>JAVJAQ010004482.1:20875-359783 GCA_032362365.1 Zygogramma bicolorata | reverse complement strand
TTTTGCCACTATCATCGACTTCACATATTGAAGCTCAGCTGTTTTCAACTTACTTTTTTTGACTTTTCAGTGATATTCCACAACTCACCACAACATTTCTAAAATTTTGATATTTCAAAGAAATTTTATTGCTGTAGTGGACTTCGATTTTTTTTAATTTACCACATTATCAAAATAATATTTTGATACATCTTTATCACTGCTCGTTGAGAGTGAGTATTACCAATGAAGCCATACGGCAGTAAGATGTAATGAATCGATCAAAGGGCGTAACAAAAAAATATTGACAAACACTCTCTACGGATTTTGTTTATACCAATCACTCATAGAGATTTTTCGCATTACCAAATTCTGAGAGAATTGCTAGAACCACTAGGCTTCCATGATTTTATCGAGAAATCGCAACTCGTTGTTGTTGAAGAGTATAAAAATTGAATAGAGGTAAAATAAATCGCGCAATACGTAGCATACAAATGAAAAATATTTACTCAGATATATAAGACAAAATATCGATAATTTTTTGAATATTGAATAGATTCTTTTGAATTTTTTATCCTGCTTGAGGAAGCTATATTGTATAGCGAAACACGTGTAGCGGTTTTGTGAACCTTTTCTCAGTGGCAATCGTACAAGAAACTGTTATATATTTTTTGTTGATATGGATTTCCATCAAGTATTGATTAAATAAAATTTTCGAATAGAACTGGTCATTATCGAGAATACAGTTATCTGTGAGATTGCCACTACAATAAGATTCAACCGTGATTTCTGTATACCTAATTGCTCTTTCAAGAAAATTTCGATAAATTTTACATAGTACTTACAATAACTTCGGTACATATGAAGAAAACAAGATGGTGATAGAAAGATCCGGAGTATTCAAATCGGTAATAATTCGAATGAACATATTTTTGCACGAAATGTACAAACTTCATTCCTCTTAGTAAAGACTGATTACATGTTATGAATTCAATTTCTTCATTGTCAGCAGAAGAGGAATTTGAAATTTCCCAATATCGAATGAATAATCAACTGGCGTTGAATAATTCGTCTCTGTTGAATATGTTCGCTTCTGGTAGTTGACTCGCTGTAACCCAAATACTAAGTTCTAATAAATAATGGTTCGGATTGTCAGACCACAATTTCATTCAGTTGGGCCAACCTCTCCAGACTCCAAATGAAACATTCCCGAGTACCTAATCGTGCCACAGTTTTGTTAACTCTCTCATAGTCAAAATCTTACAGAAACTGTGTAGTAAGTTTTTCCAGTATCATTTTCATTTTGCTCGAGTATCAAAGCAGACAGGGCAGCTTCTGGTACATAATTGGGGAAGATAAAAAAGGAAATAATCAAGACATTGATGTTGGCCGAGAAACGAAATGTTGAATATATAATCTGAATCCACTATATAGTGCGAAAAACTTATATTCGAAACATGGAATTCATATCGAGATATTTCATCATATAAAATTCAAAAAACCTGAATTCTTAGTTTCAACCGAATGCATGTGTTTTCGATTTCAACTGGTTTCTTTATTCCGTTTGAATAATGTTTACGTAGGTCGAACTGAAAGAATATTTATAATACGCATGAAGAAAACAGATGAATACTTCTCAGGAAGAATTAGTGAACTTCGTAGGAAGATGGGTTCGATCAAAAATTCAAAATATCCTATTGGGTACTATCGAATTTGAAAAATTGAAGAAATGTCAGTATCTGATGTTTGTTCCATCGAATATTCATACTTGTAATTGACTCCTTTGAACTGATTATTATATTTTCATGATATTTTATTGACAAGTCATTCGCTTGAGCGGGTTGTATGATAGTATAGTATGCAACGATCATGTAATGATTGTTATTGATACACGAGCATTAACCGGAATACGAATCGAGCAGATAAGGTGAGTTTCGTATGGTGTAGTAATAACCATCACATGAGAGTTGCCTACGCAATATTTCATTACTTATTAATATTATTTCCTTGTGGGCTTCCGCCACTGAATTGGATTTTTAATTGTTTCAAAATTTGTATCATTATGATACAGATTTTTTCATTACGAAACAGATTTTCAATCCGTTTCATAATGGATCTCATTATGAAAGAGATTATGGGCATATAAGTATATTATCATAACACGGGTGTAGAAAAAATATATTACAGTAAACGGTAATTTTTTCCAATGATATGAATCCATATGAAGTATAACTGGAACCCGAATTTTTTATGTTTCAATTCCTTCCGAAGAATTCAATGGACTGGCGGCAGTAGCATACTTTTTGGACTAATTTTCCATAGTCTCCTTTAGATAAAATGAATAACGTTAAGCTAAAACGATTCTAAGTCAATGAGAAAATTCACAAGATGTGGAACATTCCATGTGAAAATAAGAGTTAGCGATTCCTCAGTTCGACAATGATTTTGATGGACTTTCTTGCATCAGTTAAACACAAAAATGCCGATTGCATCAGAGGTCACGAAGTCATACTGTTTCAAATGATATAAAACTTGCAAATGAATCTAAGGATAGTAAATTATTTTTTTCATAGGATCGACCTAAAAAATTTTTTTGAGCAATTCCAATTTTTTTCTCCTGCTTGATACTATTTGAAAGTGAACAGCATTCCAAGAAAAACTTGAATTTTGGCGTATACATGAAGTATACCGCAGCGTGGAATATTTTTGCGTATTACAATAATTCGAGAATTTTCTCTTTCAGGACTAACTGAAATGATAATTGAATTATATATCAAATTATGATATAGATACTGATAAAGACTGTTTAATTGCAGGTATGGACACCAAAGATCTGATATCACAATCGCAGTGCGAGTTGATATTGAAGAACTATATAAAGGACGGAGAAAAAGTCCCAAGAGTGTCATTTTTTTCTGTGGAACCACTCCAATCACAAATGGACGGTATGATCGGAGAACAATTCATACTGACAATCCAGTATTCCATAATTGCTGAATCGACCAAAATCCAATTCTTTCTGAAAAGGCTGTCTACATCTATCCCAGTGATGTTCCAACTCTCTAAAGAAATACTGGCCTACGAAAAAGAAGAATTTTTCTATAATGAACTAGTTCCTAAGTTGAAGCGGGAAGGCATGACATGTGACTACGTACCAAAAAGTTTTTTATGTCAGCCACATATAATTGTATTGGAAGACTTAGCTGAACTTTCCTATAAGGGATCAGGTAAAAATTCATCGATGGATCTTGATCACTGTAAAATGTGCTTGAAAACCTTGGCAAAATTTCATGCAGAACCTATGTTGTTCGAAATATCACGATCAGAACGAACTGGAGAGATATATAGACTGATTGATGAATTCCCCATTTTAGAAAACAAAGTGTTTTCGGGAAGTGGTAACGGGGCAAATAAATTCATCAAGTATTCCATTCAGGGACTGTCTGCAATCATTGATTTCATCCCTGAGAATGGAGTGAGCGGAAAGGAGTTCAAGGAAAAACTGCAACAAGTAGTGAATGACATCATGTCCTCTAGCGACACGCCTGAAAAATTTCAATCAACGGTCTTGCATGGGGATTTGTGGTCGAACAACTTCCTCTTCCTTTATGGAGACGACGACCAAATAAAAGATTGTAAACTGATCGACTTCCAAACATTGAATTACGGACCACCTGCAATCGACGTTCTGCAATTCATTTTAACGAATACTAGGAGAAGCTTTCGAACCAGACATCACAAAGAACTGTTAACATATTATCACAGTTTCCTCTCTAAGTTATTGAAGGAACGGGGTGTTGAGCCATCTGTAGTTCTGAGTGAGGGCGAGTTTCGGAGATCTTGCGATATTTTTATGCTTGCGGCCAAGATTCACGCTGTGGTAGACAGAAGCATTACTTTCATATCAGAGAAGCGGTTTTTGGAGGCAGCCAATACTGATGAGGGTTTCAGGAGATTTTTATATGAGGATCGGGGAAAGTTTATATTCGAAGAATTCATGAATAATAGTGTTTTCAATGAAATATTGACAGAGGATATCTGTGAGCTGAGAGAAATGCTGTTTCTGAAAGAACATGATTGACTTCGTAGACTTCTTTTTCTCATCCGTAAAACTCACGAGAATATGAAAACGCAATATTTTTTGATTCCACTACATATCCAAGAAGAAGTTATGCCGTCAAGATGGAAGCTTACAAAACATCAAACAATCAGGGTTTAGTAGGAGAGTAGGTTCATCCAATTTTGCAATATATAGTATTTTAGGTGAAAGTAAAAATAATTCTGTGGGTTTATAACCTATTACGCCAGGAACTGGAAATCTGTTGAATAAAGTCAACATCATATTTTTGATAGTTGTATTAGGAATGTGTAGATATCATCGTGAATATACAGAAATCGAGCTGGACTGATATTAATCGATTTGGACAATATCTTAGAACATCATTATTGGTAGATTCAGAGAAGATTTCTACGTGTAATTTTCATTTCTCTAATACATAATCTAGTAGCGACGCTAGTAAGATAGTGTCAAAAATCTTCAAATACCTACGTATATTTCGAAGAAATATCAAATAAGCGTTTCTTCAATTTTAGCTTCTATTTTCGTATGAGATTTATGTTAATAGGTGATTATAATGATTCATCTATCGGAGAGAATAGACAAGTATACTGATGCGGAATTATCGGGCATGCATTTTGTCTATCGAAGTAATAGAAATGGTCAGTAAGCTCGACGATTGTATGCTGAGTTGTATCCAGGACGTAGGGTGTCCCATCAAACAATAATTTGCTCGTCTTTAGCCACCTTGGCGGAGAAGTTTGGGCTCCCTCGACAAGAATAAGCAGTTCTCGAGTCAATTACAGAGTCACCTACGAAAAGTACTCAAAAAATTGTCAACATATGGAAATAACTAACTAACACCTAATTTGATTTATTTATCCCAAGATCCCCAGAAACATTTCTCTTCATAGATGGATAAAAAAAAATTTACAAGAACAATTGATAGAAACATAATTTTTGATACAATAAAAATTTCACTAGAGTAAACTGAAACTGTCTTAACTAAGAAGAGAAAGGAAGTTACAAGTTGAAAAAAAAATTAAATGTGAATTGGAATGGTTTAGGTTATTCATGTTATAAAGCAGTCAACTGTGGAAAAAAAACAATTGTCGACTGAGAATGATCTCTTTTTTGAATTGAATGTATTTTTTTATTCTCGGGGTGTGTGGGTATTTTGTTATATAGCTCTACCCCCTCATAAAATATTGATGTTTTTCCACAGTTAGTTTTGGGAGTTAATTAATATATATTATTTATATTTCTCGTTTGATGAGAATGTACTGAGACATGATTGAATATGAGATCTGATTGTATTCGCCTGGTCTCGTCCAAGTGAAAGAAAATACAAATTTACGCTTCATACTATAATCGTAGGTTCAAAAAAATTATATGGTGAATTTACATTTTCAGAAGGTTCTGAAGAAGGTAATTTGTAAATGCATTTTATGGCTTTGCTCTGTAAACTTTGTGAAGGTTTGAATACAGAAATATTGGCTGAGCCCCAGATGGAAATAAGGTTTTGTAATTTTGAATAAATCGGGCTGAAATTAATGATTTTGGGATATTTCGGAGGTGTCAAATGTCTTACTTTGAATGAGATCCCTATCAACGGAGATTTTTTTCCTCATAGTGTTAACATGATTACTAAAAATTTTGTTACATTGGAATATTGAATGATTTCATTAGAAAAGTTATTGGTCTCAGAGAATCAGTTGAAATATTTTGTTTCCAAATAAACATAACTGAGGATTTTGAAGAATTGGGCATCAGTTTATGGGTACATAGCCAATGAGACAAAATATCTATATCATGTTCATTGTCTGAAAGAATTTCTGAAATATTTTTCGCGAAATATATAATGGGTGTATCATCTGCAAAGGGTTTCAGTTGACCTTTCAATTGAGGTTCATATATATACCTAGTTTATATAGATTAAGAAAAGTATCGGAGCAAGAGGGAAACAATCAATACTTTCGTTTGAGCTAACCCCCGAAAGAATTTTGTGGTTACCCACATCGAGAGAAAGTTGATATTTCCGAATTCATTTTTTTATAGTAGAATTTGCCCCTTTCTCTTATGATCCGAGTAATTCCATTATTGAACCCAGGTTTTGAATTTGTTCTAAATCTCATGTTTACATTCCTGGAATTTCTCTAAAACACATCGATGATTCGGTTGAGCATATCTTCAGGATCTTGTAGTCTCAATATTTTGTGTTGAAATAATTCAAGTTCCGTTTTTAATCTCTTCATGATATACGTTTTCATTTTCCAATAGTATATGCATTTCTTTCGTGTGAGAGCTTTCAATTTGGATTCAGTATGTATAAATTTGTGATCATTGATTGATGATGAAAACTGTTATTGGTAAACAGAAATTACTTAGAACATGATCAATCAAAATGGCACGAGTGGATGTTTCTCTTGTCGGGATAGTTGTATTGCACGAGTTGCTCGCAATATAAATAGCCTCAAACATACTGGGGTCCATGGTGATCGTCAAAGTATTGATATTGAAATCCCCGTAATCATGATTTTTTAGTGATGTTGCTCTGTAGTTGTTCATCACAAGAATTTTAGGAAATTTTGAATATTATCTTTTGATGAACGGTAAAATACCCATGAAATCATATTTTGGGGTTTCGACGATCTCGCGTTCAGGTAGAGAATTTTTAAATGTTTACTCTTGAACTGGACTTATATTCAAGCAATTATGTATATTCAGTAATTAGTAGTAGTATGTGTAGCCGTAGTCAATAGATCTCTGTGAAATCTAGAATAAATAATAGTTTAAAAAACTAAAAAACACGCTTTTATAGCTAACCGAACTAAGAAATAGAAAATAATTTTTAATTCCAAAGAGTTTATATTACGGTAGTAGAAAGCTAAACAATCATTCATAGTCAATCAGCTCAAAATAAAATTATAATAAAATTTGAGTAATTAACAGAATAAAGTAATTCAGAGTAAAATCGTGGGGTGCTTGATATATTATATATTACAATCATTCTATCGGTAATTATCTCTGAGGGGAGACTTATGAAATGTAGTAAAATGCACCCCACGCTTTTTACTCTGAATTACTTTATTCTGTTAATTACTTAAATTTTATTATAATTTTATTTTGAGCTGATTGACTATGAATGATTGTTTAGCTTTCTTCTACCGTAATATAAACTCTTTGTAATTGAAAATTATTTTCTATTTTTTAGTTCGGTTAGCTATAAAAGCGTGTTTTTTTATTTTTTTAAACTATTATTTATTTTTCATTCTTTAGTTCAATTTATCAATTAGTTTCTAGTGGAAATGTGATATTTCTTACGAATCATTCCGCAATCTCATCATTTCATTTAAAGCTTCACTATTGCATGGGGTACTTCCTGTTAACTTAGAGCAATCAAATTCTTCAATCCGAATACCGTCTAAAGATATTACACGACTAAGTGCTACATAGGCTTGTCCAGCAGCAAACAATCGCGAGCCTAGATAAATTACTGCAACTGCAGGCATGCGCAGAACGCGCGCTAGCCCTATCTTTTTTTTACTCCACTACAGAGGATCTATAAAAAACATTTATTAATCCTGGTGGTCCTTATAAGAATAATGGAAAACTATGAACAATTATTGCATTGTCATCGCTCCTTGATACGTATGCAAAGTTTAAAATTAATCAGACTTCAAAGATTCCTTAACATACATAGTTACAACCCAAGCTAATAAAAGCGTGTTAATAATTAATAATAATTAAAATAAAATAAATAATTAATTAGTTAATAATAATTAATTCATTAATTAATAATAATCAATAAATAATAATGAAAAACTATGATCAAATTATTGCATTGTCATCGGTCCTTGATACGTATGCAAAGTTTCAAATTAATCAAACTTCTGGAAATTTGTGAAAATTATGCTCAAAGATTCCGTTACATACATAGTTACAACCCAAGCTAATAAAAGCGTGTTAATTAATTAAAAAAAAAAATGGTTCTAAAATTGTTCGTTTTCGTTAACCAGCTGACGAACGTCAACCCTCAGAAGTCGAAACTTGTGCGAGCAATGGATCAACGAGGCACTACCTTTTAACGTGCGATTACCCAGCACGGTGGCCCGGCGAGGATTCGAACCCCGGCCTTCCGCTTGATAGGCAGATATGCTCTCCCGGTAATATTCAAATGAAGTGCATGATTGGTTATCTGCTGAATGATTGATGTCGCATTTCGTGTGATATTAGGAACGAATGTATTATTATCATCATAAGTAACTATTTTATAATGTTGTAGCTAGTTATATAGTATCATAAAAAAATCCTCATATGATAGTTATACAAGTCCTATAAAATTATATTTTTATATTGTATAAAATTGCTTATGAAAATTTAAAATGAATAGCATGTATTGTAAAAGTCAACATGAAATTATTCAATACAATTTTCTTTTGAAAAACAAAACAATCTTAAGAAAAGGCCTGATAAAAACAAACAGTCCTTAAAACAACGCTTATTGGACTGTTATACAATAATTCAGCCTTTTTAGAATTCCATTTTGCTAGTTGGGTGGGCCTCGTGAATTTTGCCCTTTAGCTACCTGACTAGGAAATGAAATATATTTCCGCTTCCAGAAGACAAGCATCGTTTAAATTTCTCCCTTTTACGAATGGGAGCAATTATCGTTTTCAGAGTCGGATATGAGCCATTTACTGTTGTACTGTACCTGTCCTCTTTAGCGATTATCCAGCTCCGTAATCTGCTTTGACGTATCTGGGCCAACGAGGTTGGAGAACGAGCAGGAGTAGACGAAGGCGTATGGGACGAGTCATATCAATTTTGATAACAAGATCGACTCGGTTTATAACGACATGAGACTCGACTACAGCTACAAGTTCTCGAGTTGTTTCGAATTAGGCCAGTCCCTTTGCTTCCTATATAAAATATTCGAAAGTGAATTTACCATCGATTGGGAAACAAATCTGAAGAAGAAGAAGGCATCGAATATCTAGTCTAGACAAGAAAACATCGATTTGTATCATTCCAGAATTGGTTGTTTATTGCGATGCTACACATCTTCTACTGTCATTATAACGATGCTATATTAACGCATCTTCCACTACTATTATAACAATGCTATATTTACGCATCTTCTACTGACATTACGACGATGCATCTTCCACTATCTTTATAACAATGTTATATTCACGCATCTTCTACTGTCACTATGACGATGCTATATTCAAGCATCTTCTACTGTCATTATTTTTGACTGTCACCATAACGATGCTATATTAACGCATCTGCCACTGTCATGATGATACTAGATTTACGCATCTTCTACTGCGATTCCAGCGGAGCTATATTTACGCACCTTCTTCTACTGTCATCATAACGATGCAACTCATTTTCAATTGTCATCAAAACAATGCTACATTCACGAATCTCCCACTACCATTAGGACAATGCTATATTTATGCATCTTCTACTGTCACTATGACGGTGCTATATTCAAGCATTTTTACTGTCATTATGACGGTGCTATATTAGCTGTCATAATGACGATGCTGAAGTTACGCATCTTCTACTGTCATTAAAACGATGTTATATTTACGCATCATAACGATGCTATATTGACACATCTCCTGGGATTATAACGATGCCACATTCACACACCGCAGAGAGTTTATCTACGCCATATCGAAGCATGAAACAACCTTTTTATCATACCCACCCAATGAATCCTTATGATCATTTTCATTCATCGCAAAGACAATTCAAATTGATGACGAAACTCGTTCGTCCCATCTTTGTATGTTGAGTGATAGTTGAGATATAAATTGATGAAATTTTAGGGTTGTAACGTCACGCGAGAGACTGGATAAGCCAATCAAAAATAGATATTAGTGCAATGTTGCCATTACATTCCAGATTAGTATGCTGATGTTCATCGTATTCATCAATTCTATTGCAGACAATAAAAAATAAAACGAAATAAGTTCGAAATTTATAATCGCCTATCCATCATCAATATCATAGGAAGACTGCGATACTTTGTCAGAGTTGTATTTGGGGTGTTTTTACGTGATGTTATTGTTTATTTCAATTCACAGATTCGCTAAGTGTTCATAAAATGATAAACAGTTTTCTGGTGACAACCAGTATTTCAGTACCGAAATGAAACTTGAGGAATTGAAACGGTTGGTAATGAAATGAAAGATTTTCTTGAATGAATCAGTATATAGTAAATGTCATGTGAAGATTTTGTTGTTTGCATGAATTTTCGATCATGAAGAATTTTCCAAATTTTCTATTCAATTCATAATTCATCAGAGACAAACAGGGAAGTTTTATCACAAAATCATTATATTTCATCAATCAATAATTATCATCATCAATAACATGGACAAGTAGTGATTCTTATGTTGTTGAAAATTATTATGACATGAATAGTCTCAGAACTGTGAGTGTTCTGGGGTCGACGACCATAGATGCTATTTATGCCTCATTAAAGTAATTGTTCTAAAATTGTTCGTTATCGTTAACCAGCTGACGAACGTCAACCCTCAGAAGTCGAAACTTGTGCGAGCAATGGATCAACGAGGC
Source organism: Zygogramma bicolorata (assembly GCA_032362365.1). NCBI lineage: Eukaryota > Metazoa > Arthropoda > Insecta > Coleoptera > Chrysomelidae > Zygogramma > Zygogramma bicolorata. The sequence continues at coordinate 349,153 of JAVJAQ010004482.1, read as the reverse complement.
CTTACCTTTTAACATGCGATTACCCAGCACGGTGGCCCGGCGGGGATTCGAACCCCGGCCTTCCGCTTGATAGGAAGATATGCTAACCACTACACTACCGAGACCATAGTGGGGACGTTAGTGAAACCAACCTTTGACTTTTTCCTGACGGATTGAGTTTATGCACACTGATGGTACATGACCTGAGATAACTTTTAAGAAGTGTTGCCACGAGGGCAACTCTGTCAACGAGAACAAAGCGTCGGACGATAAATCGTTCGCTCTCGTTGAATTCAGCACACTTCAGAATATAAGAAAACATAATTCGTTTACCCTCTCGTCCCCCACCTATGTTCGTTGAAGTTATTTTTCATGTTCAACGTGGTCCTGAGCTTCGATTTAGATATCAATGTGTTGATCTCGGCTTTGGTACCATTTGACACCGCTCCCCTCCACTCGTTCTCTCAATATAGATTTCTTTTCGTTTCGAACATGATAAAATATATTTCAGTTGAATTGAAAGGGATCTAACGGATATATTTGGTTATACTATCCAGGCGAGGCTGTAACGCAGATATAAGAGCAACAACCCATATCGCAGTCCACATCCTCTTTGCACACTTGCAATTGCGGACACAAGCCACTTCGCATCCACAACCAATGATTGACACATCGTCCACTCTGAAGATAGCTGTAGTGGTCCATACTTGCACCTAATTATCTCCTCGAAATTTCCAGTCCTATTCAGCAGGAGATGGGAGCACTTGCGTTGGCTGAAGTAACTGCCCCCAAACTTGAGCATGTATGACAAACAATCTGTGCGCTGGTTCAGAGGTAGGGCGTATGCACTTGTACTCTTTTCTCTATGGCAGGAACTTCAATCCTTGACCGATGTATTTTTCCTTGAACGAATAAAAATATATCAGAAAGTATTTCTCTAGCACCTTCAACGTTTCCTTCCTCAAACAGTGCCTGCCATGATTCAGGAACCAATGCACACGCAGTTTTTTTTACCAACGGTGTATATTTCCTCAATATTTTCACACCCAGTAGAACAGTGGAAAACAAGGCAAAGCAACACTTTTCTCAGGCCTCAAAATGCCAGGGAAAGATGATTGAAACAATGCTATTGAAAATAGGAACTGCAACAGGGCTTTCGTGTGTTACTTACCCAATATGTTAGCCAGCTCATGCATTGCACGAGTGCGTACCCCCTACAGCGGATGCTATGAACCAGCGCACAAGACGTCTGTCATACATGGCTCGAGTTTGGGGGTAGTTACTCCAGGCGACACAAGTTCTTCCGTCTCCTGCTGAATGGGGCAGGAAATTTCGAGAAGGAAGTTGTGTTCAAATATGACCACTATAGATTTATTCAGTGTCGCAAAGAAGATGTGGATTGGGTTGTGGGTTTGTGCTTTTGTATCTGCGTTCCGACCCGGCTGAATAGTTTGGGACATATTCAATTCTATTCATTAGATCTCCTTTATTTGAAACGAAATATAGTTTATCATGTTCTTGTGAACATATGTTTCTGTTAGAAATTTGAAATTGATACAATTTATGACTTCAGCCTCCTCATTCGAGATTGTTGTTAATTTCTATTAGATCAACGATTATGTTGAAAATTGTTTTTTATTCGTGCTTAGGCTAACGAGAGCAGCATACACGTTCTGCTAGTTCGTGCTCGTAGGACTTGTTTGATACTCGTCAGTTCGTCTGTTCTATGTATGTTTGCGGGCAGTCATGACAAGGAATTTCATACGTTCCTTGTGGTTCGTTGGGTATTTTATCCTTAGGTGAGCGCAGGAAAGAGGATATTTGATTGTTTGAAAACTGTCTTGATTCCGTGTTTTGTCAGAATTCGGCTCAATTTATCAGTTACTACCTCACCACATTCCAATGTCAGCTCGGCCGAAAGACAAGCTCTCGAAAACCTTCGTAACAATCCCGACATTATCATTTTCCCGACCGACAAAGGAAACGCCACCATAATTCTCAATACAACAGACTACATTGATAAACTGACAGGATTATTCAACTCTCTTGAATACCAAATAAGTGAAAGAGACCCTACAACCTATCTCGAACAAAAGGACAAAACCTACAACAACTCCAATATTTCGATTGACATGAAGCAACCAGACCTACATGCTCTATCCACAAAACCACGGTCTTCACTTTTTCAAGCTGAGGGCTGGGGGTTAAGGAGACTTAGACCTCGGCAGCAAGTCGCGAATAATATTTGAGAATGGCTCCAAAGTGGGAGCCGAAACGTCGAAAGAAGAACGCTGCCAGACGCGGTTCAACCAGAAGTTTCAGTAATCATATATATATATATATATATATATATATATATATATATATATATATATATATATATATATTATATATATATATATATATATTATCGTCCCTTATATTATTCACATTAAATTAATACGTATGCAGAATCCAAGAACGTTGGACAGATCAACAACTTGCACGCGTATTAACTTCTGAGAAGACTATTCTTTACATGCCAGCGTTCAACCCTTCTTTTGATATTGATAAAATCTGCAGTAGGTCTCTCCATCCATTTTCTGAGTGCCATCTCTATCCCTATTATAAAGTTTCTTACCTTGTTTGTTTTCCTTTACTAACAGGAAGCCTGACTATTCACTATGATTTAAGAAAAATTTCAGTGAAAGATAATAATATAAAGTGAATCAAGTCGGAGAAGAGGGCGAGCTATGGTTTATTACCGACGTGCTCTCAGATGTGTTATTTCACATATAGTTATTGAAGTAACTTTTACTGCTTAAAGATGATATTTTCATTCAGACGATTTGAAAAATGCCTTAGTTTCACAGAATAGTTGTTAATTCAATGAATTTTATTCGCATCTGTAGTCTTCGGAAAATTAGATGATAACTAAATGAGCATTCAATAGCAAATAGTTTTGAACGTTGGTAGGCCCAGAGTCAACCATAGTGGTAGGCATGATCCGGTTCAAATCAGTTTTGGCAATTCACTCATATACAGCTAAGATTCGAATACTATGTTATCACTGGTTTCATATTACTTTTGATTTAACCATCAGAAATTAATAAGACCTTATTGAAAATCATGCTATTCTTTCGTGGGTGAATTCGTGTGTTTTCGTCTCTTTCTCATCATTCAGGCGTGGGATATAATACGAAATTGGTTCAATTTATTCAATTGCAAATAGAGATGTGCTTTCCAGTTCCACTCTTGAATAGGACACCTCCGATAATACTTATCGCCTTGAACTTTTTTCATTCCCTGGACTCGTTAAACCACCCCATCTGAATTTTCAATTAATTTTATTCATGCACGGCAGTCTGTTTATTTTTCAGGAATGTCCACGGAAAGATAAAAATTCAATCCTGTACCGTGTATGAATTTTTTCGAACAGCGACAACGTCAATGAAGTAGGGCCTCCGAGCTCTATTCAGTCTTTGGACGTGTAAAACTTCCATTCAAATTATATTCCCTTATTAGTTAATCCATCATGGTCTGTATTTTCTGTGTGACAAGTGTATTAAAACGTTGGTATATTAATTGAGTGAATTTCAATTCGAAATCTCCCTAGGCCGACATTTCCAACTTCCTATTCATATTCATTATTTTACGGAATGACTCATGTGCTTTTGTTGAAGGGTAGGGGGGACCAGGGCTATTTGACCATAGGGGCTAGTTGATCCAGGGTCCTTGATTTCGACTTTATATTTCAGATGTCAACCCAATTTCATTAAAACTGGGATGGACAAGGAGGTGGTGTTGGCAGCGTTCCTGGACAAATGGATCCAAGACGTAATATGGTACAGGGGCTGGTGCGCGGGGAGGTACAGTTACTCTCTGGGACAATACAGATCTGTATTCGGAGCAGAAATCTATGTTAAACCCCAATGTGCGAGTATGATCAATATGAGGTCCCAAAGAAATTGGAGGATCAATATTTCCACGGACGGACAAGCTCCACTCAGGGCACTTGAAAATCCCAGAGTGACATCTAGACCGGTATGGGGATGCTGCGAGGAACTGAAACAGGTATCGTAGGAAATGAAAATGCCGATGAGCTTGCATGCAAGAATCATCGACACCATATACTGGACCCGAGCCAGCAGTGGGGGTTCCAAAAATGATGGAACGACATTACATAAAATTGGTTGAGAAAAAAACATAAAGATAAGTGTAAAAATCTACCTAGTAGAGCTCACGAGAGAACGTTCAAAAAAACCGTTGAGAATAAGGCTGAAGACCTGCTTCAGTACAACAGGAATCAGATAAGGATTAAAACAGGGCTTCTGACTGGAAACTGTCCATTCTAAAGACATCAATGGCAACAAATATGTGGGAAATCAATTTTGGACCCAGAAAAATATGACAAACACCCAACAATCTACCTGCACAAACTTGTGCAGGGGACAAGGTTGTTGGAATGGGTATCATAAAGTACTGTTTACTTCGGTCTCATTCACTCAATTATATTTTATGCTATCTTAGTTTGGGGACACTCTCGTCATAGTATGGGTATTTTCGGAGTCTGAAGGGAAGCGGTGGGGATATTATCAGATCTTGAGTAAAAAGACTGTAGAAATACCTTCAAGGATATGAAAAAGTTTACACTAACCTCTGTATACATACTTCAGTGACTACTATATGTCGGAAACAAGGATCATGAATATCATTGCCAGATATATAATTATAGAACACGAAATGGACAAAAATTATGAATAAAAAATCGAAAACTCGGAATTCAAGTAGATACTCGGCCCCTTCTTTCTTAAATATGTTTTCTGTAGAAATCAAAAGCATGCTCGAAAAAATATTTCGAATATATTTGAAAGCCTTTCTTTCGGATGATTTATTATTGAATATTATAAATTCGAGTTTTCCTCACTAACCAATATTCATTGGTTTCAAGCAATTTTGTATAAAATGTTTTACTACGCTTAATGTGATTCGAAATTTCTGACAACTATATATTTTCGTTAATCCAACATGACTTATGTAAAACACCAGTAGTAAATTGGCACCAATGAAGAATTGTTTGATTCGGTGACTTACTTGGGTTCGAAACTTCAGAGGAAAAGGCCTTCACAATCGCCTCTTTCGAATTAGGAAACAAAGACAAGGCGGTGGGCCCATCCCAATTATTTCTTTGATTGTGTCCACCATAATTCTCAAGATGAAATGAATGGATTAATAGCACAGAGAATATAATAGAAAGATGCGTTCTTGAAATTGAAGTGTGAACTTGAAAGAACTAGAGATCGAAATGACTATTGAGGAGAAAAAATTTTTATGAAGAGTTTTCAATAAAAATAAAAGTGACACGATGAGAAGTCACAGTATTGGAATCTGGGAAGATTGAAAGAACGTCATTCGTTCTTTGTCTAGCACTCAATTCTGAAAAATAGTTGGAATCATCTTATGTTTCTTGAGCCGCTAAAAAAATGGCATCTGGATTGCAGCGCTCTCTCTCCAATGTCATTTGCAAAATCTGAAACACTATGTATGTTTTTCTACTCTCCACTGTGATATTCCCATCAAAATACACGTTTTGTTCACGGGAGCCCTTCACATCTTATTTCGCCACATTTTCAGAATCATAACCAATTTTTATCATTTTTTTTCTGGGAGGCTTTGAGTGTTGGATAAACATAACCAACCATTTCTTTGTATGTCGATTTCCATATCTGTAACACTAACAGTTCATCCCATATGATTTCTCCATGGAATGGACCTTCTCTTCAGGATCAATTACCCAAACACCAAACTTATATTTTTGTACACCACGCGCGTTTTGTTAACAAGGTTAGCATCTTCAGGAAAAGGAAATCGATACTGAATCTAAAGACTAGGGTTAGCTGTTTATATAGCTGAAGATTTTGGTCCGATATGGATTCTGTTTGTAATGTTGGGGATGATTGGAGTGAAAATCGTATTAATAGAAAATATTCATTGAACCACCAGAAAAACACAACATGTCGCCTAAATAGGTGAAAGAATTACTCGAGGAACATATTGCTGTCACTCTATGTGTAAAATGCCTTCAATCAAAGAAACCGTTTTTTTTGCAATTCCATGTAACGTGACATTAGACGCTTGTCGTTTTACACGTTCCAGTGTGCTGACTGATAGAAATTAGCCAATGCATGTAGATGTATGCGTAGCAAAACAATTTGTGAACTGAATTATTCTCGAAGAAATAATAATATTGATGATTAACAAAAATATTACTTTAAAACAACTACTGCTGATCAGTTTAATTAATTTCTCGACAATAGAGAAATCGAGAAATTAATTAGAATAATCATCAGTAACAAAGTCCATATAAGAAGCCCCATGTGAGTAATAAACTTTTCTACGAAGTCCACAGTTACCACCTATTTCTCAATAAAAAATTCAACTAGGGCATATAATATTCAATACTTTTCGAAATTTTGGAAGTGATATCAAAGTTTACAATTGTGTGAGATACTTCGAATAAAAAACCTTGCGCATTATTATATTTGTATTCTATGAATCGATGTTGCAGAAACAGTTCAGGATGAGAATGAACACAGATGGCAATATTTATCTGATCTCATTCAAATAGTGATTAGAATTTTCATAATCGATTCCTTCCATCCCCAGAGTTGTCGAAGGTTTCACTTTCGAAATATTTCCTACTTGTCCAATATTTCAAGTGTGAAATAAAGGTCACCATGCCCATTGCACCACATCATCCACCGAGCGTAAGGTAGAGATATAAACCAGGGACGAGAGAACAAGACATTATCTTCAGTAACGTGAATACATGAGCCTTGGAAACGTTGTGCCACATTAGTAGTGTTTCCCTTCAAGATGGAAATTTTATAAGTGAAATGGACATTCTTCAACGCATCGCCAAAGTAAACACAGCCTAGCTGGACCAGTTTCATCCTTTTGTCAAAACGCCCACTGAACCTGAAAACTCGTTCATACACGAAAAACATTTTCACATACTTCTCTCTGAAGTTCAGATCATTGAAACGTCTCAAGAAAAATTTGATTTTTGGAGCCAATGACAATTTTCTATTATGATTCAGCAGGCAATGTTCGCCGATCTGGTCCACCGGACCTCTCCAATTACAACGTTGTGTGTACCTCACTGGACAAAGCCTAGGTCCATGTATACAATTGATGTAATGTTTTACCAACTCTGAACCATTTCCTCGATAATCACAGCCAAAATTTGCATATTTACAAGTGAATTGCAGATTCTTCGCCAATTCTTCCAAAGTCAAATTTCTTGAAGATGATTTCGGAGCTTCGCATTGAGGGCATTTATTTAGCTTTTCGAAACATTTCTCACAAGAACTGTGCCCAGTTCCACATTGTGGAATGAATGGAATCATAAATCCAGAGCAATTTTGGCATTTAACTTCCTCAATAATACTCTGTTCCAGTGAAATTCTTTCTGAAAAAATATAAGTAATCAGTTTCTGGTGGTCAACTCGAAGAATCCAAATGATCAGAAAAATAATGGAGGGTTGGAATTAAGAAAATAAAAATTTAAACATGGAAATCAGAAAAATCAAACGATATTCAAGAGAAAACCACCGAATTCCAGTGACAAATTTTCAAGGGGTGATCATAATAATGGAAGAAAAGGGTTCAGCTACCTACTTTGGCGTCCAGATTCGTTTCGACAAGAACTATATGTATTGGCACGAGAATCTCCTTCGGTGAGCTTGAGTTGAATTACACTGAATTATTACTGATATCATCATTATTCAGTAGCAAGTACTGAACTAATGTACCGTGTGACTTCAGCATTAGACCCTTCAATGTTTTGGGTGTTTTTCCAAACGTGGTTAATTTTTCCTGATTTGGGTGTTATGCATTCTCAAGTGAGTGGTGCGTTTTACACACCACTTCCTCATTGTCTTCATAAGATTGAATGAGCTGATGGGTTTCCCAATCTATGGGTCGTGACCCCATGGTGGATCGTGATCGAATTTTCACTGGCCCTTCTATAGAATGACGCTCCAACCGACTGTGTGACTAAAAACTAATTGATTTATCACACGATTCGTCACTAAAATATAGTTACAATCGTAAGTACTCAACTAAAATTTGGCTCTCAGTTGCTGGTAACTATCCATGCCTGTTTGGTTAAGCTATGACAGACATCCTCCCATTCACTACCTCATACCTATGTGAAGCCGGGCTCTCTAACATGGTGGACATTGAAACAAAATACCGAAATGAATTGGACGGACATATCAAACTCAGTGAGATTGAGAGTAACTTGAGCTGAAGTTGATATCAAAACTGTAATGGCTAATAACATTTTATCCTTCCCATTGAAATGATGATTAGACTTTGTTTTTTATTTGAAAAATCCCTTCATTTCATTCAAAACAGTTGACCTTCCTAGAGGTGGGTCCCAAGTTTGGTAACTTGTTTTAAATAGGACTTAGTTCAGACAACTTTGGGAACGACTAAGATAATGTAATTGAATTGAAAATCTGTATCAAGAAACAAATGTCAGCATTTCCAGAGAGAGGTACAACATTTCTGACTATGTCTTTCATATTATGAAGAACGGAGGAGGAATTTTTCCTTATTCTAATTCAATATCAGTTTGATTTTCGAAACATTGGAGATCACAATTTTGATCCTATCACGATATGTGAGAACTGTTTTCTGCTGCCTAGTGGCTTGTCATCCAAATGGCTTGTCATCCAAATGGCCCGTCATCGGTCACGGCGCGTTGAGTTGAAAATTTGAACAGGTGTTGTCTCCGGAAGCAGGGAGTTTGAGGTCTTCCATAATCAAAAGATGAAGATGGACAAATGGGGAAATATCCCTAAAATGAACCTCTTCAACTTGATGTTATGAGGAAGTGTGTCCTCCAGGACTTCATCCGTGTATATCAATTGACGCGGTATTTCGGAAGCTTGAAACTGCATCAGGGCTGGAGTGTGTTGGTCGAGAGGTTACGGATGATCGTAGATTCCCTTCCAGAAGGATTCCACCCGAGCAATGGCTGTCCGGTTATCCACAATATGCTCTCGTTTTCTGAGAAAGACCCCTCTTTGTAGTGACTGTCATTCGTATCCTCTCAAAATTATGCTGCCCGGTGGTTAACAACACACCTCCATCCAATGTGTCATGGGATCTCCACAGTTTTACTTTTTTTGCTGCACTTCGTGCGTGAATAGCCTCCGAGCCGCTGAGTACTCCATCACACATTGTATACGAGACGTGTGTTGATTTGATCTCAACCTCTCCATCTTGTGTATGCGCTGCTTATGCTTTCTGAACGTGTTTGAGGATCCATTTTGCCCTCCTCACCAAGGAATAGAACAGATTCATACACGGCACAGTTGGTCTGTCAGATATCAGCCTCTTCTGTAAGGGCACTATGAGAATCCGCATCCATTCGGGTCAGTAGTTCAAACCAGAACGGCGCCACTTTGTGGAGCTTTCTCTAGTCCCGATGTTTGGGATTCACGGTGTTTCCAGGAGCACCTTTTTCTCTGACAATTGCGCTGGCGGCAATTCAACCACCTGCTCAACTGGCCGGGGTGGGGCACGCACGTAGTCAAAATAAGATTCATAATCCCCCAGATTTTGGAAGGGAAATGTTTGTTTTGGGTGTATCACGAACCACACAGCATGCATTCTAGCCATGTTTCCTCCTATGGTGATCTGAGACCAAGACCAAGACTGATCAATCTTGGTCTTGTAATCGAAAAATAAATGTAGTATTGGCATTGGCCTTGATGTTTCAAGACATAGACGAGACTGACTTGATCTTGATAGTTCTGGTCATGGATCAAAATAATTTGAATTATTCAACTCAATTGTCCAACAGTTCATTTGCATACAAAAGGTATTTCTTATTTCTCAGTCTTCAACAACTGTCAATTTGTACGGGTAAAGTGAGAAAACTAAATTTCTTATTTCACCATAAGAATATAATTTTCAAGAAATATCAAATGAGGATTTAATTAGAACCATACAGCCCACAGGTCGACAGGCCAGAAAAAAAATTCGAAACGGTCGGAATGCTAATAAGGTTTTCATTGAGCATTTTACAATGGATTGTGTTATGAGCAGTGAGATGCAGATGCGGCAGAGGGATGGAAACGGAATCCTGAGGAAATTTCAATACTTATTGTAATATGTAGCAGTGAAAAAATATCACATAGCTGACCAAATATTGCTTATAATTTATTTGTTGTATTTGGTATCGAACTTTGGTGGGTGCAACGGTGCATACTAATCTGTATCTCAATGTTTTTCAATTAATACCTAAATATGTTATCTACCTTCTATGTGGTATCTTCAAATATCAATATAACTTATTCACAGGGTGAGTTGATAAAGCTACGGTAATACGCTGTCGAAAATTGCAAAATCTCACCTTTCATCTGTCATTATTTCAGAAACAGTTGAACCTAGGTGAAGAATATTAATAAAATATTGAACCTCAAATTCGAATAGGTGTGCATCAAAACACAGGATGGTTTATTTAAAATAAAAATCGTCCCAAGTTCAGATGGAAGTGACAACAACGCAGTATCAAAAATATTTCCGAAAATTTCAAATTCAAACCAAATAAGAAATAACTTTGTATTATTTTTTTCTTTCCTTGATAGTAGGAGACATGGACCACTGCGACCTTACAGCATACACCTTTTAGTTGTGAAACTGTGAAACTACAATACTGAATTTGACTGATGTATTTTCTACTTTGAGTGAACAAAAATTGGGAACCCACCATGTGAAAAATAAGTAATTGAAATTAATTTCCTTAATATTTTCCATCAGATTTTTTTTAATATTGAGTGAGTCGAGGAATAAATTTAGGTTCATTATTTTTCTTAGAGGCCAAGACTCTTGGGAGAGAGTCTTGGTTTTGGTCTTGAGAAGATTCATGGAGTCTTGTTTTTGGTCTTGTATCAAGACTAAGACTAATCTCTTGGTCTCGTGAATCCCTACTAGTACATTTTGTTTGATCCCTCCCCCATTGGGCTCGTTTGTGGGGCCTTGACCTCTAGAGATAGCAATCGGAGTTGGGAGGCTGCAAGGTGGTTAGACTAGCAGGCCCACAGCCAAAAACAGACAATAAAGTTTTTTTTCTCTTGGATGCGCATTAGCTGCTGGTGCGAACAAACTTGTCTGTGTTTGAGGAAAATATGTTATCCTGAAAAATGCATCTTGTTGAAAACTATTCTTTATATGTTTGAAAATATTCTTATAATGTTATCTGGCTGATTTTGGTTTCGAGTGCTTGGAATACAAAATGAGAAAGCAACTAATACTCCTATATGATTCAGGGCCGGTCGCACCTCATAGGCAGGAAGGTGGCTGTTTCATATACAACCTTTCTTCTTTTATGTGAATAAATGAAATTTCTATTGATGAAATGAACATATCAATGGAGAGTGTTTGCAGAATATCTGATGTTACACTGTTATTCAGTTTATTATTTACTGTTTCCCAAAATAATATAACTGCAATGAAAAATAAATTGAAATTATACCTATTGAAACCTCCCCCGACGTACAAGTTTTAAGTTTAGATTTTTTTTGTTTGGATCGTCCCACATATACAACTGAAGATTTTAATTTGACTTGGTGTATTAGATTCCATCCACTTTTTCAATATCTACGTCCTGGATATTGTTTCATGATTACTCTTACCTTCAGGTATATTCTCAATACAAACTCTGATGACTAACTTTAGTTGTCCCTTTTCGTCGCAGTTTCCTTTCATTATCTCAGTTGGTAATGAAACAACATCATCAGTAAGTGGAAATGATTTCCTCATCTCATGCTGGTGAATGCAAGGTTTACTGAATTTATGGAAGGGTTTATTGGTACATCCATTGAGCATAAGCACTGCATATGTGAATTTCCTGTTCCTGGAGGCTTCACCAATATGCGTCAATACGAAACGCGAATTTCCTTCTCGTTCCAAATACCATATACATCTGAATGCAGTGTTATATACAATAATTATGAGAAATGTGAATTTACTGTACATTCCCTCGAGATCAACAATCACCACGAAGGGAGATCTTGAGATGGTTCTTTTAGCATGATGCTCTTTACAGTGACTTTCTAAATCTCTATATTTTCCATCCCACTTGCAACCATTCAAGAACTTCAAAGGACAAACCTTCGGGCTATAGTCACAATCATTGAAATGGTTCATTATTTCGCTTCTGTTCCCTTCAAAATTGCACCCCTCTTTGTTTTTTCCGCATAAATATGTGATTTTCGTAGACAGTCTTTCCAGCGCGAGGTTCCTTCCAGTACCCCTCCGACACATACATTTGGGACACAGAATGATTTTATTAAAGCAAGGCCCACAGAAATTATGACCTGTTTCGCATTGGTAAATAGTGGTCTCCACAAAGTTGGTACATTTACAACAAATGAGTTTGAAACGAACGAATGTTTTCAAATCATTGTCAGCCATATCTGTGCCTGCAAATAAAAAGTTCAGTTGACTTTATTGCTATTCTATCGTTCTAGAAAGTTATGAAGTTAAACGATGAGATTGGAACCTTTGGTGTAAAAGTTGAAAACTTTTCCTAGAGATCAATTACCCTAACACCAAACTGATATTTTTGCACTCGACGCGCGTTTCGCTAACGAGGTTAGCATCTTCAGGAGAAGAAAATTGATACTGATTGATATTGAGGAGAGGAAAATTGATACTGATTGATATTGAGTATCAATTTTCTTCTCCTGAAGATGCTAACCTTGTTAGCGAAACGCGCGTCGAGTGCAAAAATATCGGTTTTTTGTTAGGATAATTGATCTCTAGGAAAAGTTTTTAGTTATGAAGTTGGTACAGAGAAAAGTTTGGGGCTTTTTCGAATACTTGGTTGTGGATATCGATAATATCCGCGATGACACAATACTTCAGGAGTTGCAGAATTGGGTGTTATCTCACACCTTTTTTTCCGAAGTGATTCTTTCTTGTCGCGCTTCACGCTGAACTGGAGAAGTATGTCAAACAAAAAATAAATGATATATCTATTTGACATGAAAAATGTTTTCTTAACTCGTTACAATGAAAAAGAGAAACCTATAACCAAACAGTTCTGTTGACTATTGTGACTATTTTACTCGAAACCACCACCATTTGACAATGAGAAATTATTGAAACTATTGTTGTCTATGGAAAAAGGATAATATTGAAGGAATATAGCCTCAAATGGTGATCCCGGGGGGTGAACTAGTAACGACAGAATATTAACGACGTACCAAATACCACTTGTGACCTTTTTTCTATAGTATAATATCTGTTGGCAAAGAGGGCAGAACGACAAAAACATGCTTCAATTTCGATATCATGAACTACCATAGCAGTGGGTACCTATTACATAAATACGTTTTGTGTTATATGCTCATCTAGTTTATCACGAGATAGAAAATTTTATTGATATTGACTTTCAGGATCATACTCGGAAGTAGGGGAAAAAGAAGCCCCACTCTTCAACTTAGGTATGTATCGGAAATAGAATGTCCTCTTACGAATTCCTGACTCTTTTCAAAATATTAGCTAAAAAATGTTTCACTTTTTCATATACATTCATTACGTTCATGAAAGTTCAAAGTGTCAAGTGGTTCGTAAAATGAATACGGATTAGTTGAATGGACAGTTTGTATAGCTCGAGGTTGATGTTCCATCATTCAAAATAAAATTCCATAACTTTAAAGTTTTTGCTCGAAAAAAAAATTGAGATAATAATAATTGTTGAGAATTTTTTTTGTCATTTCGTTTGTTGATAAATGTTTTGACTTTTCACAAAGAAATGAAATCATTGAAGCATCTAATTTTGATCTTAATTGTTTCATCAGTTCATTAATTATTCAAACAAAATATTACGAAAAGTGTTCTCACGAATCAAAAAATGTTCTCTACAAAATGGGTAATGAAAATGTTTCGTTCACATTTCATTCGATCTATTAATGAAAAAACTAAAAGAAAATTCAGTGTGTTCATAGTTTTTTGAAAAAGTCTCACAAACAAGCGTGTACTCGAAAATTCAACATTGCGTTAAATATAAAAATTATTTTACTCCGACATTATGAAGTAGTTATACGATTGTTTTTGAGAGAATTTTTTTTTTTATAAAAAATATGAACACATCAGAAACACTTTTCAAAACAACTTTTCCTCAAAATATCGAATGATATGTAGACAAAAATTCAACTTTCACAACCCATTTTGTAAAGAATGGTGAATATTGAAAAAAAAATTCAGAACAATCAAAAAATTTTTCAAGGGATTTTTTCTTTTAGAAAATTTATAATATTCTTTTGAGAATGAAATGACGAAAACATTTTTGTCAATATTTTTTTTCCAACGACATTATTCTCTCAGGTATCTGGAGGCATTATACTATTTTCTAAATTTCTAAATCGACATTCGCTAGTCGAAAACAATGATTTTACGTATTACGATCATTTGCATGGTGCCGTAACGGATTAGCAAGCGCTCGCTGTGCGGAACTCTATTTTCACCACGGAATCAAAATGGTTGACACAAGTGGTGGAGTCTCGGTGATTGAAACATTTCCATTGGAATTTTATCTTTTTGAATTATCTCTTTAAAGAATTTGCCTAACATCAACGTTTTTCAAGTGATCTGCGGAAGCTTAAACCCCGTTTTCGACAGTTAAATTTGTTGATAGTTGTCGAATTAGTTCTCGGTAGTGTAGCGGTTAGCACGTCCGCCTTCCAAGAGGAAGACCGGGGCCTCGTTAATCCACTACTCGCACAAGTTTCGACTTCTTCTTTAAGTTCACTGGTGGATAAAACCTTCCTGTACATTTATCTAGGCGTCATTTCGGTTTTGAATGAGCCTTAGATCATATTTTTGGGACCACTATCAAAAAATTTCATGTTTTACAATTACTTACATCCGGTATCAGTTCATAATCAGGTAGAATCACTCCGTGAAACGAATTTGGAACCGTTGGGCTGGTCACAGTTGAAAAACCAGAAAATTTGGCTTATATCAAAAGATGTCTTTTATGCCAACGTCGTCGAAACCTGACAAATTATAACAGATTGGATGGTGTGGTTCTAACATAAATATGTATGTACTATATCCGAGAGGTGGATAAATTTGATTTTCCAACCCTCTCGGAAAATTATGAATATTGGTCCTTCCAGTAGTGAAGATTCCATTTGGGAAATTTCGTCTCCCCTTTGAATCATCTGGATTCGAGAATCCGAGTTTAAAATATTTCAGATATTTATGATCATGATTTATAAAAAAAAAACAAAATCTGTTTCTATAACTGATGCAATTTCTGCAAGCGGTGCTTCAATTTTTTTCATTGATAATCGAATGACACTTCATTGATTTTTTTGAAGGCAGAGAGACAAGTTTGACTTGCACGGCCGTTGTTGACCAGACTAACAAGCAAGAATAGGTAATTCTGAATCCCATCTATGTTGACAAATTTTTTTCATCAGTTCTGAGAAGTGAAGTGAATCTGACTTCATATAAAGCCTGGCCTCTGGCAAGCGACATGATTTTCATTATGTTAACATTAACCTAAAATAATTGTACGGCGGAGAAACCCAAGATCATCCACATCCACGAGGCTCAAAACTCCATTTATTCCTTTCACTCGTAGTCACATCCTGCCACCGTTTTTCACGAAATATTTTTCAATGTCGACAATGATATAAAAGACTCAAGGTTAGCTCTGTGAAGCGCCAGTTATGATGTCCAAAAGTGTTGATGACCGGTTGGATCCTTTGACTATGAAGCATTCGAGTAGAAAAAATGTTCCAGTGCTTACATGTAGTATTTTCGAGGTTACACCCATTTCAAAAGAAGTGAGGTAACGCAGAAAAAAATTATTCAACAGATTGAATGCACGCGTAGAATGAAAAAAATTTAAAAGGTCGAGAGCTTAGTCTTACAGAAGCGTATCTACAAATTATCCATTTTGGGATAACCAACCATAACTGAGTTTCATTCACAATCATTTTTGTGTAACACTAGCGTAATTGCTCTTACGCTTCCATCTTTTCAAGGAGAGTAAGACGCATGCAAGCGTAAGTCCACTTACGTTAAAATGCTCTTTCGTTAGATTTTAATATTATATATATATATATATATATATATATATATATATATATATATATATATATATATATATATATACATATATATACTTGTGTTACGATATAGACATCAATTTTTGATACATGTTGGTTAACCGAACTCAAAATCACCAATTTTGGAGTTAAGCCTTTGTGACACTATGGCCTCAATGTTTTTGTTCCTAATATGAAGAAGAATAATTTAAGTCAACGATTAAACATCGTTACTATCAATAATTCATTCGAAACAATCATTCAAAACTTTTATCGCAGCATTTTCCCAAATATCCAGATATTCGTTTCTGAATATGTTAAAATTTCATCAGAAATATTTGAATTGTAACTCTGAACCAATTGGAGAAAAATTGACATATCTTCATAGAACGTGGCGGTGACAGATTTTTTGAACCAATTCTTTAGAGTCTGCCTCTGAAGCAGTAGATACTTGGAGCTGAAACAGTTGTCCATTAAAAAATTGCTGCTTGGTAACTACTTCATCTCTAACCCAGAATTCTCTTCTGCTGGAATACACTATTCCTACTTCCAAAGATTATGCCCGATATCCAAGTTGTTATAGGCATAACGGAAAAAGTTGGTTTTCATTATATTTGAACTGAGTGGTGTTCTCATGTGTGACAACTTCAAGACAGCCCCCGTGAAACGGCTTCAGTCCAAAATATTGTTGTGATCTTTTTGTCGTTTACGATTCGTTTTGCTTTCAATTACTTTATGTTCTCTAACGTATATTTCTGGTAGGTAGCATTGTTCGAAATATTCTGAGGAATGTTACAGAGGAATATGAGTAGAACTATTGATTTTCGAAAGAGTCATTAGTTTAGAACGTATGTGGTGGAAATTTGTGAAATTTAGGTTAATTCTTCTAAATAGTAAATTGATGGAAGTAGACGTTATACTATGTGGTAGAAGATCATCATTAATTACTGCAGTTTCGTCCTACATTATCGAACGAGTACTATAAACTGTTTATAGTTTTTAGTATTCGTTTGATAATGTCTTTATAGGACGAAAGTGGCGTTACGTTAGTTACAAGAAATAGAAAAGGTAAGAAAAAGTTCATTTCCCAATTTTCACCTCGATATTGAATATAAACATTTTATCATTCTACAGATATCACTCAAAATGCGTACTAACTTGCCCCCTTTTTTCTCGAGCACGCCTATGAGTATATTGTTTCCTACACATTCATAATGATGCATACAAAAAATCGCTGTGTTTCAATTCACAAACAATAATTTAGCCATTCCTTAGATTATAAGGTGGGAATTGAATGAATATATGCTTCATGATTTCTGAAAATGTTACTGGAAGAGACCATACTGAGGTGAACGAATACTTTGTTTACAGTTTTATGAACAGCTCTCCAATAAAAATAATATACTGCACACGTGAAAAAGTGATAATGATGTCTTAATGAAGTGGTGATACTTGCCTGAAAGAGTCGCTGGAACAATATCGCATAGATATTCGAAATAAGTTTTTATCTACTATCAAAACCAACTATTGAATTCAGTTTAGAGTGGAGAAATGCACATGTATCAGCTAATGGCACAGTCGACTCAACCAGATCACAAACTGGTCCAGGGGCGTACCCGAAGGGGCGAGAAATGTGGGTAATTTCCAAATCCTGAGAAGAGAAAATATAAAAAAAAACTCACGAAGTTAGCCTAGTTCTGTAGCGCATGCAAACTTTTTGATTCAAATATGCGATCAATGATTCATCTCTCCCCCCCCCTCCCAGACAGATTCACAAATCACATTGCATATGTTTTTCATCTTAATCATGATAAGAAATGAGGGACGTCATGAAAATCAATATATTGTCCTACAAACAAAATAAATATGATTGGGCATCGAGTGGGCCAGTCATGACTGAAAGGTCTCAAGATAGTTCTTTCAATGTTTTTTATTGAAAAATGACTGCCACATTCCATGGTTGTCAGGACTGCGAATAAGCATGCTACTTCTGAGGGACAGTGTAGGTAGTTAGTAACAATGCCCAATTGCTGAAGGAAGATGACGGACTTTCATCCTTTTGAGATGATTTTACAGGTTTTGTGCATTCGGATTAACATTTGGCAAGCTGATAATTTCCAAATCAGTTGTGCATTTATACTCATCGTAACTATCAGTCTTCCCCTGTACCTTGAAGATCAACATGTCACTATACTCCAATTTCCATGTCTCATTACTGCTGTAGGAATCCGATGTAGGAAATGCTTGGGAATACGGTGGTGTATGATACGTGCAATTTTAGCACGTATAATTTAAAGTTGAAAGAAATAATTTCAACCGTATAATCATTGAAAAACAGTGATTGCAAACATTGACTTTGACGTATTGTTTCGCGGAACAAGGATAGCAGCATTTTTCACATTCATTGTAAAGATAGGTACATAAATTTCAAAAACAATTTTGCCAACATTATCTTTTCAAATTATACAACTCGTTTTTTCGCCCCCATTCGATAATCACAGGCCTAGGGAACGAAAAATGGATAGAACTTACCAAACACGACCACATATATTTTATAAAGCCATTTTTATTTGAATTTGAGTCTCCTAGTTTCACATGAAAATACCTGAGTTGGCAATTTTGATTGAAATCCTTCATTGATGGTTCCACATAAAAAGCTATAGAAATGATAAAATAATAAATCTTTCAATTTTAGTCATTTCAATAAATTTAATTCAGTTTGACAATTTTATCATTTCTCCAGCTCATTCGGAACCATAAATCGATAATCGGACTTGAATATGAAAATTACAAGAAAATTCAGATTTCGATGTAAGGTTGGTTATATCGGGTATTCAGTCTTCTATTCAGAAAAAAACTTTTTTTGTCCCAACGAGCTTTTGATAAAGGCATCGTCTTTATCAAGGTGGTGAAACTACTTAAATAGAGAAACTCAACATAATATCGAAAAACCCTTTGTCAGTCTGAATCAATCAATTCAATAGTATTTTTAGTCGTTTCATTATTTCTTTTAACTGATTTGCAATCGTCATTTCTTATGGGATTATACCTAAAACAATACAACAACCCCACGACTAAAAAATATCAGAGAATTGTACGAAAAATTGATACAAAAGCATTGCTGAATTCGAATTGGGAAAAGGAAATCAAGAACTTATGTTAGTAATGTGAATGTGTGGTGAACACGATATTGTTCATATCTTCCAATCAAAATGTAACAGTTCCATATCGATATTCTCATTAGCTCAAACCTAGTATAACCTACGAGAATATCAACTTATTTGAATTGATATTCACGAATATTTCCATGTCTCAATGGGTGCAGGTCTTTCGACCTAGTATAACCGGAAAAAATATGTTTTGTCAACCTGTTTGTTATAAGATAATATCTACCCATCATGTTCGACCCGTATTAACCAGAAACAAAATCTGAGGTAAAACTACAAGTGGCGCTCAAAAAGAACAATAGGAATTAAAAAACATCTTTTGTCGGATTTTTCGTTGAGCGCCATTTGGAGTTTAGATTCAATTTTCGTGTTAAGTCAGTTTGAAATCAAAGCTACATAGACAACATTTTTCCTCAATCAGTCACTGATTTTATAGAAGGCCATTTGAATTGTGCTTCAATGTATGTTTTCGCAGATATCGCCGATATGGTATCGGGAAATATTTTCGGAAGAACAGAGATTCTGAGGCTAATGAGGGCATTGGTGAATGAGTATCTAAGATCGAAAGTACGATGTTTCGTTTCTGTTGTTTCCACAGCTCGAAAGACTTTTTCAAAAACACAAAATATGCTCAAGAGGCGAATCTCGAGGAACTGCACCCTTGAAATTCATTCAAGTCATAATTTGTTATTATTATTATGATCATACAAATCATAATAGATCAGTTTTATCCAAGATCTAAAAAATTTCGATGCACCTATAAAACCTAAAAAGCTTAAGCAAATAAAATAAAAACAGCATGTTTCATCGATTCAAGATCGTTTCTTCAACAACCAGGGGTCTGATATTCTTTTATATTATGGAAGAAAGATTGTGTTGAAACATTTTCAGTTTATTTTCGAACGATACATTTTTCGTCTAGAATTTATATTCTCTCGGAGCAGATTATAAGATTCCACCCAAGCATAGTTGTGGCTCTTTTCAAAGGGAAATGAGTGCTTTTTTGTTGTTTAAGAAAATCTGATAGAATAGTAACTAGTTTGACTGAAAGGGGCATTGTTATTTCTCACAGATACGTTTGTATATATGAATTGATCAAGGACTTAATATTTCATAACCCCCGAAGTGTTTTCTATAGTTCTATTGATAGTGTAAGTTCAGAATAAGGCGAATAATTTGCTTTCGACTCACACTTTTTTTGAAGGTGACGACAGCATCTTCACATTTGTTAGGATCCTTGATATGTCTGATATATCATCAGTTCAGATCAAGATCAAGTGCAACTATTATTTATGTGTACGAATTACATCCATTCTATATATATATATATATATATATATATATATATATATATATATATATATATATATATACATATGTAGCGGTTTTGTGAACTGTTTAGTGGAAACCACACAATGAAGTGTTTTTTTAATTTGTTATATCGAAACGACCTAGTATATATCGGTATTCAGCTCTCTGATGTGACGGATACATTCTGAGGTTGGGTAGGTTTCAAATCATGTATTATATGTAATGAAGATGAATATTATATTTGAAGTTGAATGTCTCTCGAACGAACGTCTTGATGCGCCTCAAATGGTACCTGGCAGACAAATAATGTGTGTTTACTGGGTGAATTAAAAACAAACATTGTCTTTCCTCTGAATATATATTATCATTCTGAAACACAAGATTTGCTTTGCAAGCAATATAAGATGGGTTTGAATTGAGATAAGTCTATAGGTGAGTTTCAAATAATCCCAGGTATGTAAATCAATCGAAAAATCAAGGATTGATGTGAATCAATGTAAGGCTAGAATTAGATTACTGGTGAACTATTATAGAGTCGATTCGACAAAAAGAGTAAAATAATATATCATTACATGAGCGTATAATAATGGCTATTATTCACGAGCTGAAGTCTAAGGCCACGAGCCGCAGACGATGGCCTAAATCACCGAGACAATAATAGCCATTATATACGAGTTGAATACTATATTTTGTTCACGACTATCTGTGTCTTCAAGAATTCCGATTTTCATTAATCACTATCGAACAATGGAGTCATTTTCCACTAGTGTTTGATGGATATCGCAATGCTTGAAGAAACACATCAAATATCATGAATATTTTATACAATAGTCGTGAACGAAAGGAGTATAAGCACATTGCATCCCTCTCATCACGAACCCGAGATACGGTGCTTCTGTTGTTTTCGGAGGTACAAGTGATGGAATACTCCTACTCACTACTAGCACTGAAGATTTTTCTGAGGTTTTACCCAGTAAGACGTCCCAGAGTGCCTCGGTACCCAAGATAACAACTCGATCCTGGGCATACTTGTAAGAGTGTTCAAAGGGAAAAATATGAATTGAATGAAGAATGAGGAAGAAAAACTTTCATAATAAAGCACATCTCAATGTCCTCTATTGATCTTCCGATAACCCCAAGTGAAATTGAGGGGGATATACATGTTAGTGAACTCTAATGCAGTCAGAATGAAACAAATAAAACAAATTGATACCAAGGCAGCGGATTTCTGGTTCGAAAGCCGTAGCCTGTATGTTTTTGGACAGAATTTTTGTGAACCCAATCGTGAGAAAACTCCACACGAATATTTACCATTTTCCTTGTATTTCAAAATGGTTTCTATTTGGTATAGAAAAATATGAACGAGGTGTCATTTGATTCGGAAAGGCTTTTTGGAAAAATGAAGTGTCGCTCAAAAAAATTGGGAACGTTGTGAACAATTTATGAAAAAAAAAAATGGTATTTTGAAACTTGGGTATTTTAGTGTAGAGAATGATATTTGAAGAACTATTATATGGGTTCTTTCTTTTCCAAATAAGAAAAATGATAAATTATAACCTCGATGAAAGAAGTGAAATCGAGTTAATTTCCACAAACACTCTCTGTTGACAAAATTTCGGTCCTGTAGCCCGAAAATTAGAGTTTTTCAAAGAAAATTTTGTGTTCTTTCCGAAACTTAATTTTAAATATTGATTTTACAGTTCGAGATGTCAGGACTTCCTTTTAGGAAAGTTTCTCCTCTTCTTGAATATTTGTTCAGTTGTGCAGTTTTTTCAAGCGCCTTTTTGCAAATATCATCTCTTTGATAGTCCGAAAAGAAAAAATTAATGGAAATACACTTGTTGACTAGACTAGTTTATTAGGAGAACCGTATCGAGTACAATAATTCCATGTGCTGAAATTGCAATATATTATTTGGCTTTTGTGTTTATGTTTCCCAATTGATCTTGTTTGTAGTTCCATTTATTTCTATTCTTGAAATGGCAATATTTTTTGTGGTTATAGACAAACCAACAGGTTCTTGTTGTTGCTTCTCCGAATAAGGAAGCGAAGTATTTCTCAATTTTCTGGATAATTGAAAATTCTAAAAGTGAACATACATTGGTGGAAAATAACGCAATAGTTGGTGAACTCGATGGCAAAGGAAGTATATACAGTGTGTAACAACGAAAACTTAACAGAGCCGTTGTTGAATATAAAAAGTAAAATATTTAAAAAAAAGCTTGGGCACGTCGATTTATAATTAAAGGGGGACACCTTTCAGACTACTCAGATTTTTTGTAGTACGTACCTCCTCGGAGGGGTGCGTCCGACGACCCTTATTAAAATAGGGAAAGTAGGTCGAGTGGCACCTTGTTTTAAAGGTCTTTCGAATACCTCTACAACTCTGTTAACAGAAAATTTTTGTGACGATTAGTTTTCGAGATAATTTGAAGTTTTGAAGGTTTTCGTATTGAGTTCAACGCTGTTTAAAATCAAATTGTTTTTAAGGTACAATTTACGTTCAGAACTTTCATGAAAAAATAAATTTTTGCTTTATATGACAACCTGCTAATACGTGTCCATTTAATTTCGTATTTTTTGTTTATTACGAAGAGATTTTTTCGGGGGATGGGGTTGGTTACCAATCGTTACAGAAATCTTCTTTCAACAGAGTTGTAAAGGTATTCGAAAGACCTTTAAAACAAGGTGTCACTCGACCTACTTTCCCTATCTAAATAAGGGTCGTTGGACGCACCCCTCCGAGGGGGTGCGTACTATAAAATATCTGATTAGTCTGAAAGGTGTCCACCTCTTATTAGAAATCGACTCGTCCGAGCTTCTCTTGAATTTCTTACTTTTTATATTCAAAAACAGCTCTGTTAAGTTTTCGTTGTTACATACTGTATAATAAAATATCTACATTCACTGTCTGAAACTTTCTAGACAAAATAACAACAACCATGAATAAAATATGGAACGTATATTTAATGTTAATTGTACAGTCCATAGAAAACAGTTCAGTACGAAAATAGCTTCATGAAACAAATTTCTTCGAGTGCATTGAGAAGAATCTATAAGAGAAAAATTAATTCAGGTTCAATCGATGGAAAACCTATTTGCCCAGAAGATTCTATTGAAGATTATATCGAAATATATATATATATATATATATATATATATATATATATATATATATATATATATATATATATATGTACATATTCTTGAGACATATCGTCATAAAAACCTCTTTGCAATGCATTTTCCTCTCAATCCACATGGTCAGCTTTCATATAGTTTTTCGTCATTGTAGGTTTTATAGCAAGATATAAATGTTGTATAGTCGAAACTGTGAAACATTTCCATCAAATATTTTGAGCCGTGGTCTCAACATCAGGATCAAAATCATGCAGACGTCGGCCCAGAAAGCTGAAAATTGTCCCATAAGTCACCTTGAAGACGTGTTGGCCTCTTGTAGTCGAATGAATTGATTATATGGAATTCGTGATTTCATACTTCATTGAACCCATCAGGGATATAATCAATATGGATTCTGTCCAACTACCCATTCTTATTATTGAAGTTCCTTCTTCAACAGTTCCCGTATACCACAGCGAGTTCTGGTTGCGAAATAAAATGAAATATTTAAAATAATTCTATATGTACTGCGTTGAAAATGATAGGGAACCAATTAATATTATGAGGGAGCAGGCCAGACAATGGATCCATTACTTGGCCAGCTCGCTCCTTAGATCAAACGCATTGAGATTTTTTCTGTAAGGCTATTTGAAGAAATTGATGCTGTGAATACCCTAGAAGAACTTTGACATTGAGAATTCTTATGATAGAATTCGTGGACACCAAGATTTCATTCTCAAAGCTTGTAAAGTGTCGTGGATTCGTCGAGCAAGATTGTCAGTTAATCGAAAAAATGGAAATGAGTTTTTTCCAATAATTGTTAATAATGTGAACTAACTTTTTCATCAGGCAACTTTTATATAGGTGATTTTTGGTATATCAGCTTCTTTTGACGAATTCTACAAGCTCTTGAGATGAATGACTCAACTTTGGAATAACCCTTCATTATTTTCACAGATGACATTTGAAATATTCAAATTCAGAGGGGAGAAAGATAACCTAAAGAAAGTAACCGCATCAAATGCTATGACATATAACATACACTGGGCCAGAATAACATGAAATGGGTAAGTGAGACTAATGATCTAAAGGAAATGGAGAAGTGTAGGACCCGGTTTGAGAATTCCCCACCCTAAATGTGTGTCCCTGGGAGGAATACTTCATTGATGATCTCCCACTCAATAATTTTGCCAGTAGAGAGGCTATTTTTTTCGCTTCATACCGGCCTGGGAAAGATACATATCATTATGTACCCCGCCGCAATCAAATTCCTTCAATGGTGAATTTGGCCAAGTCCCTTGGACCCAACCTAACTTAACATAACCCAATTTAATCAAACATAACCCAACCTAACTTTACCAAACAAAACCCAGCCTAACCAAATATAATCAGTTCTGAGCGGGCATAACTAAAAAGTCTTTCCAGCGTTATCCAACCCAACTGAACAAACCTACTCAAACATAACCCAACCTAACCAAATATAACCCGGTCTGAGCGGGCATAACCAAATATGGTCCAACGCAGCGTAATCCGACTCGAAATGAGAAATCTCACTCACTATCAGGTGATACTTCAAATTTCAAAATCCAAATAGTAGTTATCGACATAAACAAGGGTAACTAGGCATCAACAATTCGAAAAATGCGCGAATCAATATTTGTAAATATTCTATACTCTTTTAATTTTAGGTAGTGATGTCTTAATGAAACGTGAGGTAATAATCTCACAATTGTATCAGTTTCTGAGTGATTTTTGAAAAGCATAAGTTCTGGTCGGTGGAGAATTTTCTAATACCAATAGTGAAACTTTGTGCAATTTACAAAAAGTGATTTGTGTTATATACCTGGAGCCTCTGACAAATTAGGAGATCTCAGTCAAATTTCTAAAAACATGGCGATAATTGAATGAAAAGGGATACAAAACGGTGCGATGATATGGAAAAAATGTGTGAATAAAATTTATGTGATTTGAAATCGTTTACTGCTGTTTGAAGAAAGATAATATATGGCATCATACACACTTTGACAGGCTTTATCACGAAAACCAATCGAGTCTGACCAAAATGAAAGGTGTTCTGACTTTCATAATATTATAGTATCATCCAAGAAAAAATTGCGGAAATCTGTGAGTAACCCATGACGTGAAATTCAGGTCAATTTTCATTCATCAGAGGTCAAAAACTGTAAAAACAGATATCCAAATGCTTTGTATGCCAAGAAAGTATATGGAAAAATATTGGGACACCACTAGCACGTTAACCTTAAAACTGAGTGAAACCTATTGCTGTTTCTAAAATAGTTGATTGGAGAAGACTACTTTTTCTACGGAATATCAAGAAGATATTAGTCATCATATTGCACTTGTGCTGTCTATGGAACTGAC
Organism: Zygogramma bicolorata; assembly: GCA_032362365.1. Taxonomy (NCBI): domain Eukaryota; kingdom Metazoa; phylum Arthropoda; class Insecta; order Coleoptera; family Chrysomelidae; genus Zygogramma; species Zygogramma bicolorata. Next base: position 323,073 of record JAVJAQ010004482.1, on the reverse strand, counting down.
AATAATGATATATCATCAAGTTCGTCAACTAATAGATAACTGCAAAGATTCAATAAATTCTATCCATATTTCCGCTATCCAAGGAGTTCCGGCTAATTAGTGAACGTAAAAAAATGTTGTATGCCAAAACAGTTGCCTGCATTTGACGTGTTGTCAAACTCTACCTAATGTCCTTTGTTGACGAACACTTACTTTTTGCACTTGTTGCATAAATATTCTTCTGATTTATTTTCCAATTCGAGTTGCATTCACAACACAATTCTTGATTATATTCATAGTTAAGTATTCGAAAGTTTTTCTCTATTGAAAACACGATTCGTTTTTAGAGAAAATGACGAATTGAAAGCAATGAAAAATGCATCAGTTAAAAAAGTATGCAAAAACAAAATATGCGCAGGAAGAGGTTGCGCACAAGACATTACAACCGTCCTAGGGTAGCATTGGGAAAGCCGAAACTTCAGGAGGAATTCAGTTTCGCGCTGACGTGGTAACTGTCTAGAATCTCGTGCAGAAATTTCCCGTATAAACACGCGAGTATCGAAGTTCGTTCCAAGGACTATTGGTGAGATCTTGAAGGTGTGATTATAATGTAAAAATATTTTTTGCCCCAGATTGAAATGTGGATATGGATATGTATTTAATAATAACTGTGAAAATATTTTATTGTGATATGTTGAAAAATGAACATGGGCCATCGCCTGTCAAAACAATGCCTTTATGGAAGTGTGTTGGTGAACTATGCACTAATGTTTTGTGATGAAATTAAACATGGTTTCGTCATCGAATGACAGGAACTGAGACGGGGATAAACTCATTGATAAGGTGAGCGAAAAATATTTCCAGTGTTTAATCCAATATAGATGTGTGTTGAGAAATGATAAAAAATCGAATTGAATTCTTCATTCTAGGAAAAACTCCCACATTTATTTCTCATGTTGTAGGTAAACTTTGAAAATATGGTATTTTTTCATTTCAACGATTGAAATCAATATAATAGAATATTTTATTAATCCTTTTAACCGTTTCACAACAGATACGGGTCCGATATATGAGAATTGTGAACATTTAAGGCAATCAAATTATCAAAAGAATAATGAAAACATTTTTTGAATAATGTATTCATGTGCACAGACATAGAAGATTCAAAACTAGGATTAGAAAACACACATGTAAATAAGCAGACAAACATTATGTCACGGCATAAAAGAGGTGAAAAAATAAAAATCAATAAAATTATGTTGTCAATGTTAAAAAAATCAGAAGTTAGTTACTCACTCAATATAATAGTTTTATATAGTTCATTGATATTAATTGAAGATTCTATCTTCCGGCATGTCAAGATTCATTTGTCAACTTGATCATTGAACTATTAGAACGTATGTCCTGAATCGTTCATTTCGTTGATGAGCGGAAACAGTGGCTCTGAATCAAAAACAAATTTTGAAATTTTGGAAAAGTAATCTGTGAAACCATTTCAGTAAGTAAAGTGTGGAATTGCAAAGCTCAGGATATATTCTAGTGAAGGTGAGTTTTTTCACATAGATTATAAAAGTATTACAAACTGTGAAAAATATATCATCTAGTTTGGTGATAAGTTCATGTAATATATTCGATTGGTCACCGAATCTTTGGTGTTCAAAAAAAAATCAGTTGCATCTCAATCGCAGACGTTTGCCTGAGTTATCATTTCCACGAGCTGTCTTGTAGACGATCCAGAGATCTTAACTCGTGAAGACATATCTCACTTCACAAAGGAGGGCAACAGAGAAATCTAGAACGAAATTCAATCACTGAAAAATTTAACGTCGTCTGACATCGAATAACTCAAATATAAAAACTTATAACTAGAACACAACCTCACACCCAAAGAATGAGTTTTTTTTCAGAAGAAATATAATCTTCTATTGATAGAAAAATGGTAGATATATTTCATAATATTCTTCGATCAAATGCTCGAAACGCAATTTCAAAATATTCATTGCAAAGTAAAATTGATAAAAATCAATGGTGAAACTCATTCTGTATTGTTGAAAGTCATATAAACATAATGAATGTAGAATTATCACTTCTGACCAGTGCCGGATTTATATTTTTACGGGTGTAGGCCACTTTATTTCCGCCGCCCCCTGTAGCTTTCCAAAATAATAATTTTCCATATGTAGTAACTGACATAAAGTAAGCTTCCTCTAAAATTTGCCGCCAATAGGCCGCGGCCTATATGGCCTATTGACAAATCCAGGACTGCTTCTCAGGAGTCAGCAATAAACATGTCCAAATTGATTTCAGAATGAAAACCTCGACCATCAACTTGTATGCAAACGGGATGGCTCGAAAAGATCTAATCGTAGGATGGTTTCCTTCATTTGGACGCAGATGATTACTCGCAAGGTAGTGATTGATTTGGATCGCCTTATTCATTTCACGAGGAGGTTATATAATCAACATGAAAATATTATTGAATTGCTCGTTGAATTGTAAAGAAATACTGGGCGATTTGGTATATTGAATTTCAAAAGGCGCGGATAAGAGAGGGATATGGATCTTTCTGTATTACTTCATGCTGACCCATAAGCCTTTGATTTCTATCGGCTTGTTATAAATCGTGTGCAATGAAGAATCATGATATTCATTTAAGTGGATTTCGTGCATGTTAGGATTTGGTAGGATTTTCGGGTCTGTTTGTTATTTACTAATATGGCGACTTCACATCTTGTGAATCTGTAAATTTCAAGAAGTTATTTTGTGAGAACCACAAGATGAGAAAGACTTTTTCGATTATTTTGACAGCCGTACAATGCTTAATTACTTATATGGGAATAGTTGGCCAGTCAGTGATAAAATAGTGTTTGTCATGTAAATATTTCATCATTTTTGAAGATATCATAATAGGAATCCAATCCGATCATACTCCTCCTCATTGGCAAATGGAGATATACCCCAGGAACAGATCATACAACGGAGTCTTCTGTCAACCCGAAAATAATAGAGTTTTTATAGCATATTGGAATTGGAAATGCTTCTGATATTTCGTGACTGAAAAGATACAGAATTCGATTGAGAAATCAGATGATCACAATGATTTTTCCAGGTGAGACGTTCATCAACGTGCAAACCTTATAATTTGACATTGGCTCTGAGATTATGAAAGACGAGTTCATTACATTTTTTTTTTATGAAATATCATGACCTGTGTTTTTTTCATCCATATAAGGAAGTTTGTTGAAAACCAGTTTCCCATTTCACCAACAGTCACCTCACATTTTTGGTCAATTTGTCATTGTCTTGCCATGATAGAATCAAGGACGTTTTATCAGCATCTATAGTGGAAGCCCCAGGAACATTCAGTTCATCAATATCGTCAACTCCAATATTATACGATCTTTGTTGAGATTATTTATTATTGATTTGAATATATTGCTTTTCATCCTGAATGAAATTCGAGATACAAAACTGGTGGACTTATTCGATACCTACATAGTTTTTCGTGGAGTATATCATGATTGACATAGTCAAGAGCCCTGCTCACAAAAAACCTAACAGGGCACTTTGGAAAAAATGCTGGGTTTTCAAACATGTTGGCTGAAAAGAATATAATGTATTATGTGGTACGGAATATCTTAGGGCTTAGCAAGACCAGGGGAATAGTCTTGGTCTTGTCTTGGACATGATACAAGACCGAGACCAAGAGAAAGACCTAATAAAAACCAAGACATGACTTTCGCAACCAAGACCAAGAGTCGCTCCCAAGATTCTTGGTCTTGATCTCGGAATGAAAATGATGAAATCGAATTTACTCAATATTGGAAAAAATCTGATAGAAAATTTTATTGCAATTTACTTCAATTACTTATTTTTTAAATGGTAGGTTTCTGATTTTCGTTAACTCAAAATCGGGAATACATTTTTCAAACCCACTATTGCAGTTTCACAGTTCACAACAAACAAAAAGGTGCATATTGAGGAAAGAAAAAAATACAGAAGTTATTTTATTCAAATTGGAAATTTTTGAAAATATTTTTATTCTGCATTGTTGTCACTTCCAGCTGAACTTGGCTACGATTTCTCATCTCAAATAAATCATCCTATGTATTGATGCATATCTATTTGAATTCCAGGTTAAATATTCCATTCATATTCTATATCTAACTAAAACTTTGAAATAATGATAGGTGAAAAGTCAGATTTTGCAATTTACGACAGCCTTTCACCTCAGCTTTATTGACCCTGTAGGTGGGTTATATTTATATTTGAAAACACCACATAGAAGGTAGATAACACATTCTTTTATTGAAAAACATGGATACATATCAGTATAACTTGCACCCTTGAACCCACTAGAGTTCGATACCAAATGAAAATAATAAAATATGAACAATATTTTTGGTCAGCTATGTGATATTTTTCCATTCCTACATAATATAAGTATTGCAATTTCCTCGGGATTCCGATTCCACCCCTCTGCCGCATCTACATCTTCCTGCTCATCACACTATAATCTAATGTAAAATGGCCAATAAAAACCTAAAGTACATTTCGACCCTTTGAACTTTTTTTCTGGCCTGTCGGACTGTTCGCTGTGTGGGTCTTATTGAATCTTTATTCAAAATTTCTCAATAATAATATTGTTTTGGAGAGTAGTAGTTTTTCGCTTAGTTTACCCGTGCAGATTGACAATTGTTAAAGACTCAGCAATACGAAATACTTTTTATATTCAAATAAACTGTTGGACAATTGAAAATAATAATTCAAATTTCTAGACGCATTCCGATCCATGAACAAGACTATCAGGACCAAGATCAAGACTGAGCCAGTCTCGTCTTGGTCTTGAAACATCAAGACTACCACCAAGACCAAGCCTACATTAATTTTTTCGAGACCAAGACCAAGACTGATCAGTCTTGGTCTTGGTCTCGCGAAGCCCTAACTCTACCTTTTTCTACATGTTACACTACTTCTGTTATTCAACTCATTGTTTCTCCTGATTTTGAGTCTCATTATTGTTATCATTTCATTATAAAATTCCATCAATAACTGTTTTATCTAACCTATAATAAATTGAACTGAATACCTGGGACGTTTTTCTGAATACTGAAGGTTTGCTTGATAAAAGAAAATGATGTTGTCATAAAAAATTGAAATATCGAATATGAAATGGCAGAGTCGAAAAACTAAACGAAGAATATATGAAGTAATATGAACATGTGTTGAAACCAAGTTTCGAGTTGAATATACTCACGACGTTTCGATCGCTAGTATCCGCAATCGTTTTCAAGTGATGACTGACAACATTATTGACAACGGTATTGTCGGTTATGAAGACTCGCATTCCCCATAGTGGGGAAGGCGAGAATCTTGCGCTAATACATGCACTTCTCGCTAAAAACCAGTCATCGTGCCCTTTCAGTAGTACCCATGCGCATAATTGATTGCGGATACCGGCGATCGAAACGTCGTGAGGACACTGTACTTGAAACTTGATTTCGACATTAGTTCATATTAATTCATACATTTCTAATATCCAATTTCTTGGCTCTGCTATTTTATATTCGATTTTATTTGTCGAATTATTTTTCAATTGTGGTCTCGGTAGTGTAGTGGTTGTGGTTAGCATATCTGCCTATCAAGCGGAAGGCCGGGGTTCGAATCCTGGCCGGGCCACCGTGCTGGGTAATCGCACGTTAAAAGGTAAGGCCTCGTTGATCCATTGCTCGCACAAGTTTCGACTTCTGAGGGTTGACGTTGGTCAGCTGGTTAACGGAACGAACAATTTTAGAACAACAACAACAACAAATTATTTCACTTGATCAATCGAACCTTCAATTTAATTTTTTGCCAAAAAAAAATACATTTCAACCCCTTTTGTTTGGATTCGATTGCCTTACTTTACTTACTTTTTTGAGTTAATGATATAGACAATGGAAGTCCCAACCAATACAGTACTCGTAGAATATGTTCTCGATTATTTCAACGCCGGACAGGCAGAGCTTTTGGAGGATGCGACAGTGACAATCGGTGAATAACGATCATTTTAATAATTGAGGAACTCTTTGTGGCAGACCATAGAAAACTGGAGAGAAAATATATCACACCTGAAAAAAAACAATATCAACACACCGCCACCAACAAAGGAGCAGTAGTAGCCTTCAGTTGTAGAATTATTTAGTTTTCGAGAAAGGAAAACTCCAATGAGTTTAAAATGACCAGACCTATTCTAAGATAAGTATTGTTCAGAATGGTCTAAATGGTAGAAGTCATCATCTCCTTCATGCCTTGCATTCAGCTCCGGAACCTCCTTCTTGATAACCAAAAGCACAAAACCTCAAAGAAGATAATCAAAGGATAACCCAATTGAATTATCGTGGCAAGAAATGGAATGTGAAACCGTAGAGAGAACACAAATTTTTAAAATTGTGCTCACTCCACTGAGATAATTTCTAAAGAACATTTCGTGTATCTGAAATCGAAAATATATGAAATATTCTAACATAGCTAGAACGACTATGAATTATTATAACGGACACATCGAACGTACTTGAACATCTGATTTCTACTGGTCACAGTGATTTCACAAACCTCAACAACAGAAATGAAATACTCTTTTGCCCACCTTCATTGTTGGATGCTGGATCGAAGAAAATATTATTTCATCGATATGAGATTTCCTCTTTCCCGTCATAAATGAAACAGACTCCCTCCAGAGGAATGAAAGTGGCGTGCAATCTGTGGAGAGCAAAACCGAGGAGGGAAACAAAAAAGAACAGGAGAACAACGATGCTTACATCTCTACATCGATCAGAACTGATGAATCTTTAATACGTTCATGATTTGATTTTATCATCGCTGAAATACGTCGAAATGAACACTCCATATTTATTCATCCGTGATACTCTTAAAAAAAAATCAGAAATGTTGGGTTATCATGCAGAAATAATGTGAAAAAATTACCTTTCACACCAGCATATTCCTACAATGAAAAGTTGATTGATGTATCAATTTTTTCAGAGAAGGAATATAATGAAAACGCACGTTACAAGTAATGATACAGAAAATAATAACGGAGATGAACACAAGAACATTTTCAAATTCTTCACTTTTTTTCCGTCATTCGCTAATATTATGCTTCTCACTCGAAACCGAGATGAAGGTCATCAGAACAATGAATGAACATGATATGTATATTACTTCAACTTGTCACCAGATGATCTTCAGAAACAACCCAACGTGAATATATTCAAAACTAAGTCGGAGTAATTCATTGTGCGAATTGCAGTCTGTAATATGAAATAACTTATTTACGTATGCGAAAACAATAATTTTACCGTTTTTTTCTCGATAAAGTACCACCAATACAGGCAGTAGTTGAAGCAGGTATTTGCCGAAAAAAAAAACATACCATATATATATATATATATATATATATATATATATATATATATATATATATATATATATATATATATATATATATATACAATAGCTTTCTGACGTGGTTAAGAAATACTTTATTGGGTGATTTCAACCAGAACATTCAAGATACCGCTAACTCTATTTCACTGTTCAGTTCAATCTTATATTATCAGAAGTTTTCAAATCATTGAAATTCATTTGAAATATATCATTTATTGTGAAGGCGGGTTTACTGAACGAACGGTGCAAAATTCCATGCATGAAGCGTGAGTTAAATAACGGAAAACTCCATCTTCCATTCTAAAAAAATGATATCGGTCATTTGAACCAAAGTAATAATGACTTATTAGACATGGTACTTTTCAGCTGGTAGATGAGGTTTTCCCTACTTTGAGTTATGCATCATCCACTAACTTATGCATTATGCTTTCATCTCGGCTTTCATCAAAGTCGCCTTGAGTTTCCAAGTTGAAATTTTTTGAAACTATATTTTCACTGTCACATTATCTGAGGTGATTTTCCAATATTTCATCAACAGTATTTCACTGACGCACCAATGTAATCGTCCTTGACTTGTCAATTCAATGTACATCCTGTACACAGTGCACACCCATCAGCATAGGTGATACACAATGGAAGAGTTCGCCATACATTTGCATAAAAGTCACAAAGTTTTTTTCCGTATGAGGACGCGCAACCTAAGTGGAAGTGCGACTACTGAAAATTACGCTAGAAAGAATGATAATTTCCCAGAAGTTTCCGCTGCAATGGAATGTCGGGGTTATATCCGTGTTGGCACTCAATTGAAAGCCCTCAGAGACTACACATGATCATTCGTGGTGCATAATGAGGAAAGACGAGACGTGAATGTGTGGCGAGAGGAATGTGTTTAGTCCTGGCATCTGACGTATTTAACCGAGCGACTTGGATGAAAAAAGAGTTTTCAGTTTGTACTGGGATAATAGTGTATTATATAACGAGGTAAAAAAGACATCTTCAACTCGAGAAGAGAATATTTTTCATCGTGCTCTTGAGCCGAGTTTAATTATTTCTGGAGAGAAATGGAATGTACATCGAGGTTTATAAACTGTACAATATCTTCCTCAAGCAGTACGCAACAACTCTTTGTGAAGTTGATTACAATCAATTGTGCATGTCATGTGTACCAAATATACAAAAATATATCTCTAAGCTCACAATTTTATGTCATCATTGTCACTTTTTATTCACGTGCTTATGCTTCAACAGGCGTTGCAGCTTCACATTTGGCTTGGTTCGAAACTCAGAATGAGAGCCCTTTGTGCCGTGTCAGTTTTTTGTTTTGACTAGCTCAGTATTATTACGAAATCTGGGTTCTTACCTGAGACAGGAACCCCTTTTATTTCTGCTTTGAATAGTTCACTTGAAGTTATGAAACAAACAAGTGATTGACTCGAAAGAGCGCCAGTTAGCCCGACGGATAACAGGGGAAGAGGGAGGACAAGACAATATGAACTTCAAGCAGTAAATGTTGAGAAATATAATTTCTTCACTATGATCAATTTATGTGAAAAAAAATTCATATCACTATAAATAAACTAGTGGAGCAAATCAGCTGATTGATAGCTTATGAATTAAGCTTGTTAACAAAATTCAGCGTTGCTTGACAGCTGCCAAACCTTCACAATTATTCACATTAAAATACACATATATACTAATTGATAGTGCCGCATAAAAGTTTGTCTCCCTGCAAACAATTAACTGGGGGTGTGTCGAAGCGAAGTAACAGATGAGGTAGGTACTCACAGTTTCGAAGTGACTACAACATACTAGAAACGCAATGGGAATCTCTCCAAGGTTCTCTCGTGCCAATACAACCCAGGAGGTGGGTATCAAGGTAATGCAGGTACTCACAGACTCGCAGAAGTTTACTACCTGCTCAAGGACGAAATATTACTCTATGCAGGGGTCCTCCGGGCTGATTTCAGACACACTGGGTAGGTGGAGCAGGTACTCACAGACTCCTGTTTCGATAGAAGTCTAAATGAAGATGTTGACTGGGCAATCTCGGCTTTGTAGGTTAAGTCTTCGTCGAGCTCTCCGACTAGAGCAGGTCCAGTGGGATGTTGATGGCAATTGATGATGGTATTTTATACTGTTTTAAACTTTCTTCGTAACAAGCTACAATCGGACACAAAGCATACATTCCGACCATGCCGGTAAAAAAAGGAATAATTCAGCTTTCGTTCTCACGAAGTTCCAACTTGCCTAAAAGATCATTATTTGCCAACTCACTTTCCCTACAATAATTGCTCATTATATCTCACCCTAGATTTTTTTAGGCGTAATACTTTCGAAGCTTCAAACTTTTCGCATTTTCTTGCCTCATACTACCGCCACTTTTTCTCTTGCTCTCTACCTTTTTCTTTTTCTCTCCCTCTCTCGTCACCTCCATGCACCAGAATATTCCTCAAGACACGCGCGAGATTCAAAAGTTGAATTGATTTCCAGTTTAAAAAAGAAAAATACAACAAAACCTATTTTTTATACGAACTCTATCGATACAGCAAAACTGTTTTGGATACCATCTCCTGCTCAGAATTTGTCATTCTTTCCTCAAAATGCATTTTCATACATGTTTAGAGTGGGTCGCCTAATCACCAGGGACAGAAATAGGCCGTTGTTAAGCATAAAATAGTTTCGTTAGAAACATTCTAACTGGGCGACCTGTTTTATAGACGGGGACTTCATTAGGCGAGGCACTTTCATAGGCTTTGATATAAAGAGATGAATATGAGTGACCATTCGGATTGTTACAACTTGTTATGTCAATTATATGGTAGTTAGTGAATGGTAATGGTTCGGACTTTCATTGTCCATATCATACTCTATATCATATCATATCATACTCTATTGAAACCTGTTGCTAAGAAACAAAGGATAAAAATAAAAATTGAGTGAGAAAATCAAATCCCAAACGAAGGGTTGAAATTTAATTTTTGGTCAATAATGAAATTGAGGATTTATTGATCACAGGAAACAATGTTGTTACAAAAAATCGAGATATCGAATATGGAGTATCAGTCAAAAAATAAGTTTAAATGAAGAAATAAATGACATAATATTGTGAGAAGAAAATTGAGGTATCGAAACGGAAATACTATTCAAACAATGTAAAATAATTGAGATATTATGAATATTATTCTACATTTTCTGACTAGTATTTCACATTCGATACCTCAATTTTCTTGTCACACTATTATTTCATTTATTTATTTAAATTTTTTTTGACTGATATTTCATATTCGATATCTCGAATTTTTGTAACAACATTATTTTCTTTGATTAATCAATCTTGATTTCATTATTGACCCAAAAATCTATTTCAACCTTTCGTTTGGGATTCGATTTTTTTACTTGATTTGTATTTTTATCCTTTCTTTCTCACCAACAGGTTTCAATAGAGTTAATACAGATAATGGGAGTCCGAACCATCACCATTCAGCAAGGAACATTGTCAACCACATTCAAGCAAACATATGGTAGTTAGGTCTTACAATGATAACGACAAATGAGTAAAGCTACATTCATTTTTGACGAGAAAATATTAAGCTCAGAGAGTGAGTAAAAAAGCATTGAATCACAGTTTGGAAAAGAAAAGATTTCGTGATCATTAACCTGGTGATAAGCAGAGTTTCAATTCTGGAAACTCATGAGGAAGTGAACCTATCGAGAATGTATAAAAAAATTAGTGATTCGCAAAAGAAATTTTTGGGATATCACAACTAAGTACCTATCAATCGATGAAAGTGAATCCATTATTTCTACATTCGCTCTCCCAGTGTAAATCATGAATTATATACATATATTGATAATTCTCTTTTCTCATATCAAGTAGAAATTTGTTCAGCAAACTGACCAACAGAGTAGGTTGATGGAGCAATACCTGTCAGAAAACAACTACTCCTCGGCTAATACCAGCGGGCTTTGAATAACATAAAACAGTTGTCAGTGCATATTTCTCCACAGGAGAAATTCCTGCATATGCTTCAGGTGATAACACTGATAGAGTTAATTTTCAAATTCTGGGAGTGGCATATTGGTCGAACCTCGGGTCGAACGCTTTCGGATTACTTGGTCCCTTGTCACTACAAAGTACATCAGCTGTAATTCGATGATTTTTCACAATTGAAAATCAATGTTTTTCCAGAGTAACACACCTCTTACAAGGTAGATGCTAATGACAAGGAAAATGAGCCGTCATCACGCAATATGCCCATAGACGGGGTTTCAACCAGAAGTCTGTCCAAATCGCCCAATTTTTTATATGAGGAAATAAATTTCACGAATAGTCAGTATTCACTCTCGAAATCAAATCATGTAAAGGAACAATTTGTAAGGTTAATGGACTGTTTGTGAAATTCATTACTCAATATACTCAGTGCTCATAGCGACCGGAATATTACATATAACCAATTTCTATCCAATATTCTGAAAATGAACAATTTGTTCGAGCCAGCCTCAACTCACCTACACTGTAGGTTGACGGACTAACACGATGATGGCACTGCCTTGCACTGACGAGAGGGCAAATAGTCCGAAACCGGTCTGCAAGTGTGTCCCGTCCCAATAATTGAAAATCAATTCTGGTAGTTGTATCGCCAAGAGCATATGTGGAATTTCTTCTGTGAAGAATCCCGCACTAACACCTGTTGGATGTAATCCAACAGGTGTGTAATCCATGAAAATGTGATAATGTAATGTAATGTAATAGGTGTCAGTCCGTCAACCTACAGTGTAGGTGAGTTGAGGCTGGCTTGAACAAATTGTTAATTTTCAGAATATTTGATTTAAAGCCAGTCTTCAAGCATCCCCATGAATATTTGTGTCAATTTCTATCCGTTCGGCAATGAAGTAGATTATATATCGTTCAACACCAATACTTTACTTTTTTGTACAATTTTCATTTAGTGACACCCGTACAGTCAACAACGATATTTTCTGTTTCTATAAAGAATCGGACAGTTAAATTCAATGACAAAATGGTTAAGGCTTTCGCGGCCGAGGTTTTCATTATCACTACTTTGGTTTGGGTTCGGAGGCCGTCGTTTTTTTTAATTCCTTTATTTAACGTCGACCTATTTCCGCTACCAAGGCCAATCACCGACGCCGGTGAGCACACTTCCCCCAAACGGAAATTTTGCCGAACCCATTGATATATTGTCTGCGAGCTATGATGTGCTATTTCGCTGCAGCTGTACGGGCTTTCGACACGGTATTTTCCTGCATGGTCACCCATCCAAGTACTAACCGCGCTCGGCGTTGCTTAACTTCAGATATCGAATGACTGACAGTCAACCTGAAGAGCTGGGCCATGCCCTGAAGCCGTCGTTTTTTGGAATTTTTTCCTGAAAAACCCACCAGAAAGATATAACAAAGCCTCAGGTTGGCTAGAGACAAAAGAGACCCACTGTCAGCAGCAGGGGTTTATTGCATACCGTGCACCTGTGGGAAGGTATACATCGGTACCACCAAAAGATCTACGGGAACTAGGCTAAAAGAGCACGAAAGAAACTGCAGACAAGGACAAACTGACAAGTAAGCTGTGGCGGAACAGACACTCATATGTACAAGGATCATAGCGAAAATAAAAGGCAATAGTAAAAGTACAGGCCTTCGACTTGAGATCTTGATGATTTACCAGAAATGATCACTAAAAAATACCGGACGAAATGTGTGTTTATTTCGTGCTGTTTCAATGGCAAGAATTTTATTCATTTAGAGTACCTATTTCTGCTGGTGAGATGACTTAGGTGCCATTGAGGAGTTCTCAGAGTTCGAAACTTGCTTTATCTAGTGATAATAGATTATAAACCTGGTGACGAAAGCCTCATACTCCTAGGTGACTACAATGAACACGGAGTTGCTCATTGCTTTCTTCCTGTACCTATTTATACAGGGTGTTACTGAATGAGTGTTAAACATTTAAGAGGGTGATTCCTCATCGAAAAAAAATGGGGTCTTTCATATAAAGAAACTTTATTGGAGCATCCCTTGTTAAGATACAGCCCCTTAAAGGGGGTACATAAAATTCAAAGTAACAAATTGAGAACAGAACAACAACATACCAACTTAATTGTCATTTTTTATTTAGAATGAAACAGGCTATCGGAAATTAATTTTTAAATGGTACACAAAGAAAGAAAAAAGTTACATTGGAAATAAATTTGAGGAGTTGCGTTTTCCACCTCTCACAACCATAGGGCAAACCAAATAAATGGCTAACTGTCTTTTTGGTAGTAAAGAACGACAGGTTGATTTCAATATCGTAACTTTTTCAGTGCTTTTGAAAAAAATTGTTATACAAATTTTATGTACCCCCTTTCAGGGGATCTCAACAAGAGATGCTCCAATGAAATTTTTTTATAAGAAAGATCCTATCTTTTTCTCGATGGGGAATCACCTCCTTGAATGTTTTACACTTATTCAGTTACACCCTGTATTCTCTGAATGGCAATGTTGTCGTTTTCTCCCAGAAACATCGACAGAGAAGTTATTACTTCTTAACGATTATAGGGAATATTCACAAACACATTTTGAAAGAGAAATACGGTCCACTTGATCTTCATTTCAGGAAAATTAACCTTCACACCAAAGATAGATTTTTTTAATTTTCATTCAATTTTTTGTACTTCTGGCAGTTCCAGAACTGTCTTACAAAATTTCGAAGTGTTGACCTGAGTACTTTTATGAGTGGATATCAGTCGTAGCTATCAGTTTTACACTGCGTATTCGAATGTGTGACGATAGGATAAGCCGTAAATTCTGCTTTCTTTTTTGTTACTTGTTAGCTGTCGACTCATCGACATCGTTATCTTTAATCCATCCCGAGTGTATTATCATCTCCATGTTAGGCTCCGTTCAGAACAGCACAGCGTGACTTTTCAACATAAGATCCCAGGAGAGATTGTGAAAAAACTTTTTGATATAGGAATGATGATGACCGCAGGAGAATACTATTCAGTTACCAACAGCAGTCAGTAAACATATGGAAAGTGGAGAGATGAATTATTCATATTCTTTATGATATTGTGAATTCCATTATTTACTTGTTGGTGAATGATATACATTTTGATGAAGAAAAATATGGCTAGTCGCTTCCAAACGAGAGTAAAGGAAGGGATTTTATACCTGGAAATTGAGGTCTAAACGAGCCAGACAAAATATGTTTCACACTCTGGAATGAACATTATTTTCCACACTTTTATCTCTAAAGAGGCGAGTAAACTATCCCTCGGAAAATTCTTGTGCGATCGATATCATTCTGTTGAAACAACAGACCATGTCCTGATCAAACTTGCTGTCATTGTTAACTATAATCTCTCTAACAATCCATTGTGGAGGCAACTCCGAAACTTACTGATAGTTCGGACTCACTGCTATTCAATACCCAGGATATTTCCGTTTGTGCGCAATTTGTCCAACCGAATTGTCATGACTCACATAGTTACGGAAATTCCGCAACATCAGGGATATTTTCAGCTATTAGATAATAATTGGATCCTTTATCGATGTCGTGATAGTACTCACTTCATGCATCCTTAGGATCATTTGGAAACGAAATGATTTGTCAGTTCTTCTCAAAAATCTCTATCTATTGACATTAATGTTTGTTCGATTGTCGTTCCTTGTGATCAAATCATGTTGCACTGCTGTTAGTGATTATAACAATCATTATTGCACCGGTCGATGAACACCATGCATCTTTCGAATAAATTTTTTTATGGCATATATTTGCTGAGTTTTGGTTTGAACCATCAGAAAGGTTTCGTTGGCATGATATTGATAATATCAATTGAAATCAAAGTGATAAAGAATTGAAAAAATGAACAATATACAAAAAAGATTCGTAAACATTTCGTTTGGTTGCAATGAATCTCTGGTGTATATATCACATACTGTTCAACCACGTTTCCGCTGAAAGACTAGTAGCTGAAAGCTTTTTTTTCTGAAACAAACTATCAACATAAAGTAAAACAGGAAACCTTTCAAATACGTTCTATTCTGAAAAGAATGAGCAACGAAGATCACAATTATTGGCGACATTTTGAGTGGAAACAATATTTGTGTCGGGCGATAGCTAGGTTTCTATAGAAGTTGATCCAGAATTACACATGAAGACCACAGGAGAAAAAAGGGGAATGTCACAATATGGTGGGAATTGAACTGACACCGCCGTATGATAGCCTATCCCCTATATTTTAGTATAAACAAAAGTCCACGGCAACAACGCATCGAAGTCAACCAATCAGAAAATAATATATAGACAGGGGAAATATGAGGAATGTGCACATTTGAAATGTGAAAAAAGAGGCACGTCCTAGCTAATTGCTTGCACAAATATCAATTTCATTCCATTGAAAAAATTCATTACAGGTTCACTGATAATACACTTGAATAAGTGAGACGAAGGGGAGTGAAAATGGAGGTCAAAATGGACTTTCATGCAGACAAAAGTTCAGAAATAGAAAAAAGATACGACGGGCTCAGTAATGTCAATGAAAAATCATGAAGATGGTGAAAATTTAAGGTGTAAGATTATGAAGTGTTTCGAAAAAATCAGTCACGACTGAAGGAGGGTTATATTGGTGAATTTTAAGAAACTTTCATCATGCCATGATCCAATTTTATATTTATGTGTACTCACCTTCTGTAATGGCATGAAGGGACAACGTCCGTTAAGCTGAAAACGAAGCATCACTACACGATAATTCCTTCTCATATCAAGTGGAATTTATAAGGAATGATCGAATTAAATAGTTGCCGGTATGTTTGAAGGCATTCGTGGCGATTTATAAAGTTTTTAAACAAGGAAATCAAATTCATTTTTGGACATTCCCCTTTTTCCTTTGAATCATTGGGTTTATTTTCGGTTATCGATCGATTTTTTTTCCATTGAGATATGACTTTTATTGGTAATTATTCAGTTATGTGGCTCATTATACTCCATCGAATGAGATTTCGGAAGTCGCAAACCTCAAAATTCGTTTTTCTCGAAACTTACTTCTTGAGACGTCCCCTCTTTTTTTTCCTGTGGTCTTTATATCTTGTTTGTAGTTTGTTGTAACAGGTATATTCATACTTCCGAACTGGTTCATTTCACAGAAACTCTCAATAACATTCATATCCATTTCAAATAATTTCTGGTTGACACATCGCGGATATTTCGGTAAAACATTTAAAATTTTGAACTGTATCTGGATATTACAATATTACATTTTTTTATGATTGTTGCTTGGTATATCTAAATTTGAATGAATTTTGTCATCGAGAATCAATATCAATATGAATGATAGTGTGAGTGCAGTTGACTCTTTCTTCACAATGGGATAATGAATGGAAATAATACCAGGTAGTTTTAATTGATCAATAACAAACCCACCCGACCGATATGTGAATATCACGAGAAGAGGTAACAGTGACGTATGGAAAAAAGAAATGGGAGGAATGAGAGGCAGTGCAAAGTGCAAACGTTGATTCACATCGTGCTCACTTTTTGTCATCTGAATTGTGTACCAATCACAGGTAAATTCGATTATTCAAGCAGTATTATTGGAATATTCCTACGAGAAATGAAGGGGAATATGGAGTAGTTTGTTATAAAATTTCACTCACCATGATAGCAATTCATTCTTAAATATTTCGAGAATATCTTGCCAACTCTACCGCTTTCATACTCGTTATATAGTACGATCGTGAAACAAAAGGGAAAGTCAATGTTTTTCAAATGAAATATGAAACATTCAGGACAAACCACACCCGCTCTTGACGACGATGACGATGAAAAATATTTGTTTCATGTGCAAATGGCGTGATGGCGGCTCATTTTGCATGTTTTCAGCTTTGTTCGAGGTACCATACTTTCAGAAAAAAAAAGTGATCTTTATTATGGACAACCATCGACTCAAAGTTGATAGCGGGAGTTCTTGTACTGATGAGAGGCCAATTAGCTCGAAACCGGTTCACAAGTGTACCTGTCCCAATTATTGAAAAGTGATTCCGTCAGTTGTATTGACAAGAGCTTATGCAGGAAGTTTTTCTCTGGCTAATCCTGTACTGACACCAGTCAGATATAGAACTCTTCGGATGAGAAACTGTCCTGGGTGATCTCTCCCTCCAGATATTTTGGCCATCATTAAATTCATTATTGAAATACCTTCGCGATTGAATATCAAAGATATCTAGCTTTTCATTTATGAAAGTCATCGATTATGTCACGACGTCAAAAGCGGCAACGAAACTCCTTCAGGATATACGTTGAAATATTGGTATCAAAAAATTTACGAAATAGCGTAAATAGTTATTTATGTACCAAGTGCGTTATATATATCCTAACGCCCGGAGGGCAACATATTGCCCGATGGGCGTTAGGATCTAGTAACGCTCGTGGTGCTTACAAGATTTTATTTTTCCGAAAAAAAAATTATCTTGAAAGACGTTTTTTACTTCATAAATTTCATATTATAGTATTTACTGCGTTCCGATCGGTAACTGAGCACAAGTGAGCTTCTATACAGTTGTTTGTTTAATAAAACGACGCTGCATTTTTGTGAGAATTGACAAGCTTGTCACTGGAGGAAATAGAATGTGACGCTTGAAGATTAAAAATGGTTAGTGAATTTACTGACCAACAGAGTGCTGGGTAATCGCACGTTGAAAGGTAAGGCCTCGTTGATCCATTACTCGCACAAGTTTCGACTTCTGAGAATTTTAGAACAAAAAACAACAATACCGTGGATGAAACTGTCATAATGGCATACCTCCAGGAACTGGTGAGTTTATGTCATGTAAAATAATAATATTTTTTGATTATTTCACATTATTCCAATCTGAAAAATATAGTGCACATAATCTATGGACCGAATACTCACAGCTGAAATCAACATTGATTGATAAAGAAATCGTTAATATATCAATATTCAGTCGACTGATGGCTTTTCTGAAAGTTGAATCAAAAGGATACATTTCTAAAAAATCGAAGGTGTTGGAAGGTAGACAAGTTTAACTTTTCACAAGAAATGCTCCAGATTATACTTTTCTGCTACATAAAGTTGTTTTGGTAATGAGCGTATTTCGAGGCTCAAGACGTGATGAAATGGTCAAGATGACAATTGATGACCTTGAAGACAGAGGAGACCTTTAACTGATCAAGGAACCAGAAACTAAGAACTGCACCTCTAAAAGTTCCACCATTGTTGAAGAAAGCGAAATAGGAGCCTTGAACTTAATTGAAAATTACATTGCACTACGACCGAAAAGATGTGGACAACGTAGTTTTTTCTTTAACCTACAGAAATAATAAATGCATTGAGTTACCTGTAGGTGAAAATACTTTTTTCTCCAAATTGTACAGTTGTACTTTCAATGCCTAGGCAGAAAAAGTCCACTTTTACTGCCTAGGCAGAAAAAGTTCGTAGCTAGGCAACCTCACAAGTGATAATTTGCATCAAACTGGTTATTAAAATTGACAATGACATTAAAAAAAGTCAAAATGATGCTGATGATAATGAGCTGGTTTTATTGCATTAAAACTACAAACTACAACACAAAATTTATTATTCATTAGATATATTTATGGTGAATTGTGAACAATTATTCAATACAATTGAACTCTGTCCACTTCCCTCCTTTCCAGTAAAATTAACAACTTTAGTATCCACACTTGATACTCCCGAAACGCCAGAAAATATTTTATTGCCGATGTTCGACTTATTGGCTAGCGAGTCCTCAATATAGCCCTCTGCGACAGCGGAAGACTTCCATCCTCCATTGTTATGTCCCCACCAGCATGCACCAGCAACGTGGCCGAAGTTCTGCGAAAGCAGTGCCCGGTATACTCTTTCGCATGGGATAGTCCCAGAAAAGTAGCAATTTCTTCTTGCATTTTACCGAATTTGTGAATGCCAATGAATTGATGATGTGCTTTATCGTTCGCATACTTATAGAAGAGACGCCGCCGCCGCCGATTAATTAAATTCGAGGGATTGGAGGCTGCATATTTTCTGTAAACGCTTAAATATTCCGTTACTACAAAAGATCTTGATCTTTTGGTCTTAGTATTTGGTAGCATAATTAGCAATTTGTCGCCCATATCATTCATATCATCTGTTTCAATTTGCAAAAGCTCATCACATCTACAAGCCCCAGCGACTGCAACAATAAGTACAACCTAAAATATAAATTGAAAATTAGTTCTTTAATCCATAATAGATCATTTTCAATATATTCCTACCTTCGTACACAAATACAGTTCATCTGGGGCATCTGATGAAAATTTCTCGATTTTTTCTCTTTTCTTCTGTCTATATTCCATGAATCTGCTGTATGTGAGTTCATATACAGTTCTTGATTTTTCCGGTAAAAGGTTAAATTCCACATCTCGCGCCTGGTCTCTTATCTCAGGTGGTGTTAATTGCATCAATTCATCCTCACTTTTCAGTAAATCCATTTCTAACATGACAACTTTTCAAAATTGACAATGACAAAGTAAACAGTAAACAAACATATTCAACAAACGTCATCAGCGGTAAACATTGAAACGTAGGGCCCAGTTACCTTTGATAAAATAATTTATTTCTGACCGGGATATTATAAGCTTATATCGTCATAGTTACGCTATCAATAAAGAGGGTCATCACTCCCTTGGGACATTATAGATTTTATAATTCCCTCTACCTTTCACAAGTAAAAATAAAATTATATATATATATATATATATATATATATATATGTGCTGGCTGGAACTTCCGGTTGATCCGCGTCTGGAAAGATTTACTTGTCTACGTTTCGACTCCCATTTCGGAGCCATTTTCAAGACTTAGTGACCTTGCGTCTAGGTCTGAGTTGTCTCACTAGCTGGCTATCATCACTGGAGAACGAGGATAGAAGGTTGGTGGGATTTAAGGGTTCATTAGTAGTTGTGGCAGGATCAGGTATCGGACGGTCGATGGGAGGTTCGAACGGATTGGTTCCCAAGTCGGAGTGGATAGAAGTATGTCGGACCAAAAGTGGTTTCCAGGTATTGGGGAGTCTTTGAGAATCGTCGCGTTTATTGAGACAGTTGGGACGTTTTTCGATTTCAATGGCTTCACGGGTAATTCTGGTTTGGAGGGTTTTGGCTGTGGCAACGGTTTTGGTGTTTTTGAAATCTATTTTGTGGCCTGTTTCTAAATGATGTTGGAATAATGCTGAGTTTGTGTCAGAATTACGGACTGCTAGTTCGTGTTCATATGCTCTACAGGACACTCGTCGGTTGGTCTGGCCGATGTATGTTCTGGGACACTTAGAGCATGGTATTTCATATATTCCTTGGGTTTCATTGGGGATTGTGTCTTTGGGTGTTCGAAGGTAGGTGGATATTTGGTTGTTAGCTGTGAAAATGGTTTTGATGTCATGTCGTGTCAGAATTCGACTTATTTTATCAGTAACACCATGAATATATGGAAGGAAAGCTTTTTGTCGTTCAGGTTCGTCCTTCGGGGGTCTAGGGTGAAGATCTCGGGTTTGCTGGAGTTTAATAGACTTGTGGATTTGGGAATCGGAAAAATCGTTCTGGGTAAGTGCGGATTTGAGCTTTTCCATTTCATTGGATCTATTGTGGTTATCGGTGAGTTTGAAGGACCTATGTATGAGAGAATTCAGAACCGAATTCAATTGTGCTGGGTGATGATGAGACTTGGCATTGAGGTACCGGTTTGTATGGGTTGGTTTGCGGTAGACGGTGTGAGTGAAAGAATTGTTGGACTTCCTGATGAGAACATCCAAGAATGGGAGGGAGTCGTCCTTTTCTATTTCCATAGTGAATTGTATGTTGGGGTGAATGGTGTTAAGGTGGGTCAGGAATGTTGGTAGGGTTTCAAACCCATGAGGCCAAATGGCAAAGATGTCATCTACGTATCTGAGCCAGCAAGTGGGCTTGAGTTCAGATGTGTCAATGGCTCTGGTTTCGAAGTCCACCATGTAGAGGTTTGCAAGAACTGGGGAGAGGGGGGAACCCATCGGAGCTCCTTTCACTTGTTTGTAGAATTTGCCCTGAAATAGAAAGTATGTACTGGACATACAATGGCTGATGAGGTTGAGATTGTCTCTAGAGATTTGATGCTTGGTTTCCAAAACACTCAAGGTTTCAGCTAAAGGAATATTCGTGAAGAGAGATGCTACATCGAAGCTTACGAGAATGTCTGTTGGTCGGAGATTGAAGGTTTTGAGTATTTCAATGAAATGAAAAGAGTTTTGGATATACGACGAACACTGTTCAGCTTTCCTTCCATATATTCATGGTGTTACTGATAAAATAAGTCGAATTCTGACACGACATGACATCAAAACCATTTTCACAGCTAACAACCAAATATCCACCTACCTTCGAACACCCAAAGACACAATCCCCAATGAAACCCAAGGAATATATGAAATACCATGCTCTAAGTGTCCCAGAACATACATCGGCCAGACCAACCGACGAGTGTCCTGTAGAGCATATGAACACGAACTAGCAGTCCGTAATTCTGACACAAACTCAGCATTATTCCAACATCATTTAGAAACAGGCCACAAAATAGATTTCAAAAACACCAAAACCGTTGCCACAGCCAAAACCCTCCAAACCAGAATTACCCGTGAAGCCATTGAAATCGAAAAACGTCCCAACTGTCTCAATAAACGCGACGATTCTCAAAGACTCCCCAATACCTGGAAACCACTTTTGGTCCGACATACTTCTATCCACTCCGACTTGGGAACCAATCCGTTCGAACCTCCCATCGACCGTCCGATACCTGATCCTGCCACAACTACTAATGAACCCTTAAATCCCACCAACCTTCTATCCTCGTTCTCCAGTGATGATAGCCAGCTAGTGAGACAACTCAGACCTAGACGCAAGGTCACTAAGTCTTGAAAATGGCTCCGAAATGGGAGTCGAAACGTAGACAAGTAAATCTTTCCAGACGCGGATCAACCGGAAGTTCCAGCCAGCACATTTCTGACCGCGGAAGCCTAGCCGATCAAATATATATATATATATATATATATATATATATATATATATATATATATATATATATATATATATATATAGTGAGTAGTAACATTTTTCCGTGTCAGCCAGTCCAGATATATCTTGTATTCTTTTTGGTATACGGCTTCACTTTCCGATGGAATTAATGATTCTCTTGCTTGTTCAGCTTTTTTCAAAATATCCTCCATTATATTTGGGGTAGAAAACACGTTTTTACCGCAAACACAGCTTGATAACAAAGTTCTGTTTATTAACAAGTAACATAGCAACAACCTAGCAACAAGAAAACTACACTATAATCAACGGTACCTGATTCAAATATACCGGGAAGGTAATGAATTGGTACATTTTTCCGTTTCAAAAATGAACAAAATTTTATTGACATCGGTCAGAAATAAAATTATCTATGTACCACGGGAATTAATGAGCCTTAATAACCTCAGGCAATTGCTGTCCCTTGGGCCAGAGGCCCTTGGGACGCAAACTTTGCCATCGGTAATTAAGGCCCTCCTAATTCCCTCGATACATAAATAACTATTAGTTATTTGGATATTGATAATGGAACGCAATTTAAATATGAAAAAGTCGATTTTGCGTGGAGTTGAAACAAATTTGAAGAAAAAATTATATGTTTCACACGACAGAAAAGCAGATTTATTGCCTTGGCTGGTTTCATAGCCGAGCGTAGCACCAGCCGCGGCATTAAATCTTATGCTTTTATGCCTAGTAAAACAAATAACTATAGGAAGTGTTCCTTCTATCATAGCGAAATACCTCAATTTGGAAAACCCGAATGGCTACACCGGACATTGTCTAAGCTGAACCTTGTGAACGCTTCTTGTTCGAGGTGGTGCTTCTTTTGAAACAATAAAATTACATGGAAAATGGAAGAGTAGTACGGTAGCGGGAAGCTATATTGAAGAAAGTATCTCCTCGAAGAACAAAATTGCTAGAATGATTGCCTATTCCGTTTCCGAAAAAGAAAATGTTAACGCTCCGAACGAAACAGAATGCACATTGGTCATCGATCAACTCACATAACCTCAAAATTGGTAGTAATTTTTCAGAAACGAAGAAAAAAACATTTAGTGGGCGTTATGATTCATAATGCCCTCCATTACGCCCCGTGGGTTATGGGTCGGTTAATAGCAACCGTTGCCAAGGTATTGTAATGGACAAGTGAGAAATAAATGATCATATGGTATGAGATAAGCTTTTCATGACCGCACTGTACAGTTCCATTACGAGATCACCGCCAAATAGATCCTTCCACATGTTCAACACTTCAAATGCGAATATTCAGCTTGAATCTCCTGAAGCTCTCATGTCTATTCAGTGTAGACACTATATTGCTTTTGGCACATCTGCTTCCTCGAAAATGATTGTCGAATGGTGTGGTATATCTTTATGTAAACATGTGAGGCAGCATGTGAGGCAGAACTGCTTGATTTTCCGTACCTGGAGTTTCAGGACGAAATCGCGTATATATGAAAATACCATTGCAGATGTGTGTGGATTACATTGAATTCGTAGAACTCGGGATTCAGTTTTGGTGGGTGGTTTAAGTGATTGTTTATTTTCCGAAGAAGATAACAACGTCTACATATTCACAGATCTGTTTGCTCGAATCTTGCCAAACATATTCCAAAAAATAATTTCTGACAGAAAGACAGGGAGTCATTGATGACGATGGTGTTTTCTTGTAAGATGTTTCCTGATTATCATATGATTTTTTAGTATTGATTCAATAGTGGCTCGGGAAAAGCTCATGATACCCCACTGAACTTGCGCGAAATTCAACTGAATAACTCAATTTCACGATTTTATATTGATAAACAGCTGATAACTACTTTTTCAATCCGAACTATGGACTCGGAAACTGAGTTGACCAAAACTCAAAATGTCCAATTAGATTTGATCATCGTTTCTGAATATGATAATCCGAGTATGACCATTAATATTTCATCAATTGTCTTGCTTCATGCCAAGGAAAAATAATACTCATTCGAAATGTCCCTCAACCATCACAAGCACAAAACAAATCCGTATCAGGAAAAATATTTTTTCTTGCTCGCTTTTTGAAAATAGCTCTTGCAAAAAACAAGTCATTTGCACGAAATTCGGTAACAGAGGTTTTTTTGACGTGGGAAATCATAATTTCGTATGAATTTTCATGTAACATCTAGAGGGCGCTGCGTACGCTGTCCTTATTTATTTCAAATTGCCCTAACTCTTTTGACAGTAAACTTTCGGTACTCATCATGAAAAAACCCAATCCCCACACCTTTTTCAAGTAAAGAAGGTACACCTACTCAACAACGCTGGAGGTGATCGTTTTCGAAATATATACAATTTTCTATATCGATGCATATTACTCAGCTCCTAAGGCGCTGAGTGGAGTTTAACATTACGAAAACAAAGTATGTGGTGGATCTCGTCAAAATAAACAACATTTTCCTATAAAATGTTTAACGAAAAATGATTCGTTATCAAAATTTTGTATAGAGAAAATAAAAAACATGTATATATTAATAACGAAAAACAGTCTTTGAACAAGCTGATCTCAATAATTTAAGCCTTTATGTACTTCTACTCAAATACGAGAAAGATAGATGATAATCACCTGGTATTCAGAAGTTTCTCACTCAAAATTTGAGATAATTGAAAATCTTCAATGTTTTTTTCTGTTCGTTTTGTACCATTTGATATTTGGAATGGTAATGGTTCGGACTTCCATTTGTCTATGTTATTAACTTTATTCCCCATGATTCTTGCAATTCTGCAGAAAGAGGAAGTAAGGACTTTCTCTGAATAATAAAGAAGTCATTATTTGAATTGAGAAACAACTTTTCAATATAATAGTTCGAAAATTGAAGAAGTTACTCGTAGATAATTCAGCACCGACTTATATGTTTGGTTAGATGGAACAGCAAGTTCTGTTTGTATCATTTGTTATATGATCAGGAACTGAATCCTGCCTTTTGATAGGGTTTCATTTTCATTTGTATGTCTACTTTTGTATTGTGATTATTCCAATAAAAAAAATCTATTATTTTTATCATTATTATTATTTATGAGTCAAAACTGTTGCATGAACTATTGAATCAGAATGAATTGGATGAATTTCCACCCACAAAATGACCACCTCAAAATGCCCAAGTTTATCATCCGTGTATTCGTCATTTGAGGAGTTTTCAATAATTTTTTCTGATTTGTGGATAGTTAAATTATACGGTTTGAGTGTCAACTTAGAATTTGAATCGATTTTGCGATTTTTGCCCTTTCGCTGTTTATAATTTTCTGCAAATGTCATAAATTCTAACATCAGAGAAATTGACATTTTTATGAAGTAGGCACATCATAACGGAGACTATGCCACCAATAACTTCTTTACATCACGCTACAGTCATACCAATATGTAGTGCTCTCGCCCTATTCGAAATAAGCCTGATTTCAATTCCAACATTACCTACAACTAATCAAGTTTCGTCGACTAATGCAAACATAAACTATTTACCACCATATTGTCGAACTTCGAAAGCATCTACAAGTGATAATTACATCCGAGGATCGAAACAACAATCAAATTAGCCCTCGCTCAAGATCATAAGAGATTTCGCTCAGATATTCCCCATCTCGTTGAGATTTCACTCAAGTGTGTAATACAGGCAACACCTTATTAACTCTGTACCTATCGCTCCGAGTAAAGGTTGTGGAAGATGTTCAGTGAGAGCATTACCTTTAACGTAGTGGTGGTTTTGTCTACAAAGCTCTGGTAATGATGTCAGATGTGCGATGGAAAGAAAAACATACCTTGTACGAGAATATCGTTTACTCATGTAAGATAAATTGATATTGCTAATGTCGCAAGGGGCGGGAATTCTCATCGGAGATGTAACATTTTTACTTTTCCCCCTTAAAATGGCGCTGAAGTAAAGATCCTGCTTGCGATGTGATTATTATTTCTGAATGTCATACCTTCTGATATTGAAAAGTATTTTTGAGGGATATAAGTGGATATTAGGTCATTGTTCTTCGAAAATTCCGATAAGCACTCAGAAATATGACTCAATGTGATATTTGTTCATGAAAATCCATTATTCTTCCCTTCTAGATATTACTATTTTGTGTCTTCCCTATATTCTGAAGACTATTTGGTCCAATAATCAATTTGCATTTTTTATTTTCATTTATCCAGCTTTATTTCTCAATGGAAAAAAGGAGTTTTTGACAAAGGATTTTTTTTTTGAGTTGTGATTTCATATTTTCTCTTTTAAGGGTATGAGGTAACTTTTTGGTGAAGATTAAAAGACTGTCCCCACACTCGTATAAATATCAATCCTCTGAAATATAAACATAAATTACTTTTTACTTTCAGTGTATTCAATTGCATAAATTCAATGTTGAAAACAAACTGCCAGGTGAATTTGGTGGTCACAATCGTGTCAGTATGTAGGTAGTATTCTCCATCACACTTTGTGCTTATGTTGCAGAAAAGGGTACTATATGATATGGAAACATTATTTATTTGTTAGAGTTCGTCACTAATACCTCCTGTATTCTGATTTTTCGTATGAAAATTCTATTTTAACACGTGAGACATATGATTTAAAGAAGGGGATATTGGTGCAACATGAAGACTCATGCAATATTCCAGAATGAATATAGTTCATTGTCAGCTACCCCTATAAGTTCACTTTCTACTTGAAATCGAACCCAACGTTCTGTTATACTGTCCTGGCACAGCGTGTGGAAATCATCAGGAAGTGATTCTATCTCTCAGGTGTGGTAACAATATATTTTCTTGTTAATCTACCTACATATGTTATTTTAGGGAAACCATTCATAGAGAAAAACAATCATAAGAATTCAAAGATGAATTTGGATTGTCGATTTATTCAGAGATAGAGAAATTTGGATTTCAATATCAGTTAAGGGCCATGTGAAATAATATTCGGATGATGCTTCCATGCGTTGAAATTCAAGAGAATGTTCTGCCCAGTTCAAATTCGGCCTGAATACTTGTCGATTGAAAAATGGCATGTTCATGTACAGACCCACGTGGAAGGAAAGCCCTGTTATATTCATAGAATACTGCGTAAATCAAAAGACAGGAGATACGAATCAACATTAGCTTCAAATGTTTGAAGTTTGTGAGCCTCGGGAAAAACCTCTCTCGGCAACGGGTTTTAAAGTTCAGCCATTCTATTGGAAAAAATCTCTTACCAAGAGATGTTGGGTAAGTCTCCAAGCTCACAACAAAGGGGTGAAAATCCCCCACTCGTCGGGTCACCCGTCTTGATATCAACAAGGGAGGAACAATTGGCGACGATTCAGAAGAGTACCAATAGTAAAAAAATATATTGAAGGGAGACAAGTCTCCAACCCTTCTGTGATGCTCCAAGTCCATGAGGGAAAAATCATTAAGCTCAACACATGAGAACTATATCCCATGATGAGCTCACGACAAGTATTCCTTCGCAAGAAATAAGAATCCAGGCTTCTGGGAAACACCTTCAGCGATCGTTCTCATATGGTTTTCTCATGACAAATTATTACTGATCGTAATTCCTAGCATCGAGCTACTTAATTTCGTACAGATAGTTAGTCCTGATAACTGAATATTAGCTAACAATGGATCGGCTTTCTTTTGTAAGAGACATGTCTGGATTTTCCTAACATTGAATTCCACCAAGCCACCAAGTTGAAGTGACCCCATTCCATTCTTTTCGCCGAGGCATCGTTGATACTATTGACGCTTATGCCGTTCTGAATGTTCGTTTTTCTTGCTGATCTAGACTCTGGGAGAGAAACTTATATGAATAGTCGAACATCTTCAATTGTGTCGACTGAATGTGAATCCGGGTGGAAGATTGATAGTATTGGTATAACCCGAGGTATAACCGGAGAATTTGATAATACTCTAATCACAAAAATCCATTTTGAATTAATCTCCAGTCAACTTTAACACAAATATATTTCATTCGTAGCAAGATCAATAAGTTTCACTAGTCTCATATTTGTCCATCGTTCAACCTCCGACATTTGTGGAAATATTGGTATTTTCTAGAAAAATTGGGGAGTATTCAATCGAATTGTAATTTTTGTGCCTTTACGGTTTGAAAGGAAATGACACTGAAAATATTTCTTCAACTTTCTGGATAAACGACAAATTTCGACAAACGAGAAGTGTGAAGTTATATTCACCTCCATATAATTATAGTAGAAACTATAAAAATTTCTCAGGTTCTGCCAATGATTCAACTTCGTCATTATTTAAGGTAGTTATCCCGCTCTCCATCAATCCGTGTCATTTCCCAGTGAAAGTCATTGGTTGAACTTGAAACAGATTATATGGATTTGTTCATCGCCCACAGGTTGAAAATAAGTGAGTTCGAATGGATAAAAATTGTTTTAATGACTTTTGTGTTTTCACTGACGTAACATTTTCCTGTAACGTTTCCGAACATTTTCTCCAATGGAACCCACTCATCAGAAACAGCTGAAAATACAGAATACACTGGCAAGATGATCGACTCAATCTGTTCATGAGACTACTATTCTCGATTATAGCTGATCCAATGATTTGATGAATTGACATAATGAAACTGTTTCTTTTGTGTCGTTTTAATTTTTCTTCTCGGGAATTATTCATAACCATATGCCAGTATGATAATGAAGAACAGCATAACCTCAGAAATCGATGATTTTTGAAACAAAATAAGTCCAACAAAATGAATACTGCAGCTGAAACAGCGTGTTGCCTCCTATTTCGAACATATTTCGCACCAAAGCAACGTTATCACTTGCTCCACCAGAGTTATTCAAAAGAATAATTCACCTGGAATTACTTCATTGCTTCCTTCTTGGTGTTTTTTTTTTTTATTGAATATTAGGGAGTAGTCACATACTTCTTGATTGTTCGGTTGACGAGGAATGTTTCCGTTTCATCTTGATGGTGACAACTGCAAAATGTAATTGGTTTGTTGAATTGAACTGGCCGATACTTGATGAAAATCCATATTAACAAAAATATATTGTCGTATAGAAGGCCTTAATAAAGAACCTTTTCGGAATCAGGTCGCGACATTGAATTACATATACGCATTCGTTGACAATGGTTTCATGTACGTCTGAATGTTTTTGCAAACATCACACTCAGTAAATCGAATGTGTTATAAAAGAAGTGTCGTGGCTCTGATTCAGGTGAGATTGATCAATAAACCGTTGATCGGGGAATTGGAAACAAGTCCCTGATTGATCACAAAATTGTCAGATGTAGTCAGTGAAACGATTCTGCCCAATAGGGCAAGTAAATTCAGTGTTGTTGGGTTTCTATTTTGTATGTATAGGTTTATAATAAATGATTGTCGTTTTGAGTGAATGTGTAAATCATTAAAGTTTGTATTTGTGTTTTTACCAACTGATTTTATCCTGGTTATCACAAAGATCATCTGAGCTACTTTAACCCCAAGGAAGGACCAAATTCCTACCTTACTTCCCGACATGGTGGAGGCGCCTCGCTTCGATTTCGAAGATTCATTCTTCATAATGAATCTCAATAAAGTACCCTCATGGAATTTCGTAATAAAGTTTTCTTACTGAAAATTTGTGATAACCGTATGAACAGTTGTTTTGAGAATGTGTGTGTGAAATGTGCGATTCTAATTTCTCATTTTGGTATGATTTGTGTGATTGTATTTTTTTCGAGTGAAATGTATGTATGGTATATATGTATGGTTCTTTTTTCTGGTAGTTTCCCGAATTTCAGTGATGATTTTATGTTTTTATGTCTCGAATGATTGATTCGATTGGCGTGCATGGCTTGGTATGATTCGTCTGATTTTTTAATATTATTGAAATTTTTGACCAGGCCTTTTTTTAATGGAAATATATGTGTTGGTATAATCGAACTTCAATGAAGTAACAAAAACATTTTGAGAAGTTTTTTATTCGATGAAATGAAAACGAAGTACAAATATTTGTTGAGATATTCCTTTTGCATCCAGTAAGTGAATCAAATAATTATAATTATAAATGTTCAATGAGTAACGTAAATGATGTTGATTGATAGCTATAACTATTAGCTATAACTATTTTTTTGTTGTTCAAAATTTTATCCGAATGAATATAATTTGACGAACCGATTAGATGAATCTGAAGTATGCCTTATTGCTTATGGATTAGTTATCATTCCGAGAAAAATACGTTATTTTTCCAATCATACTTGAGAAATTACGAAATATGTCTTGAAAGCACTGCCTAGCCACCAGTGGAGATACAGCTATTTGCAACAGCACTCTCGGAAAGGCATATATATCGTGAGGAGCTAAAAAATAAAATCTTTGACGGTGTGAATACGAAATGAAGGTAGTGGTTCACAACAATGATTTTATATATTTTTAGTTCCCATTTCCTCAAGCGTTAAAATTTTTTTTTGCGAATTTCAATTGCATATCAATTCGTTATCAGTAGTGTGAAGTTTTTTTAAGGAAAAACTAGTCTTTTTTGAGAAACAAGTTGATATAATGAAAAATGTTCAGTGTAGAGTTGAAAATACTGAAGGAAGTTTGTGTCTGAACTATCGAATATGGGGAGGTACTCTTGGAAGAATTGCGTGTGTTAGCGCTGAAAGATGACCTTACCCAAAGTGTTAATTTTTTTTGAGAAGAATATGGAAGATGACTGAAATAAGTTGAATATTTTTCTTGATGCTTCACAGAGGTGAAGAAAAAGTGTATATGTAATGGGTATTGATGTTCGAGTGAACATTTTAATGGGTGATAGTTGTTCAGATGATATATAAAAAGGTATTTTCGAGTGAGGATACGTAATCAATCATGTTCAACTGGTTTCTCAAATATTCTTTCACATATAATGATAATTTCGGAAAAAAAAAATCTGTTGGGATCAATGATTTGCAACCAGAGATCTTTCCAGAAAGTCATTCATAAATTCATAACTGTTCTGTTGCAAATTTTAACATAAGCAATAAGGATTATTCTGCATAACAAAAAAAAATCGAATTGTGTAGATGAATTATGGTGAAAATTCGCCCTTTGGTTATGTGTCGATCATGGTGATTTAAATATATTACTCCGAGTTGATGCGAGAAACAACAGTATTTTTGTTGTTGTTTCAAGAAATTGGTACATAGGAGAGCTTGGTAGATGTGTCACCGTTCAACATGAAAGCTTGCCTTGAAGTTTATGGAAAAATAATTAGTTATTGTTGTTCGTGTCTCGTTGTATAGGGGGACATAGTCATTGAGGGGAGCTTGGAAGAGGTGTTACGGGTCGACATGAAAGCTTAGCCTAAAGTATATGAAGATTATGTTGTTATGTTGAGTAAATAGGAGAGCTTGGTAGATGTGTCACCATTCAAAATGAAAGCTTGCCTTGAAGTTTATGGAAAAATAATTAGTTATTGTTGTTTGTGTCTCGTTGAATAGAGGGACATAGTCATTGGGGAGAGCTTGGAAGAAGTTTTACGGTTTGACATGAAAGCTTATCCTGAAGTTCATGAAGATTATGTTGTTATGTTGAGTAAATAGGAGAGCTTGGTAGATGTGTCACCGTTCAACATGAAAGCTTGCCTTGAAGTTTATGGAGAAAGAATTAGTTATTGTTGTTTGTGTCTCGTTGTAGAGCTTAGCCTAAAGTTTATGGAGATCATGATATGTTGAGTAAATGAGTCGAGACCTATGTGATATTATGATGAAATTTGAATTGTATTTTTTTCGCGAAGTGATGAAAGGAAGTAATCGATCATTGAAATTGCAGGGCAATCATGAAATTATATTGGGTAGAAAAATAGTTGAGAGATGCATAATAATGCAGGGTTTTTCCTATGGTGTCAGCATATAAAAGGTTCAGATTCGTCAAATAATGAATGTTTCAGTAATTTTACTTCATCACTGAGTTATTTGAAACACTATTCTTTTGGAATATCGTTTTTGAAAAGACTTATTGATTTCTGACCAAAAACGAAGTTTAGAAAGTTGAAATGTACTTCATTTATCTCGTCATCAAACTAATTCATTTCCATTTTTGATTGAAAATAGCAATCCCGGAGCAGAAAATGAATAACCGCAAATTGTCTTTCTCTTAGCGCGTAATGCGAAGGTTTTTGCTGACTTGTTGACAAAACATAAACATTTAGGTCATTTTTCCGAATCGATATACTTACATATTTCATATTGGGTAGCAGTAATTATTCACCCAACGAGTTCATCGAAATATTTTCAAGGTCTAGGTTATGACACCACCTCGTCAATATTAATTATGCTGAAGTAGGCATAACGGAGTTCAAGTCACTGTTTTGAAAATATGATTATTTACGTTGATTGTTTTGTTACTCGCGTTGTGATTGTAAATGGAGGAATAGATAGTTATTCATTCAATAATTATACATTCTGAATTTCTACTGCCATTAATTTTTCTTTTCATGTAAAATGACGCCTCATATCCAAGAAGATGCTACCACCCGAGAACAGAGGAGAGGCCAGCTTGTTGTTCAAATCCATGGATCATCCGATATGAATTCACAGAATCCGTGATGCTGTGTTAAAGGAACAAAGATAGGACGAATGATCAGCGGGCTCCATCCAATTTGGCTATTTGTGAACTTCAGTCAACGAGTCGCTCAAAGAAATATGCTCCAAATGTTCAATCCAGCGCTATATTGGTCATTGGCAAACCAGACCGCATAGTTATCCAGGATGCTGGGGAGGAACGCCAGATCAATAATTGGTTTAGTTACAAGACATCCAAGAATCAAAAGCAAAATGCTGAACCAACCATGGGCATTGAATTATCTTGCCAATGATATTGTCTAGAGTTTGAAGCTGATAGAGATCTGCCGTCATGTCAGTCCATTCCGGTAGTATAACACAAGCCACCTATTGAGGAAGCGAGCTGCAGAAGTCAAAAGCAGAAGGCAAGGGAACGCTGCATCAAGATTAGCCAATTTCTTCAGTTGTCCAGTCTCTCATTCCCATAAGAGTCTTCCCTAAACAGTAACAGAAAATCGGAGCAGTTAGGAAGATTTGAACGTTTTCGTTCCATTCAGTAATCAGGATGAAGTGAAACTGGTCCATGGGAGAATGCAGTCGCCATCAGAGAAGGTGAATTCTTGCCAGAACCAGGGTGGCCGGAAGAAAGGACGAGGAAATGAAAAATGTAAAATGAGCAGTATTTTGCTTAGATAGAAAATAGGGCATCTTGGGAGAAATTTTAGGAGTGTGTCTAGATTTCTAGCCATTTGCTGTTTGTTGGTATTTGTAAAACTATCTATTCTTCATAGTTCGAATGATGGATTCCATTTTTAATGATGGGGGCCATCATTCAGAACCGAGGGGCATATGTCGTATAGAAGGCCTTAATAAAGAACCTTTTCGGAATCAGGTCGTGACATTGAATTACATATACGCATTCGTTGACAATGGTTTCATGTACGTCTGAATGTTTTTGCAAACATCACACTCAGTAAATCGAATGTGTTATAAAAGAAGTATCGTGGCTCTGATTCAGGGGAGATTGATCAATAAACCGTTGATCGGGGAATTGGAAACAAGTCCCTGATTGATGACAAAATTGTCAGATGTAGTCAGTGAAACGATTCTGCCCAATAGGGCAAGTAAATTCAGTGTTGTTGGGTTTCTATTTTGTAAGTATAGGTTTATGATGAATGATTGTCGTTTTGAGTGAATGTGTAAATCATTAAAGTTTGTATTTGTGTTTTTACCAACTGATTTCATCCTGGTTATCACAAAGATCATCTGAGCTACTTTAACCTCAAGGAAGGACCAAATTCCTACCTTACTTCCCGACAATATTACAGTTTTCTGTATGATTTTCACTTTACAATGGGTTTACAAAACCGCGACACGTGTTTCGCTATTACAATAGCTTCTTCAAGCAAGATAAATGAATCACTATTCTATAATACGCTATTTATATACAAGTAGGTCGAACGTCCCTTACAATAAAGGTCCGACTTAGGTCCGATATTCGACCCGTAATTTCTCCAAATACTAATTGTTGATTGAAATGTTAATTATTGGCCGGGAACATATTCAACAATGGGGAGTTATTTAATTCAACCTGATCATTCAATAAATATTCTGAATTTTTCCATCTATTGATTTCGAAACTTTCTAGAAGGTTAATTTTCCAACCTTTCTGCTCAACATGTCTTGAATAGTAATTATTGGATCCAATTCATTGAGATTCAAATAGGTATAGTATGAAATGGATAATTGGAGGTCTGTATCATTCACCTAATTCAAGTGATTCCATTTTTGTTGATATGTTAGAAGATATGCTCGAAGGTTTTTCCAATAATAACAATAAAAGAATTATACTTATAGGTGATTTCAATATTGACTTTAAAAACAAGTCCAATTTTTATACAAAAAAAATTATGAATCTATTTAATATGTATGGTTTTGAACAAATTGTGAGAGATTATACTAGGATAACAAATACCAGTAGGACTCTAGTGGATTATGTTGTAACAAATAGCTGCAATATAAATGCTTATGTTATTGATACTCCAAAAATCACTGATCACTCTGTTATTACAATAAGTTGTTTCAAATCCAAACCTAAAAGTACTGCAAAAATAATAAAAACAAGAAAATATTCGGATGACACTTACAAGAACATAAATATGGAACTACTCTCTCAAAACTGGTTATTAAATTCAATAGATGTTAATAATATTTTGGATGACATTATTTCAAAAACTACAATCACTGTTGACAAACTAGCTCCGGAACATTCCGTTTTCATCAAGGAAAACCAACTACCTTACTATGATATTGATTTAAGAAACAAAGCAAAAGAAAAGGATATTGCCCATAAAAATTTCATAAATAGTAGAATTCATATTAAAGACCAGATGTGGGAAAACTTTAAAAACCTGAGAAATCAGTATGTTAACCTTCTTAAACATAAAAAACTGTTATACTATGAGCAACAAATAGATTTAAACAGAAATAACTCTAAACTGATGTGGAAAAACTCGAAAT
This sequence comes from Zygogramma bicolorata, assembly GCA_032362365.1. NCBI lineage: Eukaryota > Metazoa > Arthropoda > Insecta > Coleoptera > Chrysomelidae > Zygogramma > Zygogramma bicolorata. Next base: position 287,575 of record JAVJAQ010004482.1, on the reverse strand, counting down.
CTCTAATAACGCCCCAAAATGACCTTTGTTATGATAAAATTATATTTACTGATGGTATTCAACCCCGGTATTGTACTGATAGCTTAGAGATTGCTCAAAATTTCAACCAGTATTTTGTTACCAGTGTTCAACAAATTGCTAACAGCATTGACGATGAAGAATTGTGGTCGAGCCAAAACTATCCCCCTATTAATCAGTCACTTAGTAAATTCACACTAGTAAGTATGGGCTATCTCCGTAGGATCATATTTTCATTACACAACAAAATGAACAAACAGGAAATTCTAAATAGTAAATTTTTGAAAGAAACTTTTGATTGTTTTGGACATGTATTATTAAATTTTATTAATACATCTCTTGAAAAAGGTATATTCCCAGATCACTTCAAAATTAGCACCATTATTCCTATCCCTAAAGTTAACAAAGTTCCATAGATTCTTGTGATTTTAGACCAATTAACACTTTGCCATAACTCGAAAAAGTTCTTGAAATAGCAGTCTATGATCAGATTGAAAATTATTTTAATAGCAATGACCTCTTCATTGGTGCTCAATCTGGCTTTCGTAAAAATCATTCATGTGAAACATCTCTTCAGTACACCATATCAACATGGAAAAGGTCATTAGATCTCAGTAAATATACTGTAGCTATTTTTCTAGATTTACGCAGAGCTTTTGAAACGATAGATCGAAACATCCTTTTGGAAAAATTAAGATATTATGGCATATCTGGCAATGTGTTGAGTTGGTTTAAAAGTTACCTGAGCCATCGTTTCCAACAGACCCAGATAAACAACATTCTATCTGACAAAATTTTAAATGAAATGGGAGATCCTCAAGGAAGTTTTTTGGGACCACTTTTAATTATCATATATTTAAATGACATTCACTGCACACCAGGTTCGCATTCTTTGAATCTCTTTGCAGATGATACTTTGGTATTTGACTCGGATGATAATCTTGATAATGTAATTTCAAATATAAACAACTCCCTCAGTAATATTGAAAGATATCTAAAAGTTAATAAACTAAAACTAAATGTCAATAAAACAAAAGCAATGATCATAGCATCAGAATATAAGTTGCAAAATCTGACTAATTTGAATACAATCAATATCAGTGGTGAAAGTATCGAAATTGTATCTGAAATCAAATACCTTGGATTTATTATTGACAGTTCCTCGACATTAAACAAACATGCCGAGTATATTATTAAAAAAATATCAAAAAAGCTCTTTTTCTTTTCTAGAGTTTCGAACTGTTTGAACACTTATGCTGAAATAACGACTTACAACTGCATAATCAAACCACATTTTGATTACTGTGCTTCTCTACTATTTCTACTCAATGAAAATAAACTGTCTCGGATGCAAAAACTCCAAAATCGCGGGATGCGCATGATTCTAAAATGCAGTCGCTATACCTCAATTTCTTATATGCTAAATTCTCTTCAGTGGTTAACAGTAAAGAAGCGGTTGTTCTTTTTAACAATGGTTTTTATATTTAAGATTGTCAAGGACTTGCAACCAGCATATTTTAATGATTATGTGATTCGAAATAGAGATATTCATCATCATAACACCAGAAACAATAACAACTTCCATATTAGTAGAACAAATTCGAGAAGATGCGTGAATAACCTATTTTTCAAAGGTTTGAATGAATTCAACAAACTCCCAATATATCTGAAAAATTCCAATAATGTTGTTAATTTTAAGAAGAGTCTATTGGCATTTTTAGATGATTTTTAATGTAATACTTTTAAAGGTTATTTATATTTTTATTACTTCAATAGTTTTAATATTATCTTTATAGAATTGTGTATATCTTAAATGATTATTTTGAATGTTTTTAAATTAGATTTTATCTATTTCAAAATAAACTACTACTACTACTACTATTTTGAACTCGTGGTTGAACTCATGACCTTTCAGAATGAGGTGACTTCCATAAGTAGAATTTGTTTTTCCATTCAAAAAACTTGTTCTGTGTTCTTTTAGGCGAGTGTTGAAAGATCTTCCCGTTTGGGCTACGTAGTACATCGGACATGACCCACATGTTAATTCATAAATTCCTGATCTTTTTTTTTTAATTAATGTGTGGGTCCGATGTACTACGTATGCCAAACGGGAAGATCTTTCAACACTCGCCTAAAAAAACACAGAACTAGTTTTTTGAATGAAAAAACGAATTCTACTTATGCGAGTCACCTCATTCTGGAAGGTCATGAGTTCAACCACGAGTTCAAAATAAGACATTTTGAGCAGAAAGGTTGGAAACTTAACCTTCTAGAAAGTTAGGAAATCAATAGAGGGAAAAATTCAGAATATTCATTGAATGATCAGGTTGAATTAAATAACTCCCTATTGTTGAATATGTTCCCGGCCAATAATTAACATAGCCTATTTCTAGGAATAATCTTCCAATGTAATCAATTAGTATTTGGACAAATTACGGGTCGAATATCGGACCTAAGTCGGACCTTTATTGTAAGAGACGTTCGACCTACTTGTATATAAATAGCGTATTATAGAATAGTGATTTATTTATCTTGCTTGAAGAAGCTATTGTAATAGCGAAACACGTGTCGCGGTTTTGTAAACCCATTGTGAAGTGAAAATCATACAGGAAACTGTAATATATTGTTGGTAATTGGTTTGAACTAACATTTTCTATATCATACATTGCTTCGAAGCCTGATGATGGACTCATTAGGTTAGGTTCAAAGTGACTGGGTCTATTCGACACTCTACTGCAACTCGCTTGAATTTATTATTGCACGCACATATTCAAACACCACTAAATAAATCCAGCATCCTGATGGAAGCAATGAGTCATTCCTAATGAATGATGCCCGATGGAGTGATGCTTTGTCATCCAATCAATACTTGATTCAGGCCGCGGCTGGGCAGGCACAGAGAATGTGTTCATGAAAACATCATGGCAAAGAACCGAGATGGAGGTAATGTGGATAAAAGAATGAATAAGCAGTTGATCTATATAGAGAAGCTGACCTATGTAATTCCGAAAATTTTCGTAGAGATCAATTTCTCTAGATTAGATTGTCGGGGAGCTTGTCCATGGCCTGATTCACTGCTACCTTTTCAGATCCACTGTGATGCTCCTTGGTTTTTAGTCTAGCTTGATCTCTTTGATCAAATACCCTAACACCAGACTGACATTATTGGCACTCGACGCGCGTTTCGCTAACAAGGTTAGCATCTTCAAGAGAAAAAAATTAATACTCACTTTCAATTTTCTTCTCCTGAAGATATTAACCAGTATCAATTCCCTTCTCCTGAAGATGCTAATCTTGTAAGCGGAAGGCTCTTCGAGTGCTAATAATACCAGAATGGTGTTAGGGTAATTGGTCTCAACATAGAGAGTGTATCGATATCAAAATACATCCAGTATTCGTGAAATTGAAATGAAATTTAACAAATTATTGTTTGTTTTCTTTGATTCACCAGTCAAGTTTTCAAGTTTCCATTGATATTTTCTAGAGGACCAATATCGTAACAAAGCAGACAACCCCAGTATTCTTTGCTTCCACTTTGAGTAGATTGATATCTGGAGTAGAAATATTTGGGCGTCGTTCCAGTCATAAATCAAATATTGTACATCTGAGCTATATCACAGAAATTCTTCTTTACTCTGACTATCTAGAATTCCAGTGTTCAGGTGTAATGAATTCGCCATTTTGTTTTTAGCATAGTTTTCTATTAGTTGATATGTAGATCTTTTCGAAGTAGTACTCATATGGAAGTTGGTATAATATTTTTGTATTTTGAATGTCGACTTGAGAATGAGTGTCCTGAATTATTCGTGATACAGAACTCGAACTTAGTTTCGGCATGACCGATAAGTAATAATGAGGAGAAGAACAAAGAAGACCAGTGATACTGATGGAACTTGTTATGTCGACTGAGCATATCACTCAACCAACACTAATCATTCAATATGCTATGTGACCTGAATATTAGTTGTATGTATAATAGCAAAAGAGTGCCCCAGCTGTTTCAACGGGAATTATGTTTTGATAGAAAATGAATTTTTCCAGTGAGAGATTATATCATCGAAAATCAAATAATTATCGAACGACATGATGAGAAAAAAGGTACTCAAGTTATTCAGGGAAAGATAAATCCAATGAGAATTGTTAAGTATACATCGCTAACAAGAGAGATGAAAGTGACGCGAGATTAAACAAAAAATTAAAACGGATATTGAAACGAACTTTCTTTGTTTTGATCACTTTCTGGAAATGATCGATTTCTTCCTTCGCATATTCATCTGTATTTTATTTTGTCACACACTACCACCGTGTGGTCAACAAAACAAGTATGAAACTGATAGCATAATGACTTTCACAGGAATCAAGACTCCGAAGGTACATAGGTCATAATGAATTCAAATTGGAGTAGGATTGTTATATGATCGATTTGTGTCAAGCCTCAAAATCATCGTGACGCGGACGTATCGAAGTATGCTCAGAAAAATTCACGATATAACATAAATAAACAGTTGAAAGTTGGTCACTCAGTGTTTCAGGTAAAGGAATATTCGTGAAAAGAGATGCTACATCGAAGCTTACGAGAATGTCTGTTGGTCGGATGTTGAAGGTTTTGAGTGTTTCAATGAAATGAAAGTTGGTCACCTCCTTCCTCATTCCTCAGCTGAGCTTTTTGGAACTATTATGAACCACTCATTTTGTTGGATTTGGGAAAGAAATGATGGAAAAATATGTTGGACGAAGTCGAAGCATCATTGAATGAATTAAAAATCCAATCACTTTCTTACCAAATCAATGATTATATGCCAGGTGATGATTCCATTTTGGTGAAAAACATCTGTTGATATGAGCATACATATGACAAAAAAATTAGTTGTACTATCTGTATGGGTAACCATTCAAAATCTTGTAAAATCTGTTCTCAAAAAAGACTTGAATTAGTTACATATAAACAGTCATATCATAAACAAATTATGACAATTCAAAATATCAATCAAGATAACTGTGATAAGTTACCGAAACTTGAAATCTAACAGACAAAATTCAACTTTATCACACTGAACTCAACAGGCACATTTCAACGAATGAATGAATTCTTGGTTTGAAAAAGGAAACAAGCGAGGCGGCATTCTTTCGATAACAAAATAGCTATAAAGACGTCAATCTCTGACAGTAGTATTCATTGAAATATAAATTCAATCCGACAGAAAACAATAAATCTGGTTATACCCAACGAATGATTAATTTGCCAACAGACGACACTGCTTCTGGTGGTAATAATAAATTCCTCGCTTGCCAATATCACATATTAACGAAATTTTTTATTTTTTTTAATAAATGAATACTTATCGTTAACGTTTCGGAAACTAAATCCGCTTCGGTTCTCAAAACTTATACGCAAATTCCTGTTCAAATGCAAATTTCTCGTTTAAGTAATCTTCGTAATTGACATTTGTCAAATATTTCAAATTTGACATAACATTTTGTCCTTCAAGAGGGGCATTCATCCGCGATCCATATCAAGCCAACTCATAGATATGCATTCTTTACCAGACAGCATGATGAAAGCAGATTCCCTTAATTTTCGTTTCCAGCCTTTGCTCTCTTTCGTATGTACATCTTGTGTTCACTCTTTCTCACTTCCAATGGTTGAGACGTTTCATCGATATATTTATGACCGCACGAACAAGGAATTTGATAAATACAATTTTTTGTGCTTTCCGTTGTGTTATTTGGTTTGTTTCAGTATTGACCTTGAAGTAAGTATTTGTTGTTTTGAATGTTGTTCTAACATTATACCTAGTGCCGATCCTTTTTATCTTTTTTCAGGTTGTGTATTTTGTGTAGGTTGTATTTCTTCATTGTGGACTGTGTTCGGATTTTCAATTTCTGTAATAGTTTTTTCTATGAATTTTTCTGAATATCCATATTCTTTCAATATCGATTTTATGAATTTTATCTTATCATTGATGTTTTCTTGTGAGGTACATACAATTTTTGTTCTATCATAATGACATTTTACTATACCTTCCTTGACACTTGTGTGGTGGTTTGATGTGTAGTGAAGATATCTGTTGGTATGTGTTTTCTTTCGATAAACACTTGTATCTACATGGCATGTCGGTTTCTTTATCATTACATCTAGAAATGGAAGTTCATTGTTATTATCTGTTCCTATTGTGAATTTTATTGTCGGTTCTTGTTTGTTAATATGTTCCAAAAATGTGTCAAGTTCATTTTGACCATGACTCCATATAGCAAAAACACATATCTCGCTTGCATTTCTGCCAGAATGACCACAATTTGGAAATTAGTTTTCCGCGTTACCGATCCGAATAAGTGGCTTATGTGTTTTGTGAGAAATGACAAATTAGTGTCAAAACTGAATTGATGCGCACTTGTGATGCATTGAATTCAATTACATTGGATTCACATTCAGCCTGCGGCATCGCTTGTTGGAGTTCCAATGCGTGATGATATTTGTTATGCTTACTGCTCGGACGTGTTGAACAGTCCTCTCTTCGCTTCATGTTTATGAGGTTTGGATGTGAATTGTTGTGGAAATTGAATTAAATAAATGACTTAGTCCAACAGATATTATATTGAGAGTCTATGTGACTGAATTCATCATGAACAGTACGCACTTGTTTAGTATATTAATCTCCACCAGAGCAGTTTGGGAGGTTGTCAACAGTTATCACTGATTTGATATTATACCGTATGTCTAATCGATAGCAGATTGTCAAGGCATATTGCCTCGAGAGGAATATTGAGCCGAGTTGTTCAGTCTCTAGAATATTCGAAATTATTTTCAAATGACACATGATGAAACCTCACTCACCGATAACATGAGGGCTCGCAAGCTACTGCTATCATTATGAATTCGAATACCAACACTTTCTTTGCAATTTTGTATTAGCGACAAGGAAGTATTGTTTGAATTTAAACTTCGGAAAAACTATTAGTATTTGTGTGAATACACGACCACTCAAAGTAAAAACTGATGTGAATTAGCAACAGCCATGCGTATTATACAATACAACATACACAGGTATAAGAGCTTTTGATAATATATGTTTATTCATCAGGAAATGAAAAATATAGTTGTAATTTCTGCATACGTGAATAAACAGGCAAAATCACAGGAACAGTTAATTCTGTTTGTTGTGTTTGTAGTAAGTTTACATTAATTCCATTTTAATTTTACGCAGTTTTCCTTTAAAGCCTCATCAAGTTTTTAAAGTCAAAGTCGAGTAATTTTTGTCACAATTGAGTAGTTCACATGAAAATATAGAATGTTTCAGCTTACTTTAAATACACAATGGCGGCGTGTATACTGGGTGTCAAATAATTCACGGTTCTCATACCGATGGTTTTATCGCTGCGAGGAAAGAATATTCTATCAAGTCTTCATGTGTTATACTCGTGTTCGTAGGTGATGAGTTTGATTTTTCCATTTCGTATGAATAGAAAAATATTTTTATAAAAAAGTTGGCGTACATCCCTGACGTTCGATACTCCATAAATTCTATTTGTGGGATAACTTCCACTTTTCTGGTGTATCATTTTGAGAATCCATTTCAGAGGTACATAAACCTCTTTCAGAAAGCAGTCATTCACACCTCCCCACTCCAGTATTCCATAGTAGTAAATAGATTCGACCAGCGAGTGGTTTAGAATCATCAGGTGTTTTAGATGAAGAAAATCTTTGAGATAAACTAATCATTACATTGAAACAAAATAGTCGATGTTCTTTTACCAGCACATCGACTGAGCACTTGTTGATCGATCTCACTCCTTCAGCCTCAAATTAGATATTCTGGAAAATATTCAGTGAGTGTCACTGAATTCAGTTTTCAACTACTAAATGTTTTTTCAAAACTGTAGATGTTAATTATATTATTTCGCAAGTTTTTCGGGCTTAAGGACCGTGTACTGGAATTCTGAATTCTAGACTCGCAGTGGAGAGTTGAACTACGACCACGATGGCTGCCGCGGATGTAGCCGAAAGCTCCTGAACTCAAAATTTCTGGACACGGTTCTCAAGCCCGAAAAACTTGCAAAATATCAACACTGGCCGTGAAAACCTACATTCTTTCGTTAATCATATATTGTTTGTTTCATGGCTACTACCCAAATATTTTTTTGTAGGAATAACTTGACTAGTTTGAGGAATAATTCACATATCGAACCATCCTATTGGTTTCTTAAAATGAATCAATTGTAGTTCAAAGAAAATAGCTCATCGGACACAATTACTATCGTCATTATGACTACTGATAATGACGAAATGGTTAAGGCTTTCGCGGCCGAGGTTTTCAGTATTACTACTTTTGTTCGAGTTTGAAGGCAGTCGTTATAGAATTTTTCCCTGACGTTAACTGGCGCGAATGGCTAGCTTCTTCAGAAACTCATACATCTTGAGTTTGATTCCGATGACTGGGTATAACGATTTCGTAAATGGATTCAGGTAGTTTGGAGTGCTAATTACTTCATCTTTGAAAAAGCTAGCCACTCGCGATAGCGCAACGTCATGTCAGGAAGAAATTCCAAAAAAACGACGGCCTTCAAACCCGAACCATGATGGTGAGTTTATCATATATACTCGTTTGAGGAAAATTCTTTCAGATAGGAAAAGACGTAAGAGTTGCTTTAAAATTGTACAATCGTAGATAATATATAGTTGAAAAAAAAATCTTTGTTAGCAAAGCTAGAGAAGAACAGCAAACAGGTGATCTCAATGGGTTAATTCACTTTTGTTGAATTGTCGAATTGGAAACTATTCTTGGAGAGGACGGCCGCTTTTGGCAAGAAAAACTATGAAGCTCATTGAGGGTGGGAAGAGTTTCGCCTTTGCCGAGTTGATTGACAAGGTGTGAACAAAACTACTACAATTTTTCAGTAGAGAGCTAAATCGAGTGGAGTTAAAAAAAAGTTCAATGGGAATATTCAAAAAAACTCAAGAAGACTCTGAAACGAATTTTCAAGTGGATACCTGAATCGCTACAAATGTATGTAATTTTTTCCTGGTTCTATAAATACTTTGTGATGGAAGATACCTTCCATAATTCTCCGTTAGTCTCACGGAATTCCTTATAGGTCAGAGAGTTGTTTCGATATATCATAGACCCCTCCAACTGCATTCGATTGGGCTCAAGACAACATAGTCCTAAATTATATTACCTAACTATTGATGAAATGATGAACATACTCGCTTTGTGTGATGTACACGTTTCCAGTCACATAATCTGGTGAGTTGTATATTTATCGTTTGTTTCAAGTTATTCGTGTACTGATAAATTTTGATCGGTAGGTTTGAATTTTGGAAAATGACCCAACCATTCCAGATATTTGAAAGAAAATTCGAAAGAAATGATATGGGTGTATATCTTGAAAATAATAAAGACCCTCGTAAAGACCAAAATGGATCACAGAGATCGCGAATTGTTATGTGAAATATTTCCGATGTTTTGAATAGGTTGAACGGGAAGTACATTCAACACATGTGTAAAAGAGCATGGATCTAAGTTTAAACATGGAAAAATGAACTCTAATTATACACCCTACCTTATCACAGAGGGTCACGAGATCGACAATGATTTCAAACTACGGAATTTTGGTTGGTTAAAAGGTTGGAAAGTCAAAGTTTGGAAATTAATACAGATACAATTTCAGTATACCCATTGAGTGATCAGACTGAATTGAATAACTAACCATTGTTGACCATGTTTCCGTACAATTGATTGAATTTAGGTCATTCTAATTATTTAACCAGTAATTTGTGGTCCAAACGTAACTAGTATCAATGTAAAGCAGGTTGAATGTTGTACTGTTGTTGAATATGCATCGGACCTACATGATTAAAATATTGTATTATAGAAAAAAAATTCATTTATCTTGCTTGAGGATGTTATTGTATAGGCAAAAACATGTCGTGGTTTTGGAAACCAATTGTTAGCGAGAATCGTACAGGTGAATGTGATATTTTCTGTTTATTATGGATTTTTATACAACCATTCCGAAGAAGTTTCCATTCGATTTGAATTGATACCCGCGAGGAAAAGGAATATTCCCAATATGAACTGAATGTGAACAAAACATGTTTATGTTCAGAGTTTCGTGGAGTTATATTCCATAGCAATTCGAGATAATGCTGACAAGATCTCTCCCGAATATATCTTTATGTTTTCATTCAGTGAATTCTGATTCATGCATAATTATTTATAGAATGTCAATAACAACAGATAGAATTGATGACCAAAATAGCTCAATGAAATGATTGGATTAACTCGAGAAAGTTTTTTATATCTGTGGGGAAATACTGATCGATATTTATGAAACATTGATGAATGCTGATAGCCTAAGAGCCGGTGATCGCCTGATTTTCGTTATTTTATAAAAGCTGAAAGTTCATCTGCGCGTGTCCCCAACAAAGGTGAAAACAATCAGCGACTGTGGAGTTTGGATTTTGGTTGCTTGGCCAGGAAACAGACAGCAAAGATTCTTATCCGAGTCATGTGTTTTCTCATATATTTCTTACGGATGTCGTAGCTTCAAGCGCACATTTTCTTGATTACTTATACATAACGTCAAAAGATGGCAAGCAATTCGCAACAGATGTGAAATAATTTCATCAATATCTTAGACCATTCATATTTTTATAAGTACTTTCAGGATTGAACTATTATTTTCCGTATAAACTTCTATTGTTAACACTGCTGTGACGCTTCATCATCTTTCTGCCAATATTTCAGTCAAACCATTTTATCCAACTGACCCTTCAGAAGAGATAAATTTTTCTTACATTGACAAGTAAACGGGAATATCGACATTATAGGCAAGATGGCGTCACAAAAACCATTCAAATACTGTCAAACGTTAGTATAATTATGATTTAATGAAGTTGAGGGGTGTCTGGCAGTGGGTTGAAACCAGAGTAAGTGTCTGGCAATGGATGATGTGATTTCTAATATCATTCCGAAGAAGATATGAAAAAGCTGAGCTTTATACTTTGACGAAAGTGAGGTACTATTTTATATGCCTTTGCTACCTGGTATCTGAAGAAGTAACTATCATCCAAACTTCATAGTCGCTGATCGTTCTCACCTGTGTTAGGGGAATGAGCAGAGAAACTCTCAGCTTTTATAAAATAACGAAGGTCTGGCGGACGCGGGCTCTTGCTCTATGAGGCATAGAACCCGAGAATAAGGTCGTAGTTATATCGATCAGATACTTATGATCCGATATTCATTTCTTTTTGATAGGCGTTTGAGCTGAAGTGTGACACCTTCGCTTTCGCTGCATACTCTCTGTCGCTATTATATGCAAATAGCAATTGTACGTGAAAAAACTAATTCTTCAGTAGCAAAAATATGCAGAACAATTGTCGTTCAGAACTTTAGGAAATAAAAATCTGTCAGCTGTTAGCTAGTTAGGTATCTCCTGATTTCTTGTATCCACAGGCACGAGACATATGATATCGATAAATGAATGACACCCAAGCATTCGAATTTTCGCATTATAGGGACCCTGGACTACGAATTATTGCCTAGAGTGCCTATGTCATGTTGACGATTCCAGAGGAGGATGAAACCGGTCTATGACTGGCCGTGTGTCGATAATGGATCATTCGTAGGTACTCATCCTGTTGGAAGATAATTGCAATGAAGATCACTGCAATATGACCTTGTTGCACAATGTTCTGCTTGGGTGATATTCAATCACTCGCGTGAAATATAGCAATAATAATAATTGTTCGCTGGTAGTTCCCTGTTCCAACTGTCGCCTGTATTGGTGATGTAACCAAGAGATTAGGATCGAAATAATGTTTTTGAATTAGTTACCATAATAATTGAGAGTAAGTATCTAGAAGTATAGATTCTGATAAAACTTCTGAGTGTGACGACCATCCAGAAAACCATTCCGTTACTCAAACACAAAAAGATTGAATGGTCGAAATGAATTATAATTCTTCAATTCAGTGAATTGAAGAATTCCATGTTTGATTGAGTAATTAGAAGGGATGTTTATGTTTCACTCTTCGCATCTAAGTGATAAATTCTATTCCATTCTATAACTGATTGTGAAAATTGGGTTGTTTCGATATTTATGTCAATACTGATGAATACCACTTCATATATACTTTTCTTCATATGCAGATTCACACGAAAGGGAAGCCCTGTAATGCTTCGTGTGAACCAAGGGACAGGAGATACGAATCAACGTTATTTGAATTTCTGAACTTTATATGCCCCAGGAAAAACATCTCTGTAGATATTTCCAAGGGTGAAACGATTGATAACAATTCAGAAGAGCACACACCGTGAAAATACCTGTAGAAGAGAGACAAGTCTCCGCCTTCTTCGATGCTCCAATGAAGTGAGCTAGTCTGTGAGGGAAGAATCATCACATAACGGATTGCTTTTTTCTGAATGGAATAGATTTCAAGAAGGTTCAATGAATGTTTTGGTACCATACATGAGAACTTTATTTCAAGACAGGTCGTATCTGAGCCTTGTAGATTATTAGAAGCTGACGAGAACTGAAGTATTTCTTCGCACGAAATAAATATCCAAGTTTCTGGGGAGCACCTTCAGCGATCGTTCTCACATGGGTTTCCCATGAGAGATTACCATTGTTTTCTCTATACAGGTGACTATTGAAATGTAATTGATGAAATAAATATCATAGTATAGGAACGAAATCTACAAATTTAACAATTCTCGAACGTTCATATATAATTTGAAAGGGAAATAAATGAAACTCAATAAGATTTTATGATAGTGTCAACTAAAAATATCCAGGAGTCAAAAAATCATTCAACCCTAATAAGGCCAGTTTATTTGAGAAAAACGTATTCATATGGTTCTACTGAAAATACAATTGCATTTATATAAATGTTTCTCTTACAGAGACAATTGGAAATCAAAACATGTATCTGACATACGAATTTACATTTTACTTCGACTGAGATATCTCAATTCGTTTCAGCACTGAAAATCTTTTAATTTGCTGATTCAATGGCATTTATCCCCAATTCAAAATATGAAATCCCGCTATGAAAGAGATTCCATACCATTTTTGTAACTCACATCTTAGTGAAAGCATATAAACTGTTAGTTGCAGAGTACGTAGTGAAATTAGGGCTCGAAAAAGATGTTCCAACAAGGTTTTCAGTTTCACGAGTTAAATCTTGGAATGAGAATTTGTTGTGAAAGTCATAATAGTTTTAGAATATTCAACGGTTCAACCTGAATTTCATCATAACGTTAAATAATATTATTTTTTGTTGTTGTTTATTTTGTGTCATTAATTGAATTAAACTGGCCGATACTTGATGAAAATCCATATTGATAAAAATATATTACAGTTTCCTGTATGATTTTCACTTAGAATGGGTTTACAAAACCGCGCGGTTTTGTAAACCCATTGTAAGTGAAAATCATACAGGAAACTGTAATATATTTTTGTTTGTGTCATTATTTCAATTTTTTTGTAGAAAGTATTCGGCTGTTAACACGAAGATGCCATTGTTGCCATTATACCGGCAGATATCTATACAATTCGTTTTAACTTCAATACATTTGTTTCGGTAAAAAACGATTTTCACTCCAAATTATCAATACTGAGTTTTGAATATTGCGGTTGGATAGTGTCTGTTCGAGCCCAATGGGGTATTATTTTGATTTGTTTTTTTTTCGAAACGATTCATACTGGTTTATGAAGTTAAACTCGATTATTGTGGTTGAATTGTGACGGTTTCTATTTGCCTACGAATAAAAATCGAAAAATTTGTTTTTGAAATATGTTTTTTGAGTGTGTAATCATCAAGAGTGGAGTACTTTTTCCGTTACATCACATCACTTTTAGTGTTTGCTCCTACATTTTCCTTATTCTGTGACAAATGGAATCTATACGAAACTTTCACCAGATACGTTGACTCTTGATTGATGATATCATAGTACTGTTTTAATTAGTTGATGATGAGAATACAATTATTATTTTTAGTTCCAGGATCATGTTTATAATTCAATAGATGAAAGCTATAATTATGGGTGAAAGTCTCTCAGATACTCAAAACCGCTGTAATGATAATGATGAGTTTTCAAGATAATGATGATTATCATATCAATACTTCCCTTTCAATCCGAACAGAAGTATTTAAAAAAAATCGAGATTATGTGAATAATCTTTTTTTTTTCCTGATGGCAAATTCTATTTTCGGAATTTCCGAGTCCTGTCGATATATTCGTCTTTATATTATATTTTGAATATTTAAGGTGCAATTCAAATTGGGAGATCCTTCAATTAGGGCGGCGGCATAGGTCTCATGCCTGAAAAAATATATTTCTTGCACAAAAGCATTCTGATCTCAGTAGCGAGTGGCTAGCTTCTTCAGAGGCTTACTCATCAGAATAATATTGACTATTATTCCGATGACTAAACATGTCGATTTCGTAAGGCGTATTTATATTGATGCAGGTAGTCTGGAGTGTTAATTACTTCTGTCGGATTTGGAGAATAATCATCAGTATCAATTGCCGCACTTCCTGCCGTGATTTTATTAGTTACTCTTGATGTTCTCAGAATGGGATTCCAAATTCTGTTGAGACCCAACGCTTCTTCTTTACTGTTTGAATTGTCCGTGTGCTTGTGGATTTCTATCGCCTTCCGTACCAGTCGGCTATGGTAACCCTGGTTGAGGGGAATCAGTTTAACATTTTCAAACGGAATCCTGTGGTTACCCTCACTCAGTTTGTGTACCGCGTTCATTCATCAGAATAATAGTCAAGATGAGTGAACCTCTGAAGAAGCTAGCCACTCGCGCTAGCTAAATGTCAGGAAGGAATTCCAAAGATCGACGGTCTTCAAACCCGAAGAAAAGTTGAAATATTGAAAACCTCAGCCGCGAAAGCCTCAACCATTTCGTCAGATCCTGATCTATCTATTCCTGATGACTTGTATGGTTCGGATTATTGGATCACCCATCTTTCACTTGTTGGGAGAGAGGAAGGCGCCCTGAAAAGCCCAGATTCAGATGTCGCTGGAAAATGAGCTGTCTGTCTGTTTCTGTTTGAGTTTCGTCCTCATTTTTCAGGAAACCCACTGAGCTGGCAGTATTATCCTTGTCAAGTACTCACCTCCTTGCAAAACCTCCTCCATGAGTATTTTTTGCATTTCGGATTTCTTGGTTCTACTGCGTAAGTTTTTCCCTTATGTTTGGATAATCCCATATGTTGTTGGGGTTGATATATGGATTAAAATTATGTGAAATTGCAGGGTATAATGGCATATATATTGTCTATACTTTTAAATCACGTTATTGTAGAGCTCTGATGATGGATTCAATCAAGTTCGAAACGTTGCTAAAGGCTGTTATTCATTTACGTAACAAATCTTGATTCATTTCCCAACAAAAACAGAATTCGAAAATATTACTTATCGGATCACCAAACCTTCAAGCATTCAATCAGAAGAATCTTCTCAGTTCAATGACAATAACGTGCACAAAACCATACATCCACACAGATCCGCAGTTCGAATTGCATCTGCGTCATACTACATAATGAGAACTCGGCATGTCTCCATATCATCTTTCAGTTATCATTATCCTCATTTATTTGCAGCCTCTCATTATTCGTATCTATCGAGAGATATCATTAGTGAACGCACTGATCGTCAACATTTCTCGCAGTACAATCGAAGACGTTTCAATATTTTCTGTACCCCAGATCCGGACTGCATAGTTGACTGTACAATTATAACTACAAATGGTCTAAAAAACATAATCGTTGAATTTGTTCGTCTGATTTGAAAGTGTGAACTTCTGAGAGATACGAGATTATCAAATCTCTTGAGAGTTGTGATTTCTCATCAAAAATTCTGGGAACTTGATACTGAAACTAACGATTAAAACTAAATCGACCCAAGTTGACATGTTCAGTATCGAGTGAAATATCAGTTTTTCTTACGAGAAAAGAATATGGCTGGATTGAATCCAATTTAGGTCTCTGGAAGTGGCTGAAGGCTGGTGCTCACTGTCCAGAGGCACCTGGTGAGTTGCAGTATACTGGAGAAAGCCAGTATTTCAGTCGAAAGTGGTAACCAGATATGAATATCTACTTTTTTATGCATCTTATTCAAAGTGAGCTCTTTAGTTTCGCCTAAGGAACCCAGTGGCTTTTGAATACTTATTGCTAACTGTTACCAAAATCATTATATGTTCTTGACATTCATTGTTCAGCCTATTTTCTGAAATTGTTCCAATCTTGTTATATATCAGTTCAATGAACAAGAAAATATTATTAGTTTAATTTTATTACTTTCAATTATCTAACAAACTGACATCTATCAAACCTGACAATCATATATATTTAACATACAGGGTAACTATAATATTGATACATAACATCTTCCCTTTCCATTATACTTGTCACAAAACTCTATATGCTAGTTCATTATGAAGTCTTTGAATCTAATAGGAAGAGAGATATTTCGTTTATTTCTATGAACTTCCTGTTTCTTATCTGAAGTAATTGTCGATGACTCTACATTTGATGTTGACCCTTGCTTATCATCAGAAACCACTATATTTTTCAATGAGTTACTAAACTCTCCCCTTTCTGATCTACAAAAGTCATCATCACTTGTATGTCCATGTTTATCAGTTGTAGCATCACCTTCTGAAGCCCTCAAATGTATACTGTTTCTCCTATACTCATTTCCATCATTGTCTTGCACTATATAAGAACGCGGAGTATTAGCATGATCTATTACTTTACCAGGTTCCCAATGATTTCCTTTTCTAATAGTTATATTTTGCCCAACATTGAATCCTACTTTTTCTCTACAAATTTTGTCATGTTGAATTTTTGTAGCTGTTTTTCGACTAGTCGTCTATGAACAGTATCTGACGATACACCATTTTGTTGCAGCAAATTGTCATTAACAGGTATTTTGGTTTTCAAATTTCTATTCATATTCAGTTGTGCAGGTGAGAAACCAATACCTTCGATAGGAGTCACTCTATAATTCAATAATGCTAGACTCAAGTCGCAATTTTTTCTTAATATATTTTTTGCAATTTTCACTCCACTTTCTGCAAATCCATTACTTCTAGGATATCGAGGACTACTAGTAACAATTTCAAAATTATATTCTCTCGCAAAATTTCTCATTTGGAAAGCAGGAAATGGTACATTATCAGAAATTAATAAATCAGGTACGCCATGTGTAGCAAAACAAATTTTGAATTTACTAATTACTTCCTCAGCTGTTTTATTTTTTATTGGAACAATTTCAAGCCACTTTGAATAATAATCGAAAATAATCAGATAATTCAACTTTGCATATTCACAAATATCAACAGCAATTTTTGAGAAGGGTTTATTTGGTACATGATGAGGAATCAATGGTTCCCTGATGTTACTAGGTTTGAACTTTTCACAAATTTTGCACTTTGCGACATAATCTTCGATATCCTTATTGATGGATGGCCAGTAGCAAATTTCCCTAGCTCTACTTTTTATTTTAACCACCCCAAAATGACTTTCATGTAATAAATTCAACATATAATTACGAAGTGAATTTGGGACTACAATTCTATCATTAAGAAATACTATGTTATCTATGACATGTAGCTCATTCCTCAATGGTAGATATTTTTTTACTCGTTCATTTATTTTGTTACTGCTAGGCCAACCGTTTTTACAATAATCAACAATAATCTTCAACACAATATCTTTTTCAGTTTCCTCTTGGAACTTTATTTTTCCCTCATATGAAATATTAGTAATAGAATGCACACTGTGTACAATTTCCAACATAGATGGATCATCCTCAACATTTTCTTGTTTAAGATTTCTTGACAGAAGATCAGCAACATGTAAAAACTTTCCGGGCATATACTTAACCTCCAAATTATATTTAACTAATTTTAATTTTAATCGTTGAAGCCTCACTGAAGAAATATCAGATATATTCTTCTTCATAATGGATACCAATGGTTTATGATCTGTCCAAACAGTAATTAATTTTCTTCCATAAATTAAATCATGAAATTTTTTGACAGCAAATGTGATAGCTAATAATTCTTTCTCTACCTGTGCATAATTTATTTCGGTATCGGTCATACTCCTTGAAGCAAAAAAGACAGGTCTATTTTCTTGTAATAAACAACAGCCCAATCCACTTTTAGAAGCATCTGCTTGAATGGTTATTTCTTTTTTCTCATCAAAATTTTTTAATACAGGGGCTCTGGACAGAAGCTCTTTCATTTCGACAAAAACTTTATCATGATAATCCGTCCAAGAAAATATAATATTTTTCTTCAATAAATTTCTAAGAGGAGCAGTAAGTTCAGATAGATTAGGAATGAAATTTCTAAAATAATTGAAAGTCCCCAATATCTTCTGAAGTTCAGTTTTATTGCTTGGAGGCACTAAATCAATAACTGAATTTATCCTATCTCTATCTATTTCTACTCCATTTTCAGAAAACATCAAACCCAAATATTTAACACGCTGAACTTTGAATTGAAACTTATTCGGATTGAACTTCACATTCAACATTCTAGCCCTCTCAAAAACCTTATTCAAAATCACATCATGTTCCTCGATACTTGAGGCACAAATCAAAATATCATCAAAATAAATTATGACACCTTGTATATCACCAAAGTTTTTATGATTCACCTTTTGAAAAAATTCTGGGGCTAGACTCAATCCAAATGGAAGTCTTAAGAATTTATAATATCCAAATGGCGAACTGAATACACAAATATTACTAGATTTTTTATCTAATTCTACTTGATAAAAACCATCCTTCAGATCCAATACTGAAAAATATTTTTACCAGTAAGCTGAGCGCATATTTCTTCAACCTTTGGTATCAAGTAATACTCTCTTTTTATTACCTTATTCAAATCACAGGGATCCAAACATACTCTGAGGGTTCCATCAGGTTTCTCTACAATTACCAAATTGCTGGCCCAATTGACACCTCCTGAAACTTTTTGTATAATATTTTTCTTTTCAAGGTCATCTAAAGTAGTTTTCAATTTTTCCTTAATAGTCATTGGAACACGTCTAGGAGGCCTAACAATTGGCTCGGCATTTTGATTTAATACAATTTTGCATTTATCTTTGAATTTACCAATACCTGTAAATAAATCTTCATTAATTTTCAAAACTTCAGTTTTTTCACAGTTCATAACATTTCTCAGAACGTCAATTCTCTTAACTAAATTCAAATCTATGCATGATTTCAAACCTAATAAAGGTACTGAATTATTATCAACAACAACAAATTCTTGATATTTTCTCATACCATTTACAGTACAACAGAGATTTGATATTCCTAAAGGCTTTACTTTAAAACCTCCATATGTTTCCAAAATTAACCTGGAAAATTTCAAACTCTCATTACTCATTCCCTTAAACAAGGCTAAAGGAAGAATGTTCACCTCAGCCCCAGTGTCGAGTTTAAATTTTATATTTTTATTTGAAACCAAAACATTCTGGTACCAAGAGAATTTGGACTGATTTGAGATTAGGTCTACAATATTTGCCATTTTGCACACCTCAAGACTATCAATTACTAAGTTTTTACAGGCCTCATCAGTTGTTGAATTTTCTACCTGACAACACTCCTCTTCATTTCCCAAAACCTCCTTAATATTTCTCACCCTACACGCTACCTTGAAGTGATTCAGAATTCCACACCTTGAACATTTCTTCCCATAAGCAGGACACTGATTTCTTCCATGTTTGGTGCAACACCTTGTACATAAAAATTTTTCATTTCTTGCATCAAGTATTCTATTTTCATGTGTCTTCCTATTCACCACATCTACAACTTTATTTTCTTGAATTATTTTCACGTGTTCCTTGGTGACTTCACTTGCTCGACACTTCTCAATTGTTTTTTGTAGTTGTAGATTTTCTTCACTGATAAGGCTCTCTTGTAGTTTCTTATCTCTAATACCCAATACAATTCTGTCCCTCAGAATATCTTCCGAACAACATGTTTTGAACTCACAACTTTTCATCAATTTCCGCACATCCTGTATGAAGTTATCGATAGGTTCTGCCTCTTCTTGACTACGGTTATAAAACAAAAACCTCTCATAAAGAATATTTTTCTTCGGATTCATGTAGGATTCAAATTGTTCAATAACTTTACTGTATTTTTTCTTATCTTCATCACTCATTTTGAAATTGTTGAAGACCTCTAAGCCTTCTTCTCCAATCAGATTTAGAAAGATTGCTATCTTTACTTCATCATTTTCTTTCTGCTTGCCCGAGGCTATCATGAATATTTCGTACATTTGTTTGAACTTCCTGAAATTCTCTCCCAAGTTTCCCTCAAACTTCAACGGTGGTGGACATTTGAATGTTTCCATTTTTATTTTTCACTACCAAAACTTCTATTCAGGAATTAAACTATATTCTTTCCAATTAAACGCAGCGCCATGTTATATATCAGTTCAATGAACAAGAGAATATTATTAGTTTAATTTTATTACTTTCAATTATCTAACAAACTGACATCTATCAAACCTGACAATCATATATATTTAACATACAGGGTAACTATAATATTGATACATAACAAATCTTATCATCAATATTCTTTCTAAAATAATTTACTGTATTTGTATAATTGGAAAGATTACAATTCAGCACGATGAAGGTGACCTACAAGTATTCAAAAGAATTGAGTTCTCCATCATTTTCATTAGTTGGCGTTCGAATAAGATCAATCTTGTTAGAATCCTTCTATTTCTCGAAGACGGCAGCAAGAACTACACACCGTAATAATTAAAATTGAACGCGCTTTTCACCAAGTTAGTCTCGCCAGGAGAAGAAATAGATTTTTGTACTGTCTGAATTTTTTCAAATGAAAATGCTAACCTAGCTCCACTGAAATTAGCAAAACGAATTATTTGTCAATATCAATAACTGAAACTTTTGTAGAAATCAACAAAAATGCATTAAACCATACAGGTTCATCCATTTTCATTTATAATTTTGAGTAAGTACCGACCTTCACTAATGAATACACTACGAACATCATTCATCGAAAAGTGAGAGCTGAAGAAGAAAGTTTCAAATTTTAACGTGCACTTACTGATGAATTGCAGTACACACCAAAAAGCCTCGAAAGCAATTTTTAAACCATTCCGTTTCTCACTCAGCACAATGAGAAAAACGGTGTCAGTACTACAAAATTTTAAATAATTTTCTATAACGAAACCCCCACAACCGCCACTATCCACGAGCAGAAAATCACGAGAAACGAAACTTCGGAAGAAATTCATCAAATCGCAATTATTTTCTCACTGCCAGAAACAAGTGCCGATCCATTCCCTATTTAATTTTTCATTTGTCGATACGGAGGTAAATCAGGCAACCCTCAGAAATGGAAAAGTGTTGTTTATTTTCCGATGGAAGTGAACAAAAGCGTACACAAAGGGGTTTGTGGAAATGAAAAACAGGAATGGAAACGAATGAATTATTGTAGTGCAAAGAAAAAAGTCCTTTTCGATATTGGTCCTAGTTGAGTGACGGTGAATTTCAAGAAAGAATGAAAATTGGAAATTTTGATTTTATGTTATGAGTGATGCACGAGTGTGTTGATGATTTCAGGATGGTACAATAGTAGATCATAACATTTAGAATAAAATAAGTATATTTACTACCTGCTTGCTGAGGGTTGGTGTAGGATATCCGTTATGATATGGTAACATGCATTGTCGCTAACAAAACATGAGTGATTTCGACGAATATTGATTGAATTTTAATTTTAATTTTAATTGACAATCATCTTGTGCAGAGCAGTTTTTCAAGTTTTTACAGAATCATGGAACTGTACACATGCATAAATTATCGCCGATTAGCATTGGATTGTGTGAATGAAGAGAGCGAGAATTTTTCAGATTTTGATATGTGAAGGAACCTACAAGACCCCGTTGAACTATATTCACACTTCCCGGCTCAGCATTTTGTTGTTGTGAGAAAATTACCATGACTAATTGTGAAGTGATACACAACGAATTCAGCAGCGAACATACTTTCATCAAGTTGAAAATATCCACAGATGCCAATAATAAAAAAAATGCCATCGAATATCGCAAGTTCAAAAGAACAAATTTGGATTATTTCCATCGGACGCTTTGCGAGATGCCCTTTGCGAGCATTCAAGCCACTGAGAGTATTGATAGCAAACTCAATGTTTGACGTATGCAATTCTGGTGCTTTTCAATCGATTCGCACTAGCTCATTCAGTCACAATATTGAAGCCATCAAGTCCTGAAATAACCAATCATACTTCAGCCATGACGAAGTTGAGCTATCAGGAGTTTTACCAATATACTCAAGAATCTGAAGACAGAATACATGCAACCATTTACATCCAGCATAACATCGTTAAATTCAACCACAGGAGTTCACTATATCCATACAATGAATTCAATGAGACATTTGATACCTACCTACAACGCCTTGAACTTTATTTCGCGTTTGAAGGAACTCAGCGATGCTACAGAGACAGGAGATAAAAAGTGCGTACAAATACTTCTATCCTGTTTGAGTCAGGAAATATATCGAGTTTTTCCTAGCCTGATAGCGCGGGTGCTTCCTCGAAATGAGAAATGTGTAGAACCTTTCTCAGCTTTGAGGAATTACTTGTATCCTGTGTCCCATGAACTTGCTGAACAACATAATTTTTCCATGTGCATACCAAGCGAGGGTGAAAGCATTGCAAACAACGTAGCAGGTCTCTGAAAACTCACAATGAATTGTTATTTCTTCGTTCCCAATTTATTCGAGATACTGATATACGTCAGAAACTTTAGCAAGATGGGTCAGAAGTTTCTTTTGAATTTTAAGTGAATAGTGCAATGAATGAAATAGAATAGTCAAAGATCCCATGTCGGATGTGGAAAAGCTCACAAAGCTGATGAATGTCAAGATAAAAATTTGAAATGCACCAGCTGTGGCATTGTTGGTCACATCAGTACAGTATGTTTTCAGGAACGCCGGAAGACATCAGACCATAATATAATAATTATTGATGATTCTGATGAAGATTGATATATCAATAGTCTGAAACAGCATAGAAAAGGAAAATCAATGTTAACTGTGAGTTAGATAGTTGTGCTGCAGTTTCCACTATTTTTAAGAAGGAATTGGTCGAAATATTTCCCAATCAAGGGTTGACACCAACATCAGTCAAGTTGAAGTCCTATACAGGTGAAGTCATTTTTCCATTGGGAAAAACAAATGTTTCAATTCAATACAACGATTCCACATTTGATGGAACAGTATACGTAATTGATAGAAATGTCGATGCCATTCTGAAATAGAATGGTTCGAGAAAAGTAAATCATTATCCAATATCAACAATGTCCGTGAATCCAAAGAGTTACAATTGGAAGATTATGAGCAAAAACTTCAAGGCCAACTGGAAGAATACAGCAATATATTCAGTAAAAACATTGTCAAAATCCCTAATTACAAATGTTCTTTGAAATGAAAAATATAATTCGATTCCGAAATACTTCAGACCCCGACCAGTACCATACGCAATCAAAAATAAAATTACTGATGAACTGGATCGTTTGAAGAAATTGAATATAACAGAAAAAGTTGAACATTCTTCTTGGTACCATACGCAATCAAAAATAAAATTACTGATGAACTGGATCGTTTGAAGAAATTGAATATAATAATAATAATAATAATAATATTAATAATAATAAATATATATATATATATAATAATAATAAAGGGACCTACAGCAGTCCCTCAGGGTGGTGCAGGAGTTCACGCATGCTATCGGTATGGAATTCGGGATTGACAAATGTGCACTGGTTCATCTCAAAAGAGGACGATGCGAGGATTTCGCGGAGGATGCCCAACTCGTAGACGGAAGCATTCTACATCATTTGAATGCCGGAGAGACATACACCTATTTGGGTGTGGAACAACGCCACACCCAAGAGGTAGACTCGGTGAAAAATGCTCTCCGTGGCAAGTATAGGCAGAAACTACGGCAGATCTGGTCCTCAGAGCTGTCGGGCAAAAACAAAGTTTCTGCCACCAACATGCTTGCCATTCCGATTCTACTCTACTCCTTCGGAGTAGTCAAGTGGACTCAGGAAGAGTTGCGGCAACTTGACGTGAAGATTCGCAAAATGATGCATATGCACAGAAGCATGCATCCCAAATCGTCCGTTCCACGGTTATATCTCCTTCGACAACAAGGGGGCCGTGGACTTTTGAGTTTGGAGTGTCTCCACAACCGAATGGTGCTGGATGGAGCCTGTAGAGTCATCAGGAGTTCGGATCCCCTACACTGCATGGTCCGACATCACGAACATGCAGGAGTCGGAGCCTTTTTATTCAAGGCAGCAAAGCGCGCTGCTGATGAACTTGGTATAGTCTTCGACACCGAGCGGGTGAACCAACTCTCTGTCACCGAGTTGGAGCCCGCACGGAGAAAAGCTCACATCAAGGCTGCAGAGAATGCTAAAATGCTGCAGCTGCATACAGACAAGCCCATGCATGGAGTCTTCTTTAAGAACATCGAGGACCATGGCTTGTCTGTTAAGCTGACATTTGCCTTCCTCAGGTCAGGTGAGCTGAAGTCGGAGACTGAAGGGTTTATCATGGCGTGCCAAGACGGTGTCTTCAACACACTAGTCTACCGGAGCCGCGTGATGGGTATAGAGGTTCCTGATACTAGATGCAGGGCCTGCCGACAGGCGCCCGAGACTTTGATGCATTTGCTGTCATCTTGTGCAGTTTATGCGGTCTCGGCCTATATCCATCGCCATAACGCGGCCTTACGAGTGCTGTACTATTTTCTTCGGCACTCGTATGAAATAGACAGGACACCGGTGCTGCCTTACGCTCCAGGGGATATTGAGTCCGTTGTGGAAAATGAAAGGTGCCGAATTTTTTGGAACTTTTCATTTCCCACCCTCAGGCAAATACAGGCCAATAAGCCTGATATAGTCCTCTTCGACCACCGAAGTAAGACGATATTCGTTATTGAGTTTTCGGCCCCTGCCGAAACGAATATCGTCCGAAAAGAGGAGGAAAAACGGACAAAGTACCAGGATTTACTTTACGAACTCCGCAGGCTCCACCCAGACTATTCTGTCAAGTTAGTGGTTCTGATTATAGGTGTTCTCGGTGGTTCCAGATCAACGCTACTCTCGGAGCTCAAGATCATACCGGCATGCCGTAATGCGGCAGAGATCTTGGCCGGCCGCATGCAGAAGGCCGTTATTCTCGGTTCGTTGCGTCTGCTCAGGACTCACGATTCTCGGAGCCAGTGACCACTTACCCCGCGGTGCGGGGAGTGGTCATTGGTTAATTATACTAGCGCGTTCGCCCACTGGGTCGGAGCAGTGGGGAGTACGGACCCGACTAGATTTGTTTAAATGGAAAATAATAATAATAATAATATTGCTTTTATTGAATAGGTAGCAGTTACATAGCGATAATGAACACATCCAAGAGTAGCACCTATTCAATGGCAGAGTTCAAAATGCTTGTTCTAGGAACGAGATTTTGCTCTTCCACTCAACCAAATATAATAGAAAAAGTTGAACATTCTTCTTGGGGAACACCAGTTGTGCCAGTTATGAAGAAAAACGATGATTTACGCCTTTTTGCCGATTATGAGGT
Organism: Zygogramma bicolorata; assembly: GCA_032362365.1. Taxonomy (NCBI): domain Eukaryota; kingdom Metazoa; phylum Arthropoda; class Insecta; order Coleoptera; family Chrysomelidae; genus Zygogramma; species Zygogramma bicolorata. The sequence goes on along the minus strand of JAVJAQ010004482.1, from coordinate 261,866 downwards.
AATACCCGATCCTGTTCTGGTTGATAACAATTATGTAATTCCTGTAGTTGAAGATATCTTCGTTGAAATGTCAGGCGGGAAGGTATTTTGCACACTTGATATTAGTCAGGCCTATCGTCATATGGAAATGGACAAAGAAAGTGCCTCAATGCAATCTATAATAACCATCAAGGCATATACATGGTGAAATGCTTGATGTTAGGCGTAAAGCTGGTTCCTAACATTTGGCAAAACTCAATGTACCGCACCCTTCAGGGCATACAAGGAGTTCAATGTTTCTTTGATGCTTTTATCGTTCAAGGAAAAACATGACGGAAAAACATGACGAATTACTACAACGTCTAAGAGAAGTATTCGATTGTTCACTCGATAATGGTTTGCATTTGAATGAACCAAAATGTGAATTTCTACAAGAATCAATCACATATTTGGGATACGTCATTGATTGACACGGTTTACATCCGATGGAAGATAAAGACGATGCCGTAATTGCGAGCACATCACCTCACATTGTATCGAGTTTAAGAACATTTTTAGGATTGGTTTATTACTATCAAAAATCCTTACCCAATTTGTCAAGTCAGCTGAAACCATTCCATACGTTATTACAGAAAGGAGTCCTTTTTCAAAAGTCAAAGATATGTAAGCGTTCATTCCAACATTTTGAGAAAACAATCACAAGTACAAGAGTTTTCAAACCAGACACTCTTTAACATTGGCTGTTGACTCTCCATCCAGGGGTTTGGGGGCCTTTATAATTGAGGATTAAACGACTTACCTGAAGGAAGTTCAATCCAAATTATACGAGGTTGGTCACATCCGAATAGATCACCTTGTAGTAGTACCTCTATGACTGAAATGCGCAAGTTGAAAGAAAGAATGATTCACGATGCCCCTATCTCACGAGTCCTCACCCGAATATCCGTCAATATACCTTGCGATGATATCGCCTTTTTGGGTCGGGATGACAGAAAAAATAATATATTGGATTTTTTTTTTCTTTGAGATGGGTGGGTGTCTCTCTATTCGGATGTGACCAACCTCGTATAATTTGGATTGAACTTCCTTCAGGTAAGTCGTTTAATCCTCAATTATACTTCGGTTGGTCCCATCCGAATAGATCACCTTGTAGATGTTCAAAGAATTATTAAAAGGCGATCAAAATTTCATTCAGACTGATCTCATACTAATGAAGTAGTCTAAATGAACTGTTTATGTCATTTGATTCACCACTATAAACTGAGAATTTGATACAGACAGTATTTGAATGCTAATACAATATAATGTTGCAAAACTCAAATAACCAGAAAACTCACACTCGTTTAATGAAATTGCGGAGGTAATCCGCAAATGTACCATTTGTAATTACTGGTTTATGTAGAATTTACTAAAAGTATTTTATTTTTCGGACCAGTCTTCATTTGATCGAATGGTGTCCGTGCTCATATCGATTTGGTTGGCCGCAGAAATGGCAGCATGTCTTGTGCTGAGGTGTAGCTGGGTGATGAGGATTTTTATAAGTAAAAATGAGAAAAAACCTTATTGAATGTGTGCGGTTTTTTAATTGATAATCGTGGATGTCATACACAATTCACGTGTTTCACACATTTGTTTCACATGTTTGTATTTGTTGCTCTCTTGGTCTTCTGTGGATAATTTGGTTCTCGGCAGTGAAGAGACAAGCACGTCTGCCCCTCAAGCGGAAGACTCGGGTTCAACTTCCCATCGAGCTTCCGTGCAGGGACTCACACGCCAAGAGGCAAGAGGCCTCGTCAATACATTTTCTGCGGAACAACCGGTAAACGGTAGTTTTTTTTTTTTTTGTACTGATCGTACAATAAAAATGCTACTCATTCTGATTTTCTGATTTTGAATCATATTTTTACGCTTTAGAGCAACCATAACAATAAGTTCGTGAAATATTTTTCAAAATGAGGTTTTCCGATTTTTCTAATTTGGTCAACACTTCGTAAGGGTCCCAGATTTTCTCATATCGGGAAAAAAGTGGATCGTATTTTGAAAATACACCCCTCCAAAACATTTCCATTGTATCATAGTTACATGCATGAGATATCAGATTTCAAGCTGATCTATGTAATTTTCTAGTACAATAAGTTTTACCTAGCTGCACCCATGGGCGATCTACCTTATCCACATCTCCTTCACAAATATCCACCAATGAGACGAAAATAAATTGTATGGTTTCATCGTATTTGCAATCAGTGATGCCATCAGAATCGCTGAAGGTTCACCCCTCAGTTTTTCTCCTGGAAAATGGATGCCAGACAAAATCGGTTCACCCAGGGAAAGATGGCACCACAGTGGATGTAGGTACTTAAACGAAACTGAAAAAATTATATATTAGTAGGGGGTTTATGCCAATCCTGGACCTCCCCCCACCACTGACCTTGACCTTGGGGGTGGCCTTGAATGTAAACGTCCTTGATATTCGACCTTGATGAATGATGACCTTGAGCTGCCTTCAATTGGCATGGTCCTCCCCCCACCACTGACCTTGGGGGTGGCCTTGAACGAAAACATCCTCCATTTTCGACCTCGATGAATAATGACCTTGATCATAATGACCTTGATCTGCCTTCAGGTGGTACTCCTACAAGCAGTGAGATGCAAGGCTCGAGACTTCTTTCGATCAGAATTGGCTATCCTGAGGAAGAAAAATCTTGCCAAAGTGAGTTTCGAAAGAATAACATCAAATGCTTATTGCCCTCAATATGTTCAAGGTCAAATTCACACGGTTTATGAATTGAAGGAGAGGAATATCATTCAATGTGGTTGAGTGTGAATGCTATCAGTTTTGGGATTTTCTGTTATAGTTGCCTTGAGATTCCAATTGTATGCGACTCCCTTTCCTCCCAAGTCCCTTCCCTTCAGCGATTGGTATAAAAGCAGAACAACGAGCAGTGCAGTTCTCAGTTCAGATCATTCGAAGTATTAAGACAACCCTCATCAAATAGCCATAACTGATCACAGTGCCCCAAGTGAAATACAACGCAATTCAGGTGAAAATATTTTATAACTTTCTACCATAAATTCTTTATATTCAAAATATGGATAAGCTGAAATTCGATTTCGAAAAAATTAATTCTGCAATTCAAAACTTTGAAGTAATGGAACAAAAACCCATTACATCTCTAACGGTTGGTAAAGGTTACAAAATCGAAAAAATGTCCATGCTTTCTACAAGATATGGTAAATCTATTCAGGTTGTTCTAGTAGAAGATGACGATACTGCTAGGTTCAAATGTTGGCTTCCCAAACGAGTCACAGAGCAATTCACAGATGATGTGATTCGAAGCATAAATGAATCTAAGGCTAAAGTGACTGTTACATACCTAGGGCAGAGTTCCCAAGAATTTTCTGGTGCGAAAACCCGATCGTTAGTTGAGTTCAATGTCATAGAGTAAAACTTCTGCTCATTCCAATACAGTTTGAATATATGAATTTATGGTAGAATATAAAATATTTACCCGTCTCTCAACTATAAATATAAAGTGAGTAGCATATTTTACATGGAAGTGAATTCGACTCACGATCCTCATCAATTTTCAGAACTTCCATTCCGGAATGTGGATGCAATACTCCAGTGAATGGTGGACGGAGGCTGTAGATATGGAATCTGCAATCCGGAGAATATCTTGTGAATTGAGTGATTTGAGTTGGAATGCGCTTCATTCGGCTAATTACGATATGGACATTTGCTTCGATCCGGAGGAAGTGCAGCGTGTCATGGATCTCAGCGATAGATATGACTTTGGTGTGGGGTTATGTAACAAATACTCTTATGGTGCTATCAGTTTGGGTGAATACTGCAAGCAGATGATTGAAGCAAAATTGAATGATTTTTTATCGGCGCTCATTCCATATCTACCAAATGATATAATCGAGAAACATCAACTCAGAAGAAAAAATATCAGCTCAGATGGAGGAGAAAAGAGTACGGAGGGTGATAAAAAAGATTAACTGCACACAATTTGAGTTATTTCACGAATGTTTGTTATTACTACTTGATTCGTTAATGAAAAACTGTATTGAGAATATATTTTTCGTTAATAAAAAACTGTATTGAGAATATATTTTTTATTTCCAACGCATCCTTACAATCATTATATGAAGAATAGCATACATGTCATTCAAAAATTATCATAGTCCAGTATGAACAGAACCATTTAGTGCACTATAGCTCAAGTAGGCATCGTGAAGAATGAGAGCATATACTTTCGTGTTGGCAGGAAACTTCGTTTTGCGGGTTTCGAACTCGATTTTGATGTCAACTGTTGAAGACTTCATGGCATCCGGTTGATGAGAACAATCGATTACAAACAATGGATTCTTCCGGAAACTTCCAATATCCATCATCGGTTCACTGGTGGGTTTATTGTAGTAGCTACATTGGAAATTCTCATAAGCGTAATAGGCTGAAGAATCCAGTTTTTTATCGAAATCTAGATTCCATCGTTCATATGGGAATACCTCAGAGTTCAAGTAGAGACGAATATTATTTATGTTAGCATGCATGAATTTTGTCACATCTTTCGCAATATTTTCAGAGTTATCTGTGTCTTGGAACCCGATAATAATGAATCGTGGCCTTTCGAGGCTATTAGTAGTTTTTACAGCCCATATATCTGAGGCTGTATCACGGAGTGAAGGTAATTCATAAAGATCCCACATGCGATAAGCCATCTTAACTTTGGTATTACTATTCTTATTGATCCGGTTCAAGAGCTTAAGTTTTTGCCGATCTTCTGGTACAATATGCCTAATTCTCCATTCTATTTTCGTTATTTCTAGTTCAGCGTCAACTTCTCCAATGAATGAATTCTTGAAGGATCGAGCTATGATCAAGATGAGTTCCTGTTTGACATTCAAAATACCTTTGTTGTAATCTTCGGCGAAACCCATGAGGTATTTCAATGGAAGTTTTCCACTGAAAACATGACTCGCAGTATCCAGTATATCTTGCTGATTCTGGCTCAGCCCCCAACCAATTGGCAGTAAAGAATTCTCATGAGATTTTCCGAAGGACACCATAGTTTTCAGCGCAGTAGTTATTCCTGGCTTTCTCACAACTGCAACTTGTTCACCGCCCATTTCATAGCGAATTTCATCGAATAAGAAAGCAAGAGCATTATTGGATAGATAACACCGCTTGTTAGCTTCTGAAGGTGTGAATTTCCCCTCGATATAAATGTAACTCTCTGCGATATCAAGAATCAGATCTTGAAAGTTGATTGGAATTCTAATTTCATCCGAGTTCTTATAATATGGGGATCCATATGGTTTATATGTATGCTCATGTAAACTAATCAGAGAATGGTCAAAGACGGGCTCCTCAAAAACTTCCAACTTATCACTTGTGATGAAAGCTGCCATGTTGATTTTTTTTTCTATATTTGACTTTCAAACCGATTGATTTCAAGAAGTTCAGACTACTGGAGCTGATACTATATCTTGACAGTTTAGCGGGCTCACGTGAACTGAGCTGATTTGATGATTTTTTCTCCTTTATATCAGCCTCTTTCACTACTTTTCCTTTTACACATCGTCTAGGTTTCAATAGGTGAACGTTATAACAGAATCCCATCTTGGAGAATGGAAAAATAGCCTTCAATGTTGCAGCTTCTTCAATTCTAATTTTACAATTATTCTTTCACCATTAAAATCAATCAGATGACCGCGATCGTCCAAAATGCGCAAAGTAATGTTGTCAAGATACTGACGACCTTCAGGCTTGATCGGCATATAAATTATATTTCTTGGTTCCTTCGTGAGTTTGTATCCTGGTTCGACATCAATATCGAACTCGAAGAGACTGTGGGCTTCTTCACCATTCAAATATGCTCCAGAGGTGATATTGCAATCAACGCGAATTATTCTCACGTTATTGATATTCACCGGCAACGTTGATTCGTGAGTCTCATCAATCCCATACACTCTGGACTCAAAACCCAGGAGCTGGGCAATAGAGTTCTCATGTAACAGATTGATATAATATTTTGATCGCATTTCACATTTAAGAGTGTTGTTGTTTGCGTGTAAGAGAAACAAATCATCCATAGACTTTTCGGTGGCATTGTCAGAACGTTTCTCTCTGGATTTGATATTTCGCTGTATAACTTTATTGATTTCATCGATTTCATATGCACCAGGAGGAATTTTTATAGCTATGGGTGGAGAATTTATTCTCTTCGAGTAGCTGATCACATTGTTCTTCACAGTAACATTGAATATTGAATTGTATGAATAGAAGCCATGTAAACCTAAACCGTAACTGCAGCTGGTGTCCAATTCTATTGGTGGGTAAAAGTTAGCGCTCAACTCGCTTGAGTCTCCTGACAGCGAGAACGTTCGTGACATGACTGTTAACTTGTACATATTTCGACGTCTTTTATTGCTGTTTACAGAAACTGTGCAGTAACCGCTGCCTCTTTGGAACTGATGCTGAATGAGCATCGGAATCATTTTTTGTTACAACATTTACATCATTCATTTCACAATAACAACAAAATATTTTGCGGGATATCGGTCCATCATTCACATCAGTCGAACTACCAGCATCGTTGTAATGTTCCTGGCAATACTGATACTTCAAGACATCAACATCGTTTTGGAGGTGTGGCGGCAGTTTATCCCACACCGATGCAATTTCGTTAGCAGCACATCCAATCAACACTTCTTTAGGCATATCTGAGAGTTGCTGTGCACTCATTTTCTTCAAGCTGCGTAGCCTAGAATATGCGATGAGCGAATGGCCCATCCTCTTGATGCTTTCTCTATCCTGTGTCGGAGTTATATCCATATTGGCTTTCCGTATAGAAACTGCAGGCATAAATGACCACACCAAACTGTATTGAATTGTTGGTGTCGCTTGTTGTTATAGAAAATTTTACGAGCAGGCTTCTGACCACTATAAAGATAACTGATTAATTCTTTGGGGGGAGGTAAGTCACCAAAGCTGTCATAGTATGTTACCGTTCCTCCAATTTTTTTATATGCCACCCAGTGAGTTCCTCGACCTCGACGACTATCCAAATTAACTATAGCGGATTCACATTGGCGCGGTCCTGAAACTGGAAGGCCGTCACGCATAAATACACCCCGAAAATTTTGTATTTTCATTTTCCTGACAAAATATTTGAGATCGATGTCAGAAAGGGCTCTTCGGGGTGGCATATCTATAAGTTTTTTGAATTCTGGGGCTTCAAAAACAATCCTAAACCTTTGCGATATGGTTTCAAATACATTCCTTTGCCATTTTTACCTAAGGCAATTGCCTCCATGAACGTATTGTGTCGGTTTGACTCCTTCAACTGATCTGCACTAGCTCTCGCTGCTTGAACTGCCTTAGTGATTCCAGCAGCTGCCCCGGTCAGAGTGCCAAGTGCTGAAAAACCAGCAAAGATAGGTATGAGTGGCAAAATTCCACCGATTTTGGGAATTGGTATTACTCGAGGTGTGCGTATTTTGTTTCTACCACCTGCCTCTTTTGTGTATTTACGGGCGGCTTTCAATGCAATTTGAGCGGCTTTTCCCAAATTATCTGTAGCAATTTCACGTCTTCCTGCTTTACGTAAAACATCTCTAACCTTTCTCACTACGCCCGAACCGAAAGCTACTATCTTTCCATTATTCTGTGCTTTTTTTTTCTTGATTCTCTTGATAACTCGTTTCTTCACCTGTTTACATGCTTGAGACGATTCGCACCCCATACCAAATCGGCGTTTCCCCTTCATGATATTTGTAACCAACCAGGCAGAAGCTCTCTCACCAACAGTAGAGTTTTTATCTGTATATCTACCCCAAGCAGCGTCTTCGAGCTTTTTGTCTGCCTTGTGTCTACTTTCAAGGTTGTCCAAATTTAGTGAGTAAGCAATATCATGCTCCTTGCATGCAATATCGAGCTTATTTATTCCAGGATCTCCCCGTTCCAACCTCTTGAGTAATCTTGTTCCAGGACCGCAATACTGATATCCACCAGGCAGATGTAACTCGAAGGGTAAATTATTGATTAAAGAATTGACCAATCCTTTGCCAGTTTTTTTGACTCGTTTAATTTCAGATCCGCACCGATTGATTTTCGTCATTTAAATAAAAGATACATTTCATGATTGCTCTTATATAGTCTCCAGCTGTCTCACAATGCATATTGTAAAACAGAAACAGGAGTTTCTTATCGATAATTTCGATGATGAAGCAACTGGTAAATTCAAAGTTGAACGACGTCATGGGTCTCTCCTCCCGCTATCGATTAGAGGTCTTATTATTGGACCATCGAACTGCGGAAAGACGAATGTAATGATTTCCTTGCTAACTCATCCGCTGGGTTTGAGATTTGAGAATGTTTACCTCTATTCCAAATCTCTGTATCAACCCAAATATGAGTATTTGCGTGAAGTGTTGACACCTATTGAGGGGTTGGGATTTTATACTTTTGGAAATGACCCGTCCGCAATAGTGGAACCGTCTGATGCCAAACCTGATTCCGTATTCATATTCGATGATGTTATGTGTGAAAAGCAAGATGTCATCAGATCATATTTCAGCATGGGTCGGCATAAAAATGTTGACTGTTTCTATCTGGCTCAAACTTATTCTCGAGTCCCGAAGCAATTAGTCAGGGATAATTCAAATTTCATTGTGATGTTCAGACAGGATGATATAAATATCAACCACATTTTCTCTGATCATGTATCACCAGACATGACATTCAAGCAATTTCGAGATATGTGTGCGAAATGTTGGAATGATAAATTTGGATTTCTAGTTATCGATAAAGATCGAGAACTACAAGGAGGTCGCTATCGAAAGGGATTCGACAATTTTATATATCTCTAACGTTTATCAAGTATTTGGCTCAATCAGAAGTTGAACATTATCAAAGACACGTCAAAGCACTAACGCCATGTCTCTAAAAAGCAATGATGATATTGATCTGAAGAGGAGGTTGATTGAGGCAACGGATTCGGTTCGAAAAAAATTCAATTACATCAAGAGCAGCCGCATTGGCAATCAAACGGCACTGACAAGAATATATGAACCAATCATGGAGCCGTTGAGAAAAATATCTGAAAATACATCTAAATTGAGTCCTTCAACAATACTGAGCCATCCAAAGAAGACCAAACCTATGGAGAGTAGCACCCCACTATCAAAATTGAATTTCTCAGACCTTGATGATGGAGCTGCTCAATTTGGGGCTGAGGAAACAACCATAATGGATACACCGCCATCTTCAATGGTAAATTCGGATTTAGATAAGACAGCAGTTGGCGGCGCTGAAGTAAACAATCACATTGAAAAACTGCTCAAAGGAAATTCTGCATATGATACGACATATGGTGTTCGTTTAGATCCTTCTACAAATAAACTAAAGATGGGAGAAGCCAATGTGGAGTTTATTGGAGAGAAAATTGTGTTCAAAGAGCGTGGTAAAACTGTTGGCACATACCAGGGCACGTCTAAACTATATAAATTAATATTCATGAAAGTAGCTCCTAGAAATATTTCTGCAACTGAACTGAATGCGTATGGTGATATACTGAGAATTACAAAAGCAGCGTATAGAAACTATGATGAAGAACAAGGTTTGGTGTCTAATAAATGGAAGAAATATCGCAGGATAATCAAACCACTGTTAGCAAGTGGGAGTGCGCTGGAAAATTCCGTCAGAGAAGGCGACGGGTTAATGAAAATTCCTTCCCAAAAGGTATATGAGGGAAATAAGCCTTACAGTTATATCTACTGGAATAGATTAGAGGAATTAATCGATCGACTTCGACTTCTCTGGAGTTCAAAAATGGCTGGCCATACAGGGCATGATAATGAAATAATAGCCATAATAGAGGAATTGCGCGAAGAGGGCATCATCTACTAACCACGGGATATATTTCTATTGAACTTGTGGAATTCAATCATTCATCTATTGATATTCTAACAATGAATACCACAATCGATAAATTTGGCCGTAGACGCGGTAGTGTGAAGGCGGTTATTGGAAAACCAGGGGTTGGATTCGTACTTACACCAGAAGGGGATTATAATATTCAGAACAGACGCCTGCGGAATGTTGGTGAACCTTCCGACATCAAAGATTGTGTCACTAAGGGCTACATTGACGATCACATAAAAGAAACTAAGGAATTAACTCTTGCAGCCGTACAGGAATCGATATCATCTGTGATCCGTGATGCAAGGGCATATTTTGATTCCAAAATAACAGAGCTCAGATTCGTTATTGGCAAGAAGTCTGATACTCAAACTGAACGAATTTCCAAATTGGAGCAGTCAATTAGTACTTTAGAAGGGCGAATTACTAAAGTGGAGCATTCTACAGCTAAACCGCCACCTAAACACTGGAGAACTGGGCAGCTAGCTCTACCACCTGCATGGGAACCTACTCGTGTTATAGAAAGTTAAAATGAGTGCAGCTAAAAGGCAAGTTGTTGAAGAGTTACATGGATCTGCTCGACGTAATTTTCCCCGGAGGAAGACAATAATAAAAGGATTTTCGGATTTGTGGCAAATAGATCTAATGGAAATGCAGCCATACGCTAGAAAAAATAGTGGTTATAGGTATGTCCTTGTTGTGATAAACTGTTATTCAAAATTTGTATGGACTAGACCACTGAAAAGTAAAACTGGAAAAACCGTCGCTGCGGCTATGGAGAGTGTGTTGAAGGAGGCAAAACACACGCCAAAAAATGTGCAATCCGATCAAGGCACTGAATTCTACAATACGCAGTTTTCATCGTTGATGAAGAAATATAATATCAATCATTTTTCAACTTTCAGCACTAAAAAAGCTGCAATTGTGGAGCGAGTTATAAGAACTTTGAAGGCATGGTTATATAAAGAGTTTTCAGTCCAAGGACATTATAAATGGCTGAAAATCATCTCAGATTTAACAGAGCAATACAACAACAAAATACATAGTAGTACCGGAATGAGGCCTGTTGATGTGACATCATCCACGAAATTGAATATGTATAAAAATGCTAAAAATGCTAAAAAACACAACAAGACAAGAAAGAATAAATTCAGATTAGGTGACGTGGTTCGGATCAGCAAATACAAAAGCATTTTCGATAAAGGTTATTTGGCAAATTTCACCACTGAACTTTTTAAAATCATCAAAGTGAATAGCACCGAACCAGTAACTTATGGGCTTGAAGACATGGATGGAAAGCCAATAAAAGGTTGTTTTTATGAAATGGAACTGTACAAAACAAAGCAGCCCGATATTTATTTGGTTGAAAAAATTTTGAAGAGGAAACATGGAAAAATTCTTGTAAAATGGCTTGGATTCCCCAAGGAAAAAAACTCATGGATCGACAAAAACTCAATAGTATAACTGACATTTTCATGATTTTTTCACCTTGAAATGTATCATTGACTTATATTTTGAAGATTATTCATTTTTATTCATATTCTATTGTTTAATGATAATGAATGAAAATAAAATCCAGTTAGTGAAAAACTTTTTATTTATATCATTTTACAAACTATCGTCAATAATCTACTTGTTCATAAACGTAGCGTCTCTGTGGAACCACATGAGTTTTCCTCAACTCTTCTCGCTCGGTCCTCTGCTCTTCGTTCAAGCACCAACATTTCAGGAGATGATCAACACTGTCCTTGAAGAAGAATCCGACACATTCACACAGCACCAAACCAGTTCGGCATGCCTTGCACAAGTTTCTCCAGCAGTCTTTTGTGAAAGTATCACAGTTCGTACATCTCTGGAATTCCAAACATTCTTTCATGCTGCATGTCTTACATTCTCTTCTATATATTCCAAAGTTTGTGAAACTGAGATTTTCACTACATATTCGGCACTCTATCCAATTTGTGCCACACTCCTTTTTTATTTCCTTGAGCACTTTCGGAGGATTCATCTCTCTACATTCCACACACAATCCAGTACATGTGTTGATTAAATCGGGCGACCAAGCAACCTCACAATTATGGCAGGTCAAACACTTGTGAATCACTAAGGGATAAACCGCAATTTTCGGTTTGGAATCCCACTCTTTCGGCACTGACATATTGAAGAGCCGTCACGTCTGCTTTCAACTAGTATTGAATACTGGGATGTTTGGCATTTCTCCTCAAAATGTAACCAATTCCCCTCCACACTAATGTTTCTCGATGGCCTTGAACTGTAGTTATCCCCACCACCAGTGACCTTCAGATATAGAGTGACCTTGGAAACTAGAATGGCCTTCAAACCCCACGAAAATAGGTGGTTATCCCCACCTCAGGTGACCTTCAGATTCAGATTGACCTTGAAATTGGAATGGCCTTGCAGTTGGAATGACCTTCATCCCCCACTCGAATGAGCATTCTGAATGAATGTATAGAAAGAGGAGGAAATACGCCTCTGCATCAGTTTTCTCGACATATCACTACATCGTCAACTACAAGATTTGTTAGGATATCTCACAGTCGTATTCTGAAACAACATGGCGTTTCAACAGAATCAGAGTGTAATGAGAGTGTTGAGGAGCTTAGTAGATATTGACCTAAATCACAATGATCCCGAGGGTGACGAACCAAATGCTGTGGAAGGAGATAACATAGCAGTGGAAGGTGTTGCAGAAGCAGGCGCTGCGGGTGAACCAGCAGCAGATGCACTTGAAGCCGGTGGCGGTGATAGTGAAAGTGAAGATGAAGGGGTTGCCATTGATGGTCCTACTGATCGCAGCGATGTTGCATACAGGTGTGTTGCGAAAGATATAAACAGGGTAATAGACAGAAGTAGGAATACATATTGTTCAACAATGTCGTTTGGTATAGTGGAAACCATTGAAGGCGACAAGGTCTTGTGCCACCAGTGTCTAATTGCATATGGCATGTTGGTCCCCGGCGGATTCTACAACAATGTTGATTTTCACGAAACATCGGAATACCACAATATACCGCATCAGCTCTGTACGGCATGTAAATTGGATATTTGTCAAGTGCGGCTTGTTGATGTTTGCATGATTTGCAACACATTTAAACGAAATAACTAATGTGCGCGTTTTTACAGAGGAGCTGTAGAATATAGTCTTGCGGACAGCACTAGTGGCACAAACCAGCGGGCGCATATCTCTGTTGAGGACAATTGGGATCGTTCAACAATTGAACTGGACGAAGTGGATTACGGTGATGATTTACCTGACCAAAGCTATTGGTGGGGTCAAAACCATTTTTCTGAGGACAACAACGGGGAACATCGCGAAGTTTTACCTGATCAGAGCCATTGGTGGTATTCCAACCTATATTCCGAAGACCATAGTGAGGGGTGTGAAGTTCAAACAGAAGATGAGCACAATCGTGCTTGGAGGTTGCTATTTTTGACTTGAATTTTTGTACATTATGACATTTCTCAAAAGCAAATAAAAGTTACACTTATGGATTGATATCATTTTTATTTTTCGGTTCTTTCATAATAGTCTTCTATCATTCGATATAAGAGAAGTACAGTATACACACTTGAAATTTTCTAGATTTCTTTGTGAGATAAAAGGAAATGGAGTCTTTTGAGTTTCATTTCGAAATATGTGAGAAACAAGTGTACAATAGGGGTAAGGCGAATGGCTTATTGAAATAAACAAAGAATGATGAACGCGCATCATCATTTTTCCAATAATAGTCGATTTTTCTGGTGGGTTTGAATTGAGGTATTCAGTTGATGTGAAAATGAATAGTATTGCACCAACTGCGCATGCCTGGTTCCTTTGCATATCAGGAAAGCTCTGATTTGGTTCATTGCGCAAGTTGATGAATGTGAACATGCGCGGTTAGAATAATTCTACATGAAATATCCCCCTAAGTTAGCAAAATATGTTTTTTATGCATTTTGTACTATTCAATGCATTTCACTTGTTGAAGGGAGGGGGTAGTTGATGGAAAGCGGATTTTTTCGACTCGCAGATGTATGTAATTATGAATTATAAGTGATAAAAACGTAAGTGCGCATCAACACATTCAGAGAGAATCTACTGCGCAGCCCTTTTTCACAGTTATGATGCCTTTTTCAGAAAAACTTCCAAGGGAATCATCATTATATACAGAAATACGGCCGACGCCACCTACTGCGCATAACTTTCATTGACCATTTTCGTAAAAGTCTCATTTTGGTCATATATGGAAACTAGCTATTAAATGCATGCGCAGTAGGTTTTTCCCCCTCCACCCACACCCCCCTCCCACATAACATTCAATTTGAACTCTAGCTAACCTAACCTATTCTACAAAGGTTTGGGTTCAAGGGGATTGATGTGGGGATGAAAAAGGGATGTGTTGTGGGCACATGAAGAGGTAAGAAATGAGTTCATTCATTCAAAAATCACAAAAAAAATTTATTGTAGAAATAAAAATAGATACATGTCCACACACAAATATCAGTAAAATATGGTTATAAATACATCTTAATACCTTAAAATCGAACAGAACCTTAATCCTAAAACTTCGGGATAAAACATAACTACTTATAATCCTAATTGCAATTCAAAAGTCTTTCAAGAATAAACATAAACAGAACAATAAAAATATCATAGAAATCTGAGAAATTCTTACATACTATATACATTACGGGAAGAATAGAAAGCCCTGTGCTGTTCTCATTTTGATTTATTTAAAAACATTCGTATTCTCTGTGTGAGGGCATCGAAACGCTTTTTTTCTCTTTTTCGTCGGAGGCGTGATCTTGCCACATCGGCTTTCAGCTCTGGCATATTTTGCTTGAGCTGATCGCTTTTGTGCTCAATTTGTTGTTGGCGTTCGTCTAGCTCGCGTAATTGTCTGTTCAATTCATCGCGAGCCGCATCAATGTCTCCACGCTTCTTAGCGTACGCCAACAACAAATTCTCGGCCTCCGACAGTTTTGCTTCAGCCTCTTGGTTATTTTTCAATGCCTGATCTTGTCGATGTTCAAAATCCTCAAAAACAGTTTTAATCAAGCCAAACTGTTTACGAGTATTTTGCGACCAAACGCCGTCACCTCCATCGCTCCCATATTCGGAAACAACCGACCGTTGTGAACCCATGAGTAAACCCCTCAACAAGGGAAATTCATTAACAGCTGCCACCTCGGGAAGATTTTTTTGTTCCTCTAGAGAATTCACCGGTGACGGACCTGCCAGAACAGATTCGCCATCGTTGGCTGTCACCTCAAGAATAGTTTTTTGTTTTTTTGGAGAGTTCATCGGGGTCGATGTTCTCCTTTTCAGAGGTACATCCAACCATGACGGACCTGCTACAACAAATTCTTCATCGTTGGTTGTCACCTCGGAGGGAGTTTTTTGTTTTATTGGGGAGTTCACTGGGGTCGATGTTTTCCTTTTCAGAGGTACATTCAACCATGACGGGCCTGCTATAACAGATTCGCCATCGTTGCTTATATCCTCGCATATGGGCGCGTATGGTGAAGGTTTCGACTCTAGGGAGTGGATAATTTGGGAGACATTGATACCTTCAAGAGAAGAGTCCCGAAAATCTTCTTGAAAATCCAATTTTCCCAAATCACCCATCGAAAAATTCGCAAAATGGTAATCTGCTACGTCATCGCCGAAAGGGTTATCCAAATTAATTATTTGCTCGGGTGCTGGTTCTTCAGCGGACTTAATTTTGACATCGCTTAAAATTCTAATTTTTTGTGAAGAACCGGCAACCGGCTCATTTTCATTCCGCAATGAGCTAAGAAAGGTCAGTGTTGTGAGCATTGCGGGTACCACATTACCATTATCATTCAGAGAATTCGAATTATTTTTTTTACCTTCCATCTTTTATGAACAATATGAACACAAGTTTAAAGAGAACAAAGAAACAGCACAGCACAGACACAGCACAGAACTTTAAGGAACGGGTGAGGAGGATACAATGAAGCATCACGATAGCCTTCTAACTCGAGAAGACCGCACAACCCCTACCTCAACGCCAGACAGAGTCTGCGCACAAGTGACATCATTGAAAGAAGTGGACTTAGGGACACATTCCTCAGTGCCGCCTACCTACACATCGTTCAAAGAATGTTAAGGAATTCAACCCACTGTGTTCAGATAACTACCTGCTGACCGGCAAGCTGAGGAATGTGGCCTGAAACTGCATTCTCTTTGACTAGAAAAGTGTTATTGTGGCCAAGGGCAATCTTGAGGAATGTGTGTTGGTACAGTTTTTTCAAAACAACGGCTATACCACCGTGCGGTTGTGAAGTTCACTGGAGTAAGATAAAATATGGTTAATACATATTCGGTAATCGATATATATATAATTTCGAACTCATAATAGCTGTGGTTGAATGGATTGTATGTGAATTACCTAGATTTGATTAATATGTCTGTTTGTTTCAAGAGGCATCGGCAAATTGAATAGATTGTCTACACCATTGTGAAAATTATATAATCGAGCAAACTTGGTGATTTGGTAATTTCAATTCACTCGGCTTCCAATAAAGATATTAACATATTTAAATTTTCCTCAGAATCATTGTTCAGCATTGATTCCACAATGTTAGAACACCACAATACATTTTTTTCGGGATCCGTTTGGTAAAATTCGATGTCAGAGTGCCCCCATGGTAACGTTTTACTGGTATTTGGTATAATGAACCGCTTGTCGTCATAATGAGATAATGCAATTTTATTTTTCATTTCGGTGAACATATTATGACTATCGCTTTTGAAGCTATTCATTCTCCTTAGTATGGATCCACCTCTCTCAACGATGTTTTTGTAGTCACTTTTGAAAAGGCGTTTGTCGATGACAGACTTTTTAACACCCTTCGCTTTCTTCAATTCATTATTGACCGATTGCACGAAGTAAGCTTTGGCTCCAGTACCATAGAAACCTATTATTGGGTCATCTGGAAACTCATCTTTCATATTTCCTAATATAGATTTGGTCACGGGAATTCCAAATTTGTTCCCGGGGGTGTAATTCGAAGTGTCGAACTTTTCTATGTTCCTGGTCATGAATTCATAGATGTTTTCGTTAGCTATTTTTAGTATAAATGAATCTGTATCCATGTAGAGTAATGAAGCGTCATTACCGAAGTGTTTTTTCATGCAATTATAAAAGAATTCATACATAACAGTTTTGGATAAATCTAATATACTAAATCCTAAATAAAGCGGCTTGTTGTAATAAACTTGCACTTTTCCCATCTGAATGGCAACAAAATTCTCTGTGAATATAGAACACGTTTTGAAATTTGGGTGCGATATCAAGCTGTTAGCTCCCGCTGATCTTTTTATATTTTCCCAATGAGTTACCAATTTGATATCTCTCCTGTTTTTCACGTTTTCCATTGTTTTTCCATACACTGCATTGTTCATTTTCTTGAAGAATTGTTTTTCAAATTTATTTGTAGCTTTATTGAGCATCTCAGTATTGAGATCAATATAGGCTTTGAGCCATGGCGATTGTCGAAATTTCAGAACTCTGTGAATTTTAGTAAGAATCAGACCGTTTTCTAGTGCTTGTTTCAGCGTTCGATAGTGAACGATATAATTATATTTGTTTGATAAGTTCGGCGTCAACTTGGGTATGTTTGATTTCGAACCGGGCGGTACTATGTTCTCTAAAAATGGTAAATCTGAATGGGAATCATGCAACTCTTTCGGATAATGAATGTCCACTTCGAGAACATACCCATAAGGAGAATCAGAAGATATACTCATTACATCCAAATTGAGTATTTCTTCGGGGGTCAGCCAAGTGAACCCGCCTGTAGGAAGAGGTTGAGACATGCTGTGACCATACAAATTCGTGGCATCTAAATACGATATATATGAAATATCTTTTCCAATATCGTAATTGGGCAGATATTTGTTATTAGCAATGTGCTTCCTATCGCTGCATTGACTTATTCCGCCACGTATACCTTTTTTGAAAAAATGTATCATATCAATATCATTCAAGAGTTCCAATTCAATTTTTGTGTATCTCAACATCGCATCCCAGGACAGGCCTGGAGCGGTATAATATTGAGCAGGGTCTAATCGGTATGCATCTAAACATATCTTGCGGAAATTCTCGAATATGTCAGCCAGCAGTAAAACGTCTGACTTCAAGTACAAATCCGAATATTCTCCCAGAGTACGACAATCAAAAAGATGCCAAACTCGTTTTGCTCTATTATAACATTCGTCTGAAATTTGTTCTTCATTCAAATTATCATAAAATTCTTCCTTCGATGGTAAATGTGTAAGATCTAATTTCTCCAAACAGTTCAAGAAACTGTATGGGAAAACCCCTTTTTGCTTCATTAACTGGAATTTCTCATTATCTGGAAAGAACTTTTTTGTTTCTATGAATTGACTCTCGGTTAAATTTGCACCGAGTGTCTGAAGTGACTCCGACAAAAATTTGTAGCTGTCAATGAATCTCAATTTTAATGAAATTATTTTTCAATTTACCATCTTTACCCATGTAGCTATGGGTGAAAAGATGCTTAGTAAATGAAATATATTTTTCTTTAGTTTGTGGAATAACGTCTACTCGATCGCCTTTATCAAATAATTCTTTGATGAATAGATGACAATCATATCCGCTCATATTATGGCAAATAATTGGTATAAAATTTGGGAGTTTATAATTCAAATTACATATAGAATGAGCCGCTCCAAATCTTTTTTTCCCAGTCAAGTGGCAATGATCTCTCACTTTCACATCACCGTCTTTGAATGTCTTGTCGCATATACCACAGGTCTTCGCATCAGAAAATTCTTTTTCTTCCGCGTCAGAAAGCTGGCACATAGGAACAACTTTTTTTAGAAACCTGTGATATATAATTCTTAAATCACTTTGAATATTCGAGACGAATACTTTCGCAGTATCCGCCCCCCGATATGAAATATACTTATCGATTGTATCATCGAAAGAACATTTTATATAGTATGCAAACGAGTATGGTTCATGAATGTGAGTTCGACTCGTGTAAGAGTATTCTGGATTTGGTTCACACGAATCCATGGGTTTGAGAATTGATTCGAAATCTGCATACACAACAAACGGAACAGTCATTTGTTTTTCAATATTTACATATTTCAATATATTTTCAGGTGTATATTTACCAAATTTATCGATTATCAATTTTTCAGATGGTGTAGTTGTACATACATGATTGCAATCTTTCCACTTATGTTGTGCCAAAGCCTCTTCATTAGAAAAATATAACAAGCAGCCGTCACAAAAATATTTCTTATGTCCGTTAGCTGAAATTTGACTAGAAACTAATTTCGACAGATCTTTGATCCAACAATAATGACTTTTTCCCAAATCATTACTGATGAGCAATAAGTTGATGTGTCTACCAAGCTGGTGCTGTGAGTAATGCAGTGGTCCTACGACCTCATATTTCATTTTAGAACCCTCATTTTTTTTTCCAGTCCGTAAACGTTAATAGAACAATTATTAGCCAATTCAAATTTTGAAATTCCACTCAGTTTCATAGGAAACTCCATACCTGTTAAATTCAAGACAGATGCAAATGGTGGGTAGGAAGATACTTCGGAAACCCTACGATCCGCCGGGTAGAGCGCCGATACTACAGCCCATGCAAAACAGTAGTTGTCTTCATTCCGAACATTCACAACTCCTTTCTTAGACTCTATATAATCTGGTAGTTTTATATAGGAAGATGCACCAAGAGGACTGAACTTATTCACATTCATTTCTGCGAACATTACTTTCTCCAAACTCCATCCTGCAAACAGATAATTCTTTCAACACCGTTTTTGTTTTTCTGAGCACTCACATACCTGAATCTCGATCTTCGAATTCTGTACTTTGAGCTGTTATTGCATCAATCAAGACATCCAAAGCTCCATTTGGGTCCATGGATTGGTCAACGATTTGGTTCACTGAATTGAAACACTTAATCTCGAATAATTCCTGAGTCTGTAATATGTATGAACTGAATAGCTCGAGATTCACTTTGACCGCACTATGAATTCTCACCACATCTTGTAATAATGCAACCATTTTCTGTTTATATGTATTGAAAAATGTTTTCAAGTCGGTGAAGCCGCTACCACTTCCAATTCTATAGCTGGCGATTCTACATTTGAAAGCACTCTCGACAATTTGCACATCATCACTCAACTGGATGCAAGAATTAGATCTATGTTCGAGCGTTCTCCGATGAGAAACCATTTGCCCCATTGGCACTGTCTTATTACAGCTCTCACAAAAATTCACATCATTACTCGGTGGTGGACTCAATCTGGGGCGTTTGATGGGTGGCTCGCCACTGCCGCTTGTCACCCTACACGATTGCGTTTGGTGTCGGCGTAAATTGTCACTGCGCGTGAAAGCTTTCCCACAATTGCACGTATACATCTCACACAATGCTCCACTGCTCGGAGTGAGGAACAAATAAACCTCAAAGGCTCGATTCTGTTTATATACACAAACGAGGTTTGAGAGAGGGGGAAGAGAGAGCCAATCTCAAGGTCATGAAATATAAGGTCATTTCATGTTGTTCTCGATACCTCAAGGTCAATCTGCATTGAAAGCCAGCGAGTTTTGAAAAGAGGCTCAAGAGCGATAGCATTTATGGGGAGGTAAAGCAGACAGTGTCTATTTCCCTACTTGAATAATTTGAATATCACATACTGACAAGTTTGTTTTTCCCCAAAATAGCAAATCCTGAGATATTCCTAATCGAAACAAATATTGAACTCTCTTTGCATGTCCTTGTTTAAATTAGTGCCAACTGAAGGCAGCTCAAAGTTATGCTTCATCAAGGTCGAATATCAAGGACGTTTACATTCAAGGCCAACCCCAAGGTCAAGGTCAGTGGTGGGGGGAGGACTATGCCAATTGAAGGCAGCTCAAGGTCACCATTCATCAAGGTCGAATATCAAGGACGTTTTCATTCAAGGCCACCCCCAAGGTCAAGGTCAGTGGTGGGGGGAGGTCCAGGATTGGCATAAACCCCCTACTTATATTGTGGTTCAAGATACAATATAATGGAATTCAAAATTGATATCAATTTGTGGAAACCAAGTTTGGGACTGCGATAACAGAAACACAAAACATGTTACTTCGTCCCCTTCGATCATTTTCAATATCCTAGGAAAATGTGGAAGTGGGATGATTGGGAAAACACAAATGTTTGTGTAAGACCAAGTTAATGTAATGCATCAGTTGCATAACTTATGGGGTTTGGCTGTAAAGATAAAAATGTTTTACCCCATGTGTTAGAGTAGTTAGTAAACAGATCAACTTCAGGTTATCGAAATTTTTGGCCCGCTCTTGGAAGGCGTATTCTCGATATTGCATTCCGAAGGTGACACATCATGGACTTTGATCTGCTATAAACTCATAGTTCAAATTTATTTATGAGACGAACATCATTAGTTGATAATTTTATATACATATACACATATATATATATACACATATAAACATACATATATATATACATATATACACACATATACCTATATATTCTCCACCAGAAAACTCAAGTTCCTGAATATCATTATGCTCAATTCTTCACACCACTTCCAAATATCACCAGCCAGTCCGTTGAGGTTTGGGTGCTTCATTCCAGACATCCGGTTGATCTGCGCGTTGACGGTGTTGTTGTCTCTATGCGACAAAATGTGACAGTTTGAGGAGAACTGTCTGAAGGTTTTGAACATAAATGTGAAGTTTGGTCTGCTTCACTGAAACCTTTGGCTTACTCGTTGTTGCATGTGATATTCTGGAAAATTCAGGCCTTGTTTTACCTTCTAGTTGACTAACATAAAAAGTCACTATAACTCGGTGGAAATTTACATTGTCAAAATCTCCTCGATCCGTCTGCAAGGTTATACATCGGTGCCCTTCGAATAATTTTGTAGACGGCCACCTATATTCAACCACAAGGCAAACCGAAATCAAGTGTCAAATGGATTTATTTTCCATTGATATTGAATCGTAATGATTACCAAGATACCTCAAATTTGTTGGATGTTTCCTGAACAGCAAGGTTATACATCGGTGCCCTTCGAATGATTTTGTAGACGGCCACCTATATTCAAACACAGGGCAAACCGAAATCAAGTGTCAAATGGATTTATTTTCCATTAATATTGAATCGTTATGATTACCAAGATACCTCAAATTTGTCGGATGTTTCCTGAACACTCCATCTTGGTAATACTAATTGAAAAAGATGTCGTCTAAATAGCTACAGATACAAAAAATTCCTGAACTCAAAAAAAGTATAACCGTTTGAGAATTTTGTAAATATATAAGGTGCAAAGATAAGCCAAAACACAAAAAATTTAAATTCAAAAATTTTGTGTCTAGATTGCAATCGCAAATACTTCTTATCTTTATCGGCATCTGTCGAATCCACTGACGTTAAAAAACAATTTTCAGCCATCAGATTTTTCAGAGCTCCAAGTGAGGGACTGTGATGAATTCATGCAAATGTTTCAGATTCAAAAGAAATCTATAGCTATCAGTAAGACTCAAACCTGAGAAAATAGCTGAACTAAAAATTGTTCTTGACATTGACGGCTGGTCCCATGTAGTCAAGTTCCAGTAATACAGCTAAACACTCACAACATGGGTTTAGCCGGCTGGGTGGAATTGTCGGGGTTCAGATGCCAGTTTTCCATGAGGTAGAGTATAAAAATGGATTTTTTATCTCTGAACACATTCCAAAATGTTGGAGTTGTTTGTTATAGATTGCCACGTGCTGTCAAATATTTATTGCGACCAGCGTATAAGTTCAAATATGTTATTTCGTCCATTTGTTGTTGTACGTTGTTTCTAAGACTGCAACTGACTTCGATGAGCAGTGCCCTCGAGGTGTTTTGAAGGGAAAGGTTGTACCTCCAAGTCTAGTGCAAGCAGAAATCTCCTGTGGTTCGAATTCGAGGGAGGAACGTTGCATAATGCTTCATCAGCACCGGCTTTGTCAGACAAAGTAGTCTTGAATGCTTCAGCATATCGATCACTCATCAGGCATAGCTGTACTGAGGGCTGAGAAACCTTTGCCCAACGAAATTTGAGGGTCCAGTAGAAAACCTCAATTCAGATGTCGAGAAAAAAGGTCTGAACTACCGGATTCAGTTGGGGTGGATATGAGGTAGTGTAACGGTCTGGAACCTGCGCCAACAGAAAAGAAATTGTTTTCGTGCGCGAGACACTCGGCGAGCACAACTCAGGAAGTGTGCGGGACAAAAAAACGGCGTATGATGATTGAAGGTCAGCCGTAGAATGATCTACAAAGTAGACTGCCCCTGCCGATGATCAATGATCAGAAATCATTGTCAGTCTCAGCTGTTTCCAATTATACGTCCACTCACGTCTTTGGTTCCGTTCTAAAACGTGACAAAATATGAAAAACAAACTTACTTACGACGAGTAAGAACAGAGTTTGTCCTCGAGTGTTTTTAGGTTCCTCGTTGTCGTTCTCTTGTGCTTGTGTCAGATAGGTACACCACTGC
Organism: Zygogramma bicolorata; assembly: GCA_032362365.1. NCBI lineage: Eukaryota > Metazoa > Arthropoda > Insecta > Coleoptera > Chrysomelidae > Zygogramma > Zygogramma bicolorata. The sequence continues at coordinate 238,410 of JAVJAQ010004482.1, read as the reverse complement.
AGTGCGAAATCATCCTGGATATCACTACCGTAAAACTTTGCTTCAGTCGGATCATCTCCCAGTACAGTAGTAACAGCGTTATCACTACGGAAAGATTCACTGTTGATGGCGGAAAATTCCGATGTCAAATCTGACGACGGACCTGCGCCCACCAAAGAGAAATTGTCTTTGGGCCCGAGACACTCGGCTGGCACAACTCAAAAAGTGTGCAGGGCAGAAAACGGCCTAGGATGATGAATAAAGTTCAGCCGTATGTTGATCTACAAAGTAGATTGCCCCTGCCGATGATCAATGATCAGAAATCATTGTCAGTCTCATCTATTTCCAATTATATGTCCACTCATTCCGTTGGTTTTTCTAAAACATGACAAAAAACATTAAAAACAATCTTACTTACTAAACGAGTAGGAACGGAGTTGTTCCTCGAGTTTCCGTAGTGTTCGCCAAGTTTCTACGTTGTTTTCACTGAGCATCGTTTGTTTTGTTTCCCATAGTACATATGGAAAATTTTCTTCAATTCACTTATTTACACTGATTAACAGTTTCGAACTTATCACATTCAGCGCAAGAAGTATATTGACGGATATTCGGGTGAGGACTCGTGAGACAGGGGCATCGTGAATCATTCTTTCTTTCAACTTGCGCATTTCAGTCATAGAGGTACTACTACAAGGTGATCTATTCGGATGGGACCAACCGAAGTATAACTCATATTCTACCTAACGGTACAGAAAAACCCATTGCATTCGCCTCAAGATCATTAATGAAGGCACAAGTTAACTATTCTCAAATTGTTAAAAAAGCAATAGCAATTATAGGGGCATTGAAGAAATTCTATCAATATTGTTATGGAAACAAATAACCTTGATAACTGATAATAAGCCACTTTCATTTATTCTAGATCCTGATGAGAAGTTACCAGTTTTGTTTGCAACACGCCTCTCACATTTTTCTAGCTTTCTTTCCGGTTCCAAATATGACATGAGATACAGAAAAACTAGTGATCAAGCAAATGCCGATTTTTTTGTCTAGAGTTCCTATGCTGAATGCAGCAGATAAAATCGATGGTAATGATTCATTTCATATTCAGCAGATAAATATATTACCGGTAACGCAGGCTAAGATTTGTGAGGAATTCCTCAATGATCCAGAATACAAGTCAATTCTGAAAGAAATTCAGCCTGTAAACGAATAGGAGAGAAGTGATCTATGTGAATATCAATTACAAGATGAATGTTTATTCAAATGTATGAGAGCAATCATTCCAAAACATTGGCAGAAGATTCCCGAAAACTTACATATTGCGCACATTGGAATGACACACATGAAAGCTTTAGCCAGGAGTAATGTGTGGTGGAACGGCATTGATAAGGATATTGGAGAACTTTGTCGTAATTCTCCAGAATGTGCCAGAATTCAGAACAATCCTCCCAAATGTTTGATACATCCCTCGGTACCACCGAATGCTGCTTGGCAACGACCACATCTAGACTTCGTGGTGCATTATGTTCTTATAGTTGTTGATGCGCAAACCAAGTGGATTGAAGTCATACCATCGAAAGTTATTCCGTCATCCCATACCATTATAATATTGCGCAATATTTTTACCCAATATGGTATCTCCGTCACTTTAGTCATAAACAATGCTGCTCAACTACGTTCTGAAGTGTTTGAACAGTTCGAATGAAATCGTTAAAAAATATAGTCCTCCATACCATCCATCATCGAAGGGTCAAGCCGAAAGATATGTGCAAACTCTCAAACAAGGGATTCGCGCAAATTTCAAATGAATGAGTGGTCTCGGTATTGTAGTGGTTAGCCTCGCCGGGCCACCGTGCTGGGTAATCGCACGTTAAAAGGTAAGGCCTCGTTGATCCATTGCTCGCACAAGTTTCGACTTCTGAGTGTTGACGTTCGTCAGCTGGTTAACGAAAACGAACAATTTTAGAACAATTTTTTTGGAACAATATGGAGATCTTGAAAGTAAATTGTGCAGATTTCCCATGCAGTTCAGAAAAACATCAAAATCATGTACAAGGTGAAGCCCTGCAGAGATGATGTTTGAAGGCTTGTATAGAAAACGACTGGGTTTGGTCAAAAAACATGTTTCATGTGAAGATGCTACTCAAATCGATGATCATTTTAGAAAACTCCATATTGGTGATGGAGTATGAGCTTGATTTTCTTTGAACAAGGAAACGAAATGGAAAAATGGAATCATTTCAGCTGAAGTTGGTGTGATTACTTAAGAAGTATAGTTAGATGGAAAAAAAATACATTAGGCGTATTGATCAGTTACTTCCTTCAAGTTCGAGTCGATCATAAAATATCTGAACACAGATGGAAATGGTTCAGGAGTACCTATAGAGAGTCCCATTGTTACCTTGGGCATATTCCAGAGGTATCTTATATGAATATACCGATTGATGATAATATCACTGCATCAGATCAAGAATTAACTAATGATGTTTCTCCCGTATCCGAATCTAGTCTTAGTAGTACGGAAATTCCTGCCGTTGAAGGTTGTTCATCAGATGTTTAGTTTCAGAATAGTCCAGATGAATCCACCAGTCACAATAGAAGAGTACTACAAAATCATGTGGAATCAGTCCGAAGGTCTGCTCGATGTAGAAAATCTCCTGAATTATTCAGATATTGAATCTTCCCAGCGTGGGGAAGACTGTAATATATTTTTATATTCTCATAATATTGTATATGAATGACATGTATGTCAGATTGAAGTTCATTAATAAACGTCCACTTCGTTCACTGCATACGTACATAAATCAAATAAAATAATAAAAAAATGAAATTTGGTAGGATTGATCTCGGTGATGTCAGGTCTTCATAGTCGTGGTCTCGGATTTTGTTGTCTGACATCGAAATCCGAGACAACGGCCATTAATCCCGGATATCACCAAAAAAAAAGACTCCGGCTGTGAAAGCCTATATTTCTTTACTCTAAGCATTATTTATGAACCGCTATAAGTGAACAATAAAAAAGTACACGCAACTCAAATTCAGGTTATGGTTATGAAATGAAAGCCCTTCTAAGCAATCCTCTCGTCACGAAATCAGATGAAAGGCATACGAAAATCTAGTCTGCCAGTCCTCGATTTTCTAACAACAAATTAGTGTTGCAAATGTACTCAACTCACATTTTTCGATAACTAAATAATCGATACACATCTGAAAGACTCCTTCGACAACTGCACTGTTATCCATTTGTTTGCAATAAAAACCCAATGATTCAATTACATCACACTTACAATGATCTCAGGTAAATGTTCAGTAGTAACATTTATCTCAACAGAATCGTTCTCAATCAAGCATATGATTATAATACTCTTCGCTATATAGTGACTTTAATGGCCATTGTCCGATGTCACTTTTCGCCCCTCCACACAAAAAAATGAGAATCTGGAGTTTAATTTTGTTCTTGTTACATTTTAGGCCTTTGCCATTTTCGGGAATATTTCAGCAATGTTTTCATCATATTAATTTTCATAGTCGAAAGATTTGCTGTTTCGATTAGAACCATCTAAATTTAATTTCTCTCAAAAACAGTCGTCGAATGCTTGACACAAGATTCGGAATCATGACTTATTCAAATGAAAGCCCTTCTAAGCAATCCTCTTGTTACAAAAGCAGATGAAAGGCATACGAAAATCTAGTCTGCCAGTCCTCGACTATGATTCTATCAAACCGCATATGCCGCTGTGTTATCTCCCACATTATTTACCCTTTTAGTACTCCTGCCAGTAGCTTTCACTCATCCTGCTCATCTGCTGACAGACACTAACCCTTTCTAAACATCGCACAAGTCATAGGTGAAATTGAAGCATTGTATTCGGTGATGCGAGAATGGCAAGAACTTGATATGTTTACTTTGTATACATTGCCGAATGGATGATGTATGTTCTGACGGTTTCGACTAGAGTGTATCTGAAGGACTTTTCACCCATTTGCCGGCAAATCATAAGCGTCTTTGATTTCAACATGATTCCCAATCGTAGCATTCTTGATATCACTAGGTACCAGTAGATAATATCACTGGAAAATTATTATTGGAATATTTATTTTATTATTTCTTGATTATGTCAGGAATACGTGGATATAACATTCATCATTCGTGATTATTGGACTGCGGATACGATCTGAAAACCGTGTATACTTTTCAGCATATGCAGATTCACACGAAAAGGAAGCCCTGTTATGTTCAGAGAACACCGTGTGAATCGAGGGACAGGAGATACGAATCAACTTTCACTTTAAGTTTTCGAACACTTTAAGCCTCGGCAGAAACCTCTCTCGGCAAGGAGTTCCAAAGCTCTGCCGTTCTATTAAGAAAATATCCCTGAGCAACAAAGGGGTGGGAATCCTGTACTCATCGAGTCATCCGTGTAGATATTGCCAAGGGTGGAACGATTGATAACAATTTAGAAGCACACCGACCGTGAAAATATCTAAAGAAGAGAGACAATTCTCCGACCCTTCTACTGTGCTCTAATGAAGTCAGCGAGTCTATGAAGAATCGCCAACTAGACGGATTGCCTTTCTATAAATGAAATCGAGAAGCTTCAATGAATGTTTTGGTGCCGAACTCCATACATGAGGACTATATTCCAAGACAGGTCATATCAGGGGCTCGATTCTAGAGACCGTACGTTCGACGAACGTAACGTTCAGAATAACGTAATGCGAGTTTAAATGTGTGTGCTGAACTGCGATAGAATATCACGAGCGTATACGTTCAGCTCTCGAGAATCGAGCCCCTGAGCGTTGTAGATCACTAGAAGCTGACGAGAAGTGAAGTATCTCTTCGCACGAAATAGAAATCCAAGTTTCTCGGAAGCACCTTTCATGTTACCCCATTTTATTATTTTTGCCAAGTCATCGTTAATTTTATTGACGTGAATGTTTCTTTTAATTTCTGTTTCTCGAGATGGTATGAGGGCTCTGGAAGAGAAACTTGTATGAAGAGTACTGTCGTCCGAAAAACTATATATTCAACAAGATGCTTTCTCTGCCAAATCATTGATATGAAGCAGGAACAAAGTGGGCGCCAGAACTGAACCCTGTGGAACACCTCCATTTATTGGGAGAATATCAGATGATACTCCATCAACAAACACGTAAACAGACCTATCAGACGAAAAACTTTTTAACAAAGAACAAAACTGAGGAGGCAAGCCATAAGACGGCGGATCAGAAAGGGTGTTGGTGATCCAACTCAAACGTTTTCCTCACCATAGATTTCTCGTTGGGAGATCTAGACATAAGCCACTACGCGGCAGAAAATATAGCTCTTTGCCGCTACAACCTTTACGCGATCTCCAATCATAGCTGCACTACGTAAAGCGGTCACTTCACGGATTACTACCGACACCCTTATGCTTGAACGTGGCACGAATACAATGATTCCTTGTCGCCATTTTCCTCAGAATTTCTGGTAGGTGGCGAAGAGAACGTTCTACTTCATGAAGGCACTAATGAACAGCAAACTGTATTTTATATTTGTTCGTTAGGCGTTACCTCGATGAATTCCCAAGTGTCGAGTTTCCGTTCTTATGGAGATGATTGGTGATTGAAATATCTATTTGGGAATCTCATGCATGTTTCTCAAAAAATATCTTTCAGAAAAAGTCATGATATCCAAGAGTTACTCGAATCTTGAGTATTACACCCAGGAATATCACCAGAATTTTCAAAATATACAGAAATATAATATTCGATAAGTATTTTCCATGAATAGACATGTTATTTTTGTGGAGGAAAAGGAGATGTAAGGAACTGATCTTTTGATTTTTGTTCCCTAAGTCAATGCTAAATAAAATAGAAAAAGTGACCTCTGTGTGATCAAGCCTTCTTCGTGCCATATAGACAGGGAAGCAGCCGTTCTTGATAAGACCTTTCATTTCATAATCATTCAAACGTCCATGAAGGTTTCTCCCATATCAGAATAATTGGTGTTACTTCTTTTATACACGTTTGGTATTTTTTTGCATTCACTTGAAGAAGAAAATGAAGAAAATTCCTCCCTCAAAAAAACACAGAACATTTATGATAGTTCCTCACTATCACAAGAAAAATAAAAACATGGAGAACAATCGGATCAATCTATGAGTATCTCCCCATCGATATGCTCATTCCCTTTCAACCTTTATAATGATTTCAATCAGGATGAACGGTCCATGAATGAAAGTTGAGGTCTTTCAATCGTTTCCATCTTTCATTACCGATCATAGAACATTGAATTTGTTGCTCTATCATCTTTTCACTGAGGGTTCTCTGCACGGGTGAAAATCAAGCAAAATTCAGATCTGGATGGAGCATGAAGATAGGGTGTAGCTATGTGTGAACTAATTTCAGGCTGAAAACTGAGTTCAAGTCTGATTCGTGCAAGTGGCCCCCACACTGATTAATTCGATCTTCATCCCCATCCTCCCACAGTAATGTCAGCGATACCCAGCATAGTGATAAAAATTGGCCCCTTGGGGGAAGCTGTTGAGGATTGTTCTCCATGATACTGGAGAATTCGTATCTGTTGATTATAGTCATTGGGTATGACGAATGAAATACTCTATTCTTTGCTAACCAAGGTAGTATCTTCGAATGATTCGTCTATACCTAAAACTGGGCTGAACTTCATCTGCAAAATCCATACAGGAAGTGGCTTTCGAGTACACAATATTACATTATCATTGTTTTCAATATATTTCACAAATAATCGTATATGAATGTCAAGATGGTAGTTAATAACTACCTCAATCCAATTAAAATCTCTTTGAAACTCGTTTCTGAATGCAATCTGAATATCGCTGGAAACCTACTTTATGGAAAAGAGTTCTTTATTCTATACCAACAATATACCCTCGAAACTACCATTTTCGTGTATAAGTGGAAATACGATTTTCTGTTATACAATTTTCTGAATGAAACATCGCTTCTTTTTACATTCCTCCCAAGATTCTGAATTATTATAACGATGTTGCAAACTTTTATTGAAATAATTAGCAGAGCACGTGAACGTTTAACCGTTACGTCGCTGAAGTTGAAACCTAGTTGTTTTTGTGGTGTTTTAATTAGTTTCAAGGGCGAGATTCATTTCTTCTCCGCGGCTCCAAGAACCATTATGTAAGTACGTGTTCACCGGAGAGTGTGGCATAAAGATAACTGAATTCGAAGAGATTTTATGGATGGTATATGGTACGCCTAAAAAGTCTATTAATTTCGAATATCTCATCAGTTTTCTCGGATTTTTGTCTCTCACTGTCAACTGAAGATGATTAAATATAAATCATCGAAACATCGTGATCAAACTTGAAGAAGTTTTTCTCTTTACACATTGATGAAATATATTCATAGATGGCGAGCGAGTTGGCGTAGGTAGTTGTGTCGATTCCCCAGTGCGAAAAGGGTTACCTTGAGGATGGATGTCATATTGGGAATGTCTCCACGATGTTACATTATTCCGAAATATAGCACACGGGGTTAGTAACAAGTCCTACTTGCTGAAGGACTCCAAAGTCAATGTCTGTCAGTGAGAAGATACCATTAATAACATTTTCTACTACACATAAAATGTCAATGAAATCAACGCAATCTTCTAATATTTTCGAGATTTCGAAAAGTTGATTCCTCACATCCAATCAGACGATCTCATTCCGAAGTATACTCGAATAGATTTGGATTTAGAATTTCCGATGATGATCTTGAAAAGCGTGAGAAACCTTTTGACGGATCATGGTATGATATGAGTGCACCCAAAATTCGTACTGGGAAGAGTGAGCTCAGAAAATAGCTATTCACGTAACCAGTTGAGTATGGTTTGACTTGAGTGAGTGTACGGTTCATTTTGGCTCACGTTTGATTCAAACTCCACCAAATAAATATAGTTTCTTAGCGAAAACAATCAGCTAATTTGGTGAATGATTTTTTGATCCGAGGGCAGAAGTGAAACTCTTCCAAACATCGAAACTTTGATTCGGTCCGCGGCGGGGCATGCACAGAATATATTCTCTGCTGTTTATCATTTTCCAAACAGAGACGGCATGCCGGAACTTCCGACAGTCCAAGTCTCATCATATGATGATCCAAATGGAAGTGGACTGCCGTAGAGCAGTATCAAATGCTCCCTCGATATCGGGGACTATGGCTGATGCAGCCTCATTTATGTTTAGAGATTGGATAATTCATTCTACGAAATGTCTTTCACTCTGATGAGAGTACTGGTTCAGAGAAGATACTTTTGGGGCGCCCCACCTGATATGCCTGTCAAGTATTCTTTCAAGTCATTCCAGAAAAAAAGATGTTATGCTAGGCTAGACCAAGCCGCTAGGTCTTTCTGAATTGGGGTGTTGGTCTGTGTAGACCACTTCAGGTATATGTACCGCCCTTGCCACCTACCAGCTGGATGGTATGTAATTCCACTAGAGCCTAGCTTTGAACGTGAGACCAGAGTTGAATTATACCAATCTCACCGGCTGATTGAAGAAGAAACAGATGTGACCATTCAACTGCCGGTACTGTGCTAAGTTTCTTGACGAACCATCAGGGCGCTTGGCCTCCAAAGAATGGAGATCAATAGATATCAAGAATAAGGCTTTCATAAACCACCGATATCAGTAGTTGGCGCCCTAAGGCGATTTTTGTGACTTCATGTGCTGCGGGGTATGCCAGATACACTCTGGCAGAACTTTCCCCAAGACATCCATTTCGCTTTCTAATTTCTTTATAGTTAAATGTTAGAGTAGTTCTGTAAAGCTCCCAGCTCCCTGATTCTCTAACTTGAATAGTCATCGGTCGCCTTTACTCTATTTATCAAGTCTTTTGTTCCACCAAGAAGAGTTCCGATCAGCTATTTTGATTTTCATTGTACCGTTATCGTTGTATGAGAAGATCACCGCTTTCCTCCACATGCATTTAATTCTCTTCACAACTGTTTATACAAATACCACTTTTGTCCGTAGCTTTTGATGTATTCCACCACTGGTCTTGGCCTTGTTTCGATATCGAAAAGATCATGTCTGTGATCTGGAAATATGTGAAGCATATAGAAAATGAAAATCGATTCAAATAAAGTCATTCCACGGTACCGGGTCTGCGTCGGCAAGTAGACTGCAGGTTGAATTAGGGAAAGACAGTATAATTCAATAATCGATGCATAAATAAACTTTTGATTTCATTGTCATATATTCTCTACTGAAAACATATTCTTTGGTTCTAAACACAGCATTTGTAACTCTGGAGCGGTCCAGCTCATCGGAAAAATAAATCTATCAATTGCGTATTTCTTTATTTTCCATAACAAACGAATTGTCTAAATTCCAAGGTGGCAGAGTCCTTAATAAAAATATCGCTGGGGCTTGTCCGTCCCTGGAGCGGTCCAACTCATCGGAAAAATGGATCGGTCAATGGAGTATTTCTTCATTTTCCATAACAAACGATTTGTCCAAAGGACCCCGCACTAATCTTATGGAAAACCGGTTTCGGTGAAAATCGCTGAAATTTCAATATAATGTCGCCCATGCCATCCTGAATAAAAGTTATCATTGCGCCAACTCTCTGAATGCCCGCGTTTGGATTCTACAGGGGGTCAAAGTTCGATATTTTGACGATTTTTCAAAAAATCCGGAATTTCATTTTCATTGTATCGATCTGAATTTTTATAATGGAATAGTCCACAATATGTGCATCAAAAAGTTCAAATGACAAAAGTTTCTAGAATCAAAACTGGCGGGTATACAGAGGGTTGAACTTTGTTTTTGGTAATTTTTATCGAACTTTTTTTGAGAAAATATTCGTTTTCCTGCAGATCCATGTGCAATTGATGTTACTTACAGTACATAAGAGGGCGATCATATTTTGCATTTGAACTAAGCATCCAACTTTAAATATTTGAAAGGTACGAGGCGATCAAAAATATATTTTCAATTTCGGAAAAATGTATCCCTTTGTATAGTCAGCTTTCACCAATATATTCAGCTGATTTTTTGAAACTATGTAGCTAACATACATACAAATGTGTCAACGTCTGTGCTCATTAATCTGAATCCAAATAAAGTTGCGGTGATGGTCCAAAAAATATGGAGAAGGGATGTTTCGGAATAATTTAGAAATGATTTCTAAAATCGTCCGTGAATTTCTTTTATTTTCTGATATAATGTAGATGAGTTATTATTGATCAAAAAGTTTTACAGTGCCTACCACGCGAATGCCACGGTTTGAATTATACAGGGTTTTGAAGTATAGTATTTCCTTGATTTCTGGAATAATCAATAATTTCTTTATAACGGAAAATAATATTGTTTACTAGACAAACTTCGAAACATTTCAATGACCAAATTATCTGAAATGAGAATTTATGAATATACAAAGGTTGGTCCAAAAAAAAATTTTTTTTTCAAAAATATAAGTATCCGTTTACTAATCATATTTTTTATATATTCAGAAACTCTATTAGGACCAGGACCACCTTGTCTCCACCCGATGTTTTAGGAAAATCCAGTATGAAAACAATATATTCTCGAGAAAGATCGTGTGCGGAAGAACAAGTAGAGAGAAATGAGATGATTTGGTTTATATTCAGGTCTTCGCAACTGCCATTGTCTTCAAAAAATTGTGACCGCAACTGACAGATATATGAAATATGAATTAAAGTAATTACATAACATGAATTCAGCACGATTCCAAGCATATGGGCTGATTCAGAGAAAACAGAAATGATGATAGTACTACAACAGCTACTGAACTGAGTCGAATCAATTCAGCAAGTACATTTTTTCCATGAAGACAGCCTTTCGGACGATTCATATTTCGTTTTCCGAAACGGGTTATACCGGTTTCGGGGTTTTGCCCCTCATCAGTGTCGGGTAGGTCTTATATAGATATCACTGAATAGAGCATGCGACATTCTGAAATAATTGGAAAAATCTTTCATTACAATGATTGAATCTGCAGTTAATTCAATTGCAATGAAGAATGAGGATGCAAGTGATTTCTATCGCAATAAAGAATTAGACTTCAGACGAAATGTCATGCATCCAAATTGACCACCTACATACCGGTCTTGGGTTTTTTGAGATGTTATTCAAATAAATTGTGAGGAGTTTATTCACCGGCATGACTGTCATCGTTTCACTACCCAACTATTTCAAGCGCACCATCAGGAACCATTTGTTGTGGTCTATTTGCCGCGTCCATTACTGAGTTTAGTAGGGAACTTGAGGGGTATCGACTGTTGGGGTCATGTCGAGCATGACCAAGATACCATAGAACACTGGCAACATGCGCACATGTTCCTAAAGTTCTGGCGCCGGTTTTACAAGTACAAAAATATCCTAATATGGGCTCGTTTGGTTCATCAGGTTCTTCTCCATCATTATATTTGATCCATAGTTGATATTTTGTGGCATTTCTGAACCTCGAAAAAACCCTGACTCTCATGAATCCAGGTTTCTCTTCGAAAATATCGACCTGAAACTCTTCATTTTCTTCCCTTTGCAATTTATCCTGTATATACGAAGGTGAAAGTTTAACTTGGTATATACCTACGGTCAAATCTCTTAGATATTCTATCGTAAGGCGAGGAAAGTTTGGAATCAGGTTTCCATTCATACGGACCCATTGACCATTTCTCAGATGAAGATTGTCCACTTCCACTCGAGCCTGGACGACATTTACCTCCTGTGATTTTCGTAACAATTCGTGTGCCAGCTGAGCATTGGCACCTCTCATTGAGACTGGGGGGTGGAAGCTGTTGATGAGTGCACCAGCGATTTGATATAGATCGCTAAGATTGTGTACGTGTGGCATTTCGATCGTTTTATAAAAAACTTAAACATGCTTTTCAAATGTCCATTTCTTGCTTCAACTATCCATCTAGTTTTCGTCACTAATCGAGATTTATTTGCTTCCTCGGTGGAAAGCTGTTGTTGCCCTCGTGGAACAATCGCGGGCATTTCATATTGTATGCCAAGATTATTCAGTAAGGGTATGGCATCTCGATAACCCCGATCCACAACAAAAATGTCACCTTCATTAAACCATCCCCTCATGTCTTCTAAGTTTCTTTCAAACTGATTCTCCAAAATTCTTGCGTCATTGTTGCGAGCGTCTGAGAAATAAGGTCCTTGAATACTCAGTATATATCCATCCGGGGCCACAATCAAAACTGGTTTCACCAGATGATGTCCCTTGTACCGGCAGAAAGATTGGCGCAATATCCTGAAATTACAACTTTTATTTATGGCGGCGTATGAAGTCTAATTCTTTATTGCGATAGAAATCACTTGCATCCTCATTCTTCATTGCAATTGAATTAACTGCAGATTCAATCATTGTAATGGAAGATTTTTCCAATTATTTCAGAATGTCGCATGCTCTATTCAGTGATATCTATATAAGACCTACCCTACACTGATGAGGGGCAAAACCCCGAAACCGGTATAACTCGTTTCGGAAAACGAAATATGAATCGTCCGAAAGGCTGTCTTCATGGAAAAAATGTACTTGCTGAATTGATTCGACTCAGTTCAGTAGCTGTTGTAGTACTATCATCATTTCTGTTTTCTCTGAATCAGCCCATATGCTTGGAATCGTGCTGAATTCATGTTATGTACTTACTTTAATTCATATTTCATATATCTGTCAGTTGCGGTCACAATTTTTTGAAGACAATGGCAGTTGCGAAGACCTGAATATAAACCAAATCATCTCATTTCTCTCTACTTGTTCTTCCGCACACGATCTTTCTCGAGAATATATTGTTTTCATACTGGATTTCCCTAAAACATCGGGTGGAGACAAGGTGGTCCTGGTCCTAATAGAGTTTCTGAATATATAAAAAATATGAATAGTAAACGGATACTTATATTTTTGAAAAAAAAATTTTTTTTTGGACCAACCTTTGTATATTCATAAATTCTCATTTCAGATAATTTGGTCATTGAAATGTTTCGAAGTTTGTCTAGTAAACAATATTATTTTCCGTTACAAAGAAATTATTGATTATTCCAGAAATCAAGGAAATACTATACTTCAAAACCCTGTATAATTCAAACCGTGGCATTCGCGTGGTAGGCACTGTAGAACTTTTTGATCAATAATAACTCATCTACATTATATCAGAAAATAAAAGAAATTCACGGACGATTTTAGAAATCATTTCTAAATTATTCCGAAACATCCCTTCTCCATATTTTTTGGACCATCGCCGCAACTTTATTTGGATTCAGATTAATGAGCACAGACGTTGACACATTTGTATGTATGTTAGCTACATAGTTTCAAAAAATCAGCTGAATATATTGGTGAAAGCTGACTATACAAAGGGATACATTTTTCCGAAATTGAAAATATATTTTTGATCGCCCCGTACCTTTCAAATATTTAAAGTTGGATGGTTAGTTCAAATGCAAAATATGATCGCCCTCTTATGTACTGTAAGTAACATCAATTGCACATGGATCTGCAGGAAAACGAATATTTTCTCAAAAAAAGTTCGATAAAAATTACCAAAAACAAAGTTCAACCCTCTGTATACCCGCCAGTTTTGATTCTAGAAACTTTTGTCATTTGAACTTTTTGATGCACATATTGCGGACTATTCCATTATAAAAATTCAGATCGATACAATGAAAACGAAATTCCGGATTTTTTGAAAAATCGTCAAAATATCGAACTTTGACCCCCTGTAGAATCCAAACGCGGGTATTCAGAGAGTTAGCGCAATGATAACTTTTATTCAGGATGGCATGGGCGACATCATATTGAAATTTCAGCGATTTTCACCGAAACCGGTTTTCCATAAGATTAGTGCGGGGTCCTTTCATACAAATTGGATTGAATTCCAAATGTAATTCAGAAGATTTCAGATGATTATCAGAAAATGATGATTGTGATTCACATTAGTCAACTATAATTCGGTAATAATCAATTCTTTTCTAGAAAATATCAATTGTAATTCAGATTTTGTATATTCACGAATTTTTTATCTTTCCCGTTGTTGACAATATTTGATGTAACTTTTCCTAGAGATCAATTACCGAACACATTAGGGTAATTGATCTCTACGAAAAGTTTCAACTTTTACACCAAAGGTCCCAAAACTCATCGTTGATTATTATTTTATGTGTGAGAAATTTCTATAATTCATATACCCATTGATGAGCTCGAAGGATATGTTCCTCTGAGCGAAAAAAGCTTTTTTGGGTTATCCCATTGAATTGGATGTCGTTTTTTGAAATCAGTAGATTCATTTAGCTGGGGGATGGTTGGAGCTAGGTCGAATAACTGAAACCACTTCTATTTCATTGCTGACGTTTCGACTTTTATAAAGTCATCCCGAGGGTACTACAAGGTTACAGTAAATCAGACATATAAGTATACACATGAAAAATTAATGAAATTCGTAAATAGAATTGATTCTTGTCAAGGCCAAGATCAAGTAATTTGGTACGTATATAAGTTTAATTGACAGCAAAAAGGTAAAATGAGACAATAACAACAATTTTGAAACTGTAGGAAACGGTTAAACTCATATAAACTCTTGGTTTTATTATCTATTGGAATTATTATAAAAGGATATTTACATAAAATGAAAAATTCCCAGTTTTTAATACTGAAATAAACATAAGTATATTTCTGACCGGTGAGAGGTTCACTGTGTGAACGACAATTGAAGATAAATTAGGAACTCACTTACTTTCTGCACGTAAATAGAAACCTGTTTTCTTTCTTTCAAAAACAATTGAAATTGAATTGAACGTTTTTTTGGCAATCCACCTACTTGTGTGAAAATATCTGTTTGTTTCAAGCTTCGACAAATTCAGAAAGAAGAGGTGAATTTCAACTGATTCAAAGCCCTCCGCTCCTTATAGGCAGGGAAGCAGCTGTTTTAGGTAGACTCTTCCCTTCTTTTCGTGAATAAATCAGACGTCTCTGAAAGATGAACACAAATCAAGGGAGAGAGAATGCTTGCTAATAATTCGAAGTAACTTCTTTCATAGAAGTTTTGTATTTTTTGCATTGATTTGGAAGGGAAAAAGCCGAAATCACTTCCTGAAAATAATCGTGAACCGATCTATTTCGTACGGTTTTAGTCCCCTTATCCACTCCGCATCCAGCGCAGTCATGTTACCATGCTGGCAACACTGACTCACATCCACTGGCCTTCAATTTATTCTAGGCGCTCACGCTCCTTCCCCTACATCGCCCCAAAGGCATCCTACAGTTTTATGACCAGTTCCCAATTTAGATCTGATAATAAACTGCCTATAAATTACCTCGTATCTCTCATAAAAATCGATAGGATAAGCTAGATTTTCTGAAATTGGTAGAAAGTAGATTGAACTACTGCTTAGGTAGTCTCCTGTAACGACCATTTAATTTGAGTTAATTTATGACTCTCGTCTAATAGGACCTTTTAACTGCCTGGAAAAACTCGTTTAGATTGATTCGTTAGTACTTTGGTTTTGGTATGTAGTTCGGCTGTTCAGAATTCAATGTTGAAACGTTCGTTGCCTCAGGTCGGAATGCCTGTTCATTAAAAATTTAGACGGATGCAGATGCGGACTAGATAAGTCCCGGAGATTATTCAGTAGTTTCGTACCAAGAGTCGTTGATTATATACCATCTAGTCAAAGCATATAATTTTTCTGGCCGTCGGTCCATTCATAATTCTCTCACAGCAAACAACTAAACATAAATAATTTAGAAAAGGCCATTCTACTCACTAATTGATAATTGTGATGAAAGAGAAATAAATCAATAAGACAGAATGTTTGGTAGGGAGAACTATTGTTTTTAGAACTTCACAGTTTAATAATCTGGTCTGGTATCGGTAGTGTTCAACTCTAGTGATGGTTATATCATCCTAGCATTTTCTCGCTTGACTCTACTGAATAAATCTCCGTCCAAAAACTAAAAAAGTGAACATAATCAGTGTTGAATTCAATAAAATTAAGCTTCGGTAAGTCTTTAACTTATCGATGCCTTTGGCCTAGCAACTAGTAAATGTACCCTTTGCTAACAGATATTATGTGAGTAATCAAGAAATCTGGATCGTTCCAAAAATATGGTTGATCCATGAATTGAAATGATAAATCCTTTTCGTTTCCTAAACTACTATATAAAATTGATTCAGTATTTATTTTGTTAATGTTCACATAGACGAGCAACATTTTTAGAAGTGGTAACGTTGGGCAGGATAATCCCTTTGAAATGCTGTATATCTCAGCTTCTATCAATTTTATGTTACTGCTTCATGGATTCGAAAACCACCACCAAAATTGATATACAGCATAGTGAAAGAACTAGTCATCTACAGTTTAACTACAGTTTGAATTATTATAGCTTTTTCCAGCAGACTCTTTCACATGATGACATGATCATACAGTTTTCAGTTATAATCCTAGTCTGAAAGTGAATTGATCGAATAACTGATGAAAACATATATTGCTTGTTCGTGAGTTTATATTTGAAAATTCCAGACCAATAGTTTTCGACCACTAAAATGCATATTTCTTCTCGCGTTACCATGGCAACCCAGGAGTTGATAAAAACAATCCCGTAAGGGTGACCTAGAGCGATTCATAGTGGAAACTTTTTGACGTAAGCAGAGAATAATATTTTGTTTGGCATAACACGTCACTCATCCACTTTGAGCAGAATTAAACAATATGTAACGTTGATGAATATACAAAACTGAGCCACTTGATATTCCACTATCACTACTTTTATGTGCCTCGAGTCTAGATCTTGTGAGGCCTTGTTGTTTCGATATAAAAATTAAAACTCATCGGTAACCTCAAATTATTCGTAGACGATACAACCCTTATTTATTCCGCAGATGATTTAACCCAATTACAAAATTCTATGAAAAATGATCTGGAGTAAATTTCATTCTGGCTGAAACAAAATAATATAATATAAATTATCGTTGAAGTGCAGCAAATCTTTACACACTTATATTTCAAAACGAAGCACAAATAACAATAATATTCCTCTCATTTTCGATAATGAAAGAATCGATTACAAACCTGTAATCAAAATGTTGGGATTATATATAGATGAAAAGTTATCATGGGAAAAGCATATTGAAAAATTGAGACGTAAACTTTCCCCCATAATTGGTGTACTTTTTGAAATTAGACATCTCATACCGCTTAAATATCTACTGAATATTTATCACTGTCTAATAAATTCAAATTTACAATATCTGATATCTATTTGGGACACTGCTAACAAAACAATAATGAGACCAATTAAAAAATTGCAGAACAAAGCAGTAAAATGTATTTATAAATTGAATTATCTAGAACCCACCAAAAACATATATAAACCCAATAAACTACTTGATATTGATTCTCTTCATAAAATAAAAATATGCAAATTTATTAATTTTGCCAAAAATGAAATCAAATTTTCCAATTTGAAATTTTTCAGTGTAAACAACATTCATACACACAACACCCAACAAATCTATTCTTTGCGACCTTTGAATTTCAAAACGAACTGTGCTCAGAAATCAATATTACACAATGGTGTAAATACGTATAATTCTCTTCCACAATCTCTCAAAAATATTGAACAGGAAAACTTATTCAAGATACACTAGAAAAAATATTTTTTAACCTAACTAATATCAGAATATTCTTCATATCTCTTTAATTTTTTTTCAGATTTTATCATTTATTTGATTTTGAGTTATATAACCGTTGAATATTTGACCAGTTATAAATGACTATATCACTTGCATATATCCCTGTCATAAACAACTGTAGTTTCTTGGGATCAATAAAATTAATCAAAATTTTATTAGTGGCCTCTTAGGGCGTTGATATATATATTCCCGTAGTACTTATTTTACCAATGTGTGCAGACAAATCATGTTTTTTCAAATCCGGTAAAGCTGAAATGAATGAATATTCGGGGTTATATTTGATGATAAAGCATATATTGAAGTTCGCCACATCCTCTACCCATTATAACACCCGGAACAGCAGACACCCTCTGCAACTCACAGTGCCAACTAAAAACATCACCAGAGACTCCATATTTTACAATGGAGGAAAAATGTACAATCATTTGCCTCTGTACATAAGATCTGCCAATATAAATGACTTCCAATTCAGGAAGTTAGTCAAACAATTTCTATCTGATAGACCCTCGGATAGACCCTATTATACTTTGAATGAATTTTTTGACGATAACTTTCAACTGACTGACTAGCTCATGTTTTTTATCTTCATTAAGAAGCTTTTAAATTTTTACTTTCAATGTCTATTCTTATATGAACTTGACTTCCACTCTTTTATACATACATACTCTTTATAATCTCCATTTTACCATGTTTTGTATGTATTTTTATAGTTTTATTTTTGTTATCTTTTGGTATATATCGCATTTCTTAAGTAAGTATTTACTACCCAAGCTTTGTCAACAAGATTATGTCTTATGATAATAAAGCATATTATTATTATTATTAATATAGTTGAAATTGGGATAACTACTATAATTATTTTGAGTACTGATTGCTGAACTAGTGTGGAAGGTACTCTCCGCACGGCTGTCAATAAGCCGTAAGGTCCTGTAAGATTAACAGGTGCAATAATTAATTGCTCCTCCCTATTGTTATTATTTATATAAAAACTGGACTGATAGGTAAATATGTGTTCATAAAAAATTAAAAGAAAAAGAAGTGTTGTATAATAAATACTCACTTATTGTCACATAAACTTAGAAACAATATCGAAACATAGACTGACACAAAAAAAACTTGAGATTAGTCAGGCAACTCAATATACCAATTGTGTATTCACAGTTCACAGAACAATACTGTCCTTTCAACAGTTATATTATTATAAATTATAAGTACCTATATATTACAAAATTCATTACATTGAAGCAAACGATTCTGGCCAACGTCATTATATGTATATTCATTAATACTCAATTATTGCAAGTAATCCTCTAGGGACTGTCAGGTTGCTGTTTTTCATATTGTATATATTACATATACACGATTTGATATTTAGGTACATATCGTTTATTGAAAAAGGTGAATGAACAAATTCTCAAGGAAATGTTATTTTTCGTTCATTTATATTTTCCTCTATAGATAGTATGGAGTACTCACCTAAACGCGAAATGTTTTTCTATTTTCGAAGTCTATCTGATATTTATTTGTGTTGTTTACTGATGTCTAGCGATACGGTTTCAAATGTGTTGTTATGGTGACTTGATACAATGCAATTACCGCTGTTAGTTTTCGATACAATGCAATTACCGCTGTAAGTTTTTGATAATTGCATTGCTCTTATGGGACATTTTATATATGAGGGAAATATGTGTATAAATACATGTCAGATACAGTCTAGAATAGATGAAATGAGGGTGGAAAGTAGAGGTGTGTAATTTGACACTTTCCAACCTTCTATTACGTTAGTATCGACAGCATTACATATATGGTTGTGAAGTTGTGAATAAAATACTATAACCTCATGATTTGGCTATTGGTTCTTTGTTCGATAACATTGTCCAATCGATCCACAAGATACAGACCCGAAGCACCAGAATAAATTTACATGGAACAGTGCACCAGATGAAAGCAAAAGACACTCCGTCGTCCCTCCCTAAAAATTGATTCCTCTTCCTTCCTACACAACGTTTCTCTGCCTCCCACATTCTCCTACACGATTTTGACATTACCAGAAAATCCCTAAAACCCGTTCCGCATGCTGGGCACGCGTTTCTCTGCGCTACAAATAACTTTTATGCCATAATTTCAAAGAAAAATGAAGTGCTTGCCTCTCCGCCGCAGAAGAATATATTCATATTGCATAATAATGTCCCCTTCGAGTTCCTTGGTAAATATTTACCAACCCAACTAGGCGCAGCCGCTTCCAATCCAGCGGCTTCTACGACGGTCCTGCCGTTTTTTGTTTGCCGACTGCTTCAGCTGTAATTTACCTTTCTTGCTTTAAATATTAATGGTTGCTGATATTGTTCATGTATGAGTTTCCCTTAGATGACGTTATAGGGGATGGGAATGGGTGCTTTTATCGAGGTTTCCTGAATAATTCTTCTTGTTGTTTCAACAAGTTGTATATCCCCAGGGAATGGAGAATTGAACAAATACCGAGACAAATACTGTGTTGTTCACAATTTAATTCAACGCATTCAAATTCAAAATAGAAAGCAGTAGATTCTCAAGAGGCAAAAGTCGATTGATATATTTCTTGAGTTAATGCATCTTGGTGAATATATTTTTCCAATATTGTTTTTGATTAGCGTATCATATATTTTTGAAGTGAAATAATGTATGGTTGTTGACAATGTCATGAAGGAAAGAGTCACAATCATCAATCGCTTGACTTGCCTATAAGTATTGTTCTGTCGTTTTTTGTTTGCCGACTGCTTCAGCTGTAGTTTACCTTTCTTGCTTTAAATATTAATGGTTGCTGATATTGTTCATGTATGAGTTTCCTTTGGATGACTTTATAGGGGATGGGAATGGGTGCTTTTATCGAGGTTTCCTGAATAATTCTTCTGGTTGTTTCAACAAGTTGTATATCCCCCGGGAATGGAGAATTGAACAATTACCGAGACAAATACTGTGTTGTTCACAATTTAATTCAATGCATTCAAATTCAAAATAGAAAGCAGTAGATTTTCAAGAGGCAAAAATCGATTGATATATTTCTCGAGTTAATGCATCTTGGTGAATATATTTTTCCAATATTGTTTTTGATTAGCGTATCATAAATTTTTGAAGTGAATTAATTTGTTGTTGACAATGTCATGAAGGAAAGAGACACAATCATCAATCGCTTGACTTGCCTATAAGTATTGTCCTGTAGTTTTTTGTTTGCCGACTGCTTCAGCTGTAGTTTACCTTTCTTGCTTTGAATATTAATGGTTGCTGATATTGTTCATGTATGAGTTTTCCTTGGATGACTTTATAGGGGATGGGAATGGGTGCTTTCATCGAGGTTTCTTGAATAATTCCTCCGGTTGTTTCAACAAGTTGTATGTCCCCAGGGAATAGAGAACTGAACAAATACTATGTTGTTCCAATACATGTTTACGCATTTTCGGAAAGACTAATGAGTTCAAAATGGAAAGCGGCAGATTTTCAAGAGAAGAAAATCGAATTATATATTTCTCGAGTTAATGGATTTTGGTGAATATTTTTTCCAATAGTGTTTGTTAATTGGCGTATTATACATTTCTGAAGTGAATCAATTTCTGATTTTTCACAAAGGAATGAAGGAAAAAGTAACAATCATCGATCGCTTGACTTGCCTATGAGTATTGTCCTGTCGTTTTTTGTTTACCGACAGCTTCAGCTGTAGTTTACCTTTCTTGCTTTAAATATTAATGGTTGCTGATATCGTTCATGTATGAGTTTTCCTTGGATGACGTTATAGGGGATGGAAATGAGTGCTTTCATCGAGGTTTCCTGAATAATTCCTCTGGTTGTTTCAACAAGCTGTATGTCTCCAGGGAATAGAGAACTGTACAAATACTGTGTTGTTCCGATTAAGGTTTACGCCTCTTCAGAAAGACAAATGGCAAGACAAATCAAGAGGCAGATTTTCAAGAGGCAAAAATTGAATTATATTATATTTCTCCAGTTAATGCACTTTGATAAATATTTTTTCCCAATAGTGTTGTTAATTGGCATATTATACATTTTTGAATTTAATCAATTTCTGATTGTTCACAATGGCATAAAAGGTGTCAAAATAGTCAATCGATTGTCTTGCCTTTATTGAACTTCACCATGTGCTTTAGCTGTGATTTACCTTTCTTGCTTTAAATAATAATGGTTGCTGATATGGTTCATGTATGAGTTCTCCTTTGGATAACGTTATAGGGGATGGAAATGGGTGCTTTTATCAAGTTGAATATCCCCAGGAGATAGAGAACTGAGCAAATAATATGTTATTCTGAATTCATGTTTACCCATTTTCAGAGAGACCAATAGGTTCAAAATGGAAAGCAGCGATTTTCAGGAGGCAAAAATCGAATGTTATATGATTTGGAGATGTTTTTCCCAATGGTGTTGTTGATTGGCTTGTTAGGTATTCTTGAAGTGAATCAGTTTGACTTGCTTATTAGTATTGACCTTTCGTTTTTGTTCACCATATGCTTTAGCTGGAGTTCAGCTTTCTTGCATTTGTTAATGATTCTTACTATAAATATTGATGGTTGCCCTCATTAGACGTTATAAGGAATTAGAATGGGTACTCTGATCGACGAATCCTAAATAATTTTTTGCTGGTTGAATTGAATTTCACAATTCATGTACAACTAAGAAAGTAACAAATTTCCAACAGGCGGAAATAGAGATACTCTTGAGGTTCAGTGCATTATGGTGAAGAAAATACACTTTCCACTAGTTTTTTCTAATGGCATATTATCAATTGTTAAAGTGAGTCAATCTTTGGTTGATGACAAGGCATCGAAGAAGTAGCTAGTATAATCAATACTAACTCACTTCTCGTTTTTGATTCAGCTGTGATTCACATCTTATGCATAATATTTATACGAAATGAGGAATTGTACAGAAAATATCATATGATTGGAAAACGTACGTAGATTCCATGGGCCTCCTTATCAATTGACAAAGAGTACATCCGAGGGCTGATGTTTCAGAAGATGTATTTTTCCTGTGATTTCATTGCTACTTTTTTCTATTTCGTTTTCTCTTCCCGAAAGGCCTATGATATCGACGTAAGATACCTTGAAATATTTTCCAGAATAAGCTCAATGAAATATTGTAAGAGTCTGTTTCCTCTATATCAGATATCCGATTACATGGCTTCGTTATCAAATGAGAATTCCAATATTCCACGTGTGTCCCAATGTCAATCCCCTGTCTCACGAAAAAGTCTAAAATTACCATTTGAAAACACACCGATAGAAATGTCATTCCATGAAAGTTCACTATTATTTCGTGACAATCTTGATATAAGGTTACAGAGTTCCATCCCCCATATTCTTATTGTGTGTCACTGAATCGGGTATTTGAAAGGGCCTTCGGTCCTAGAACGAACCGATCTGGGCCATTGTACGGTCAAATGGAAAGGTGGAGCACTTTTTCAGTCCTTTTACCGTTGGCTTCTCGATCTGATTAGAGGGGAAAAGGAATTTTGCATCACAACATCCTAGGGGACTCCATTTGAGTATAATACTGGTTGTGTAAGTATGGGAAAATATAACAAGGAATATTTTTTTAATTGTGATATTATGCACGTGCTAAGACATAGTAAGTACCTGTGTTGGTTGGCTGATGTTCAATTGAATATGCTGAAAATACGGAAAACATAGATCATTGATCAGTAAGTTAAACGGTATATGACTTGTATTCACAAAAACAATGAAACAAAAACCATACGTACTACCCTACGGGGAAACGAAACTATATATATTGAGGAGACAATTATATATCATATATTACCAGACCTTTCAATTTATCGGGTTCCTATCAGGGTTTCAATTATAACGCTCCTATTAACAAACGGATGTGACCGTCATACTTCTAAGAAATCAAACATTTGCCTGTTTGTTTTTTTGAAAAACGCCATTTTTTGCACTGATGTGTAGGAAGATTGATGAAACTGATCAGGCAACACCCTATTAGCTGCTCAAAATCACATGATATCTCTCTATCCCGAATTAAGGCAACTCTTGGGACAAGAAGACAATACAGTGACACAAAATTAAAGTCCACGCCATATTATTGTATTTTTTCAAAAAAGTAGATGTTACTAGGTACTCAAAATTCAGATTTGCAGTAGCTCAGTGTTTGAAACTCTTTATGTCACATGCTATTCTGAACCTTCGAAGCTTCAATATTGTTCAAGGAGATCCTGAGAAATAAATTCTCGTTGAACGTACTACAGGCAGGGCTTACTCATCTATGTAGTGGTATTGGTTTGGGGTTTGGACTTCCATTGGCTATATTATCAACTTTATTGAAAACTCCTACTGAGCAAAAAAGGAAAAATACTAATCAGAAATACTTATCAAAAATGGCAATCGAATTTGAATTTGATTCTCTTTTTCGAATTTTATTCCTTATTTATTTTCTTCCTTTTTCCTTGTCAAGAGTTTTCAATAGAGGTAATAGAATAATATAGACAATGATATTCCGAACTAATAGATAATTCAGTCGAATTATATCTATCCTCGTTGGGGGTAGTGACTCTGTAGCCACATTGCTGACAGGTCTTTTTCTATAGGAATCAATTTCAGTTTATATAAATGAGAAACTGCGAACAACTGAGGTCTAAATTCTATTCACAGTAACCTAAAAATGTTCTTATTTCCAACCAACTCTCAGATAAAAAAAATTATATATTTCCAATAAACATTATGTCGTTCTAAAAAGACAGCGTAACAACTCGAATATAGAGAAGTGAACTGATGACGTCAATATCACAATGTTTTTATGGATATGAAATATTTAGCAACACAAAAGTTCAGTTACTCTGGGCAACGGCCGTAAAATTTTTTGCCGGTCGTCATCCTGGGTAACGGCACGAAAAACACTTTGCCTACCTCTAGGTAATTTTCTTACTCCGTCTTCTTCTTTAATTTCAAACGTTAGTCTGACCATCAAAATTCATGAAATGTTCAAAACTTGCTTATTTGTACATACCAAAGCATTTATACAAAACGAGCTATCTCTGACACGATATTTTAGTTAGTTATTACACAGTATCTCAGTACCAAACGGATAGAAAGAATATAGGTACCCAGTTTCCCTCTTGAGAAGTACAAACCTCTTTGAAAATTAACACACTAGATTCCGAATATGGTACATTTTCGTTTCATGTGCCATTTTCTCAAATAAAAGTAATGCTCTCATCACTCGAGGCCCATTTTTTTTGTCAAAAATGCCGATAATATTCCGATGAGTGATGCAAAGATTGCCATTTGGAACAGTCTTCGTGGAACATAACAGGAATATAACATGAAGAAAGATTGGCAATATTGAAATTTGCGTCATGAAATTCGCCTACTTGAAACACATGAAGGTTGAAATTGATCCTGCACATCTTGTTCACTTCGTGAAATTATATCGGAAGATAAAATTTATCTCTCGGTATGCAATATATTTTCCTCAAGAGAAATGATTTACTTTCCGTCTTAAAATATAATACAGGTACTTATTATATATGACCCTCTTCAATATTCCACCTTATCGCTACAGTAATCAAAGCAGAAATAACCCTTCATAGCCATCTATACGGTTCTGAGTGCTAAAATTAAGTGTGACAGTAAAAACACCCCATAAAACTGGAATCGCTAAAATATACACTTTCTCTCAACTGTCGCACCTCATAAATATGTATTAGGAATTTCGCGAAGATACAACCTGCCCCCATGAAATGAACGATATAATTTCGGGCACTTTTTACACGCGAAGGGGGATTTCTGGAGAGCATTGTTGGTCTAAGAAGCAATTATATTCGCAGGAAATCCACCTGGAGAATGATAAACGACTTAGAGCTGAGAAAATCCATTCGGAATGAGCGAAATTCCTCCCGATGACAGATCTCGGATCATGGAATTATACGGCGTAAATTTTAGTTTCATTCCTCGAAATTAAACTCCTTTGAAGATAATTGAATTCGGTGAGAAACGGTTGGAAGTTTTAATTAATACTTTCTTAATTGCATCGAAATGCACTAAGATTTTTAGCCAATTCTCAGTTGATTTAATTATCTAATTATCCCATGTTCTCCATCGGATTTTCATAATTGGATATATAGGTTATTAAAATTTGTGGCCTTTGTCAAGCTTGTGGAGGTTGTTTGCTGAAATGAATCAAATAAAATCAAACATACTTTATTGTCTGAAGAACGTAGTTCTCATTGACAAAGTCTTTAACAATGGAAAACAAGAAAACAATGATCATCATCAAATATCTGTCAATATGATATTCTGTTAAAAAAACTAATAATAATCATAATTCAAATACAATAAAACACAAATATAAAAAACAAGTACATGAAGAATAATAAGGTCGAACTCCACAACATTGAAAGTTCTGACAGTAGAATTAATCTGATGAATAGAAAACGTTCGTCATTAGAAATTTTTTTATAGACTGTTTGCTTTGTTTCTTATCTTTTGAAACTTCAATCTCGTTCGGCAGGTGATTGAATAATTTTCTACCATTATAGAATATGAAACTACTGCGAAACATCCTGATGCCAATTTTCCTCTGAGTTTTTCAATGTGACTTTCGAATTTCAATTTATCATCAATATGTAAACCCAGAAGATTTGTTTCTGACTTATAACTTATCACTTGGTTTCCTATATGGAGTTCTTGAAGATTACATTACATGTTAGTTTTTGATGTATTGAAAGATTGCTTATTAGTATCACACCACTCCTTGACTTCACTTATATCATTCTTAATCATCTGATACAGTTATGAGCCATTTTTATCATGCCCAAGTATTGTGCTGTCATCTGCAGATTGGGTGAACTTTCCGGAAATATTAATTGAGGCTAGATCATTTATATAAATTGAGAAAAGGTTGGGTCTCAGAACTGACCCCTGAGGTACCCCCTTTTAATTTTTAATTTGTGTGATAAATTGCCTTGAAGAGATACGCTTTACGTTCATTTAGATAAATGAGACTCAAACCATTGGATTGCTACATCTCTTAACCCATGTCTCTAATTTCTGCAACATAATTCTGTGGTCAAACAAATGTGTTAATTTACGATATCACATTATGAACCTATAAAATTGTGTTTCTCTACTACATCATGCATGAATCATACATATAAACCTTCCTCTTGAATCATTGCATCTATCAAAAAGATTTGCATCAGAATCCGTTGCCTTGTTTCAAAGATCTAAGCTACATAGAGACAGACAGACAGCGGGAAGTGACATTATTTTATACTATGTAGTGATTCAATCAATCTCCTTGTTTCAACTGTTGAAAGTGTATTCCAAGGGTGGTTCCATCTATAAATCGAATCAGTCTTCAATTCTGTTCATTTTTTCAAATAGAGATTCATTGAGATCAACTCATCTTCATATTAACTAATTGATAAAACATTTCATTGAATTGATTTTCACTACATTGTTTACAAAACCACTGCGTGTGTTTCACTACAATGCTTCCTCAGGTGTAGTACCATAACACGCCTTATTTGAGCACTAGCATCAAGTTTTTTTTTTTATTAATTTACCCTTTTCGCCGCCTTTGAGTGAAGGAATTCAAGCCACAATTTGGGTCTCCACATTCTGAATGTAGGTATCAAATCGTAATCCTCTATGATTCCTCAAATTATTGTTCAAATCATTCCGAACCATTGAATGGTGCCTATAAAACTTTTTTTCTCAGGGCTTCTTCTCTGAAAGATCTGTCCAGTTGTGGAATTTATTGCCCTACTCACTAACGTTGGCATATACCATTATGTTTTATAGCTTCTATTCGAAGGTGATATAAGGAGACCACATAACCAAAAATGTTAATAAGATTTAGAATTTTGTTATTCAGCTGTGATGAAGTTGAATTCGTGAGTCCAGGGGACAAACAGTTTTTTCTGGTTACGGTCTGTATATTGGATAATGAATGAGCAAAAAAGAGCAAAGTCATGAAAATTATCATATAGAGAAAATTGATGTGAGAGACTACGATAGAATTATGCTTGAAAGAAATTATAATCAGAATCGAAAGGAATATGGATATAAAAACTTCTGAAAACATTTTTAAATTGTGAAAGAAAGAAGTGATCTGAAAACTTTATAATTCGTTCATATGCATCTGTGTTAATTATCTCCAGTTCACTGTATTCTTGTATAGACCAGAAAATATTTGCATGCTTCTTCATGTAGACTGTTTGGAGATAACCAATAATTTTCATGAAAGTAAATATTTAACTGAACTTGAAGAAAAACGCAATATCTGATGCTTGTAACCGAACTGTTGTCTATCAAAATCCTTAACTAGCGTTATCCTTCTATTTGGTTTCTAGCAACAATGGTTAATCACTGTAACATGCAGAAAAAGCTGTATTGCCTCATTACTACGTTACTTTTCTCTGTGTCTGATAAAACAATCAGTTTTAACCCTGATTATTTCCCTCAATGCGCAAAATGAAACCTGGATTTTGGCTCACTTTTCAGACACTATGTTGTTTCTGTGTTCGATTTTGATGTTTCCCTGATTTACATTTTTTCTGGAAATGATATCAACATATATTCCTCCTACACCAACTCAATCAACCAAAATGTGAGCAATAGATTAACGAGATCTTACCATTTAACGTGCTATTACCCAGAACGGTGGCCTGACGGGAATTTGAACACCAGTGTTCCTCCTGAAAGGCAGATGTGCTAACCACAACACTACCGAGACCAAAATGGAATGATTAAAGTCATATAAAAACAATTCTGGATAAATTTTGATCACACATCCAGGAAGACATCTTCGAAATCATATTGATTTGTTCCTGATATTTTTCAGGCATTCTTACTCATTTCACTCAGCATGCCGTCATTCTTTTTGTATGCAAATTCACGCGAAAGGGCAGCCCTGTGATATTCGAAGAACACCGCGTGAATCAAGAGACAGGAGATACGAATTACCATTCACTTTGTATTTTCGAAGTTTTTAAGCATCAGGAAAGACATCTTTCGGCAAGGAATTCCAAAGCTCAGGTGTTCTATTGGAAAAAGATCCCTGAGCAAGAGAGGTTCGACAGGTCTCCAAATTCACAACAAAGCGGTGGGAATTCTGTACTCGTCGAGTCATCCGTGTAGATATTGCCAAGGGTGGAACGATTGATAACAATTCAGAAGAGCACCAACCGTGAAAATATCTAAAAAAGACGTAGATCGCTATGACATAGTTCTCATTAGTCTTTACTGGAAAGTGGAAATGAAACAAATCTCTTTCTTACATCTTGAGGTAGAGTTATCAGAAGTTCGCAATGAACATGATATGAAAATAAATGGGTCTGAAGCACTCCAATAAGATTACTTCAATCATTCTGAAACCCTCTGAAACTGATATCAAATCGTTATAATCTCTCAGCAGATAAACCGATCCGTTACGAACTCGTTTAACTGTCAGTTTAGAAACAATTATCTCTCACTACTATAACGCGTCATTTAATTGCTTGTTCCGTAGGAGGTAAAACATTAAACCCGAACAAATCGCTTCATTAGATACAAATTTTCGAACATAAAAATTTTATCACGTTCGAATATCGGAGAGTAATAACGAAAAATGTTTTTTTCATGCGGTATAAAAGCAGTTGATTTATGCTCGTGTCATAATATTTGAAATGAATGACTTCCTGGCGCACAGGAAAATATATTGGTGGTTTGGTAGTCAGTGTGAGTTTGGTGCATTTTGGGAATTTAAATGACATGGCGACCGAATAGGTTCTAGTAAACTAAAAGGTGTTTCCGGAGGAAAACCAACAGTCTGTACATACGGAATTAGTAGCCAGTTGCCTTGTTATTGCGTTAACAATGAATGTGAAAGGATAATGGGGGAGAGAGATGCAACTTGTCAAAAGAATTTGATATATTGGGTCATGTGTATGAAGTTCGGATGATTCCTTCCTAAGTGTATCAAGAAATATGATTACTCGCATATACATGAAATGCAGCTCTTTAAATCTGAAAATCACAAGGAGTGAGCCTAAATTTGCCGCAATCTTCAATGGGAACTGTATCTTGGATCACCAGTTAATTATTGATCATTAATTGATTGTTATTGATAATTCAATTGGTACACATTCAGTATTTCTTTGTGATCAATTGAATGAATAGTGTCAATTCATGTCGAAATTGTTGAGTTGCGATAATCAACTTGAGAGTAACATCAAGAATTTTTTTCTATAATAAGTTGGAATGTATAATATCAGTTACTAACCTTCTTCTAGTTTCTTTAAGTTCTTAACCTACCACAATCTGGGAAAATAAGATTTAATATTGGAATCTATACATGATATATGTGAAAACTCAAATTTCTGATGTTGACAAGAAACGAACCTGGAAACGAAACTAGCAGGGATTATTTCTGGGTTTTGAAATCGAAAGCGACTTTGGTTTCCAAAACGTCAAGGATAAGTATTTTGACAAATAATAGTTCTTGTATTTTTTCGATAGGCCAAGGAGGTTATGCTTTGGATAGGAAAATTTGGGCCTTTCCTGAAAATATTTTCAAAACCTTCTGAATGCTTATAAATGAGTCATGTAGTAGTACTTTTCTTTTCTTTTCAATCTAGTATAATTTATCTTATGTGTAGAAAAAATAATAACTTCATATCAGTTATTTTCAAAACAAGCGAAGTGGCAATATTGCTTTTCAATGATTATTTGAAAGATTAATTTTCAAAACTGGCATTTTCTTATTAGTGTTGTTGATAACAAATGAGTCGTTTTTTTTCCAATTCGTTCATTTAATTGAATTATTCAGCATATTTTTGATTTTGACGCTTTATATATCTATCTAGTTGTTGAATTTATATGGCTCCAAATTGGTTGCAATGGTACATCAGTAAAAAAAGTACTTCAGAAGCGGCTAATAATAATAATTTCATTGCTCCCGCTATATATCAGTGCTATCAACACCACAAGAACTTCTGATATGTACAAAACGTCGCCACAGTAGTTTACGACGCTTCTATAACACTAGATATTTCATCGATTCTGAAACAAACAGAATCCGATGTTTCTAAAACACAGAAGTTTCTCTATATGTTCTCTACCTATAAACTACATTACAACCACAGACCTCAGATTGCAACCCAGAATACGATGGAGTTGCCAAAATGTCTATTTTAGTATTTTTGTATTGCTTCAAAAAATTGTGCTGAAGAAGAGCTTATTTGAAGATGTTTCGTAATAGTTTAGAAGCTGAAATTTTGGGAAAATATATTATCACGCTTGAATGCAAAATTATCTGGTCATTCTTATGCACGAATATAATTCATTGGAATATTTCACGAATAAAGAAATTTTCAAGGAAATGTTATTTTTTGTTCATTTATACTTTCCTCTATAGATTGTATGGAGTACTCACCTAAATACGAAATGTTTTTCTGTTTTTGAAGTCTATCTGACATTTATTTGTGTTGTTTACTGACGTCTAGCGATACGGTTTCAAATGTGTTGTTATGGTGACTTGATACAATGCAATTACCGCTGTACGTTTTCGATAATTGCATTGCTCTTATGGGACATTTTGAATATGAGGGATATATTCTGTGAAATGTGATTGCCATTCGAGATTTGCGAGCTCTCTTTGTACTTGAGGAAATATTCAAAGTTTATTCGTTTATTCCACTTCTGAGTTCCAATCTGTCTCGGAATATTTCTCAATCCGTTTTTATTTTCAGTGCTAAACCTCATAATGTTATTTTATCCCTGCTTATATATTATTATAAACACACTGCTTCATAAAACCATTCAGTGCGTAACGTAATTTCACTCCAATTACCGTTGGTCGTTATCCCAACAAAAAACCTGCTTCAAAATGCTCCATTTAGGATGCCTCTTTCAGTGTCCATCAGTGTTGGAAATTAAATTACTAGATAATTGCGTATTTATCTTAAAAAAACTCACTGCATCAAGATTACCTCTGGCTCCCCCAGGTTTTTTCTACTCCAAAATTGAACTAATGTGATGCATCCGTTGCTTGTTAGACTTCCTCGTCTAACAAATATCCTTTTAAAAGTCGTACACGTTAGTCATGTGTTTTTGTTAACAAACTTTCTGATGGTTATAATGGTTCGGAGGTGTTGGGTTCGCTTTTTTTACGAAACTTGCTCATTAGCAGGAGTAACATGATAGCTGTTTCGTAATGAGTTCTAACACATTTTTTCGGAAACAGCTAATGACTACAACTGTATATTTCCGGATGATCTAGAAGGGGGTGTTGACTGCAGATTTATAAATGTTAAAATTCGAAAAGAATCAGAGTATTAGTCATTAGTCAATTCAAAGATCATCTAATTGAAAAAATACAATAGGGGAATATGTTTTTGTTATACCATAAATTGATCATATACATCTTCATGGCGTAGAAAAAAAATATAAATAGGCTTCAAAATATCCAAACTAGGTGTCAGAGTGAAATTTAAACATCAAGTTAGCGATGTGAGATAATGAGAAGTGATAATATTAGTTCGAAATCATGTTTATATTGTTGTTGACATCATTTTCACCCAATTAGTCAAAAGTAATCTTTGCATCAGCTTTTTAAGCAGTTAACTTAGTTTTCAAAATTCGGAAAAAAGATTTATGATATGGATCTATGCTGTGGGACTACTAATCAATTTAATGGACTCAGATACATCATATAACATAATATTCACCTCGCACCTTTCAATCATTTGACCTCTGCGTATGGAAAATTGAGATTTGATGTTACATATGCTGTAATCATAAATGTACCTAGTTTTGGTGAATTGTCCGATTGTGCTCGGATAACACCACTTTCATCATTCTAGATTCACCAAAACTCTAGATTCCCTAGAAGTCGCCTCAGGGATACAGGTTCAAAAGGTATGAATATTGATGCCGATAGATCCACTGTTATGTTGTCTGATGTCACAGTTTGTTTCCACCAATGGAGACAGGTTTCGTGAGTTTAAATTTCACTTCCTAATTCTTTCATTGCCATATGATATTTCATGGGTTCAAAATAATAACTGAATGAAAAAAAAATACCTTTCAGTTATAATATGGCGATAATAAACATTCAAAAGAAAATATCAAACAAATTTAAATTATATGTAAATTCCCTAGTTGCCGTATTCTTTTCTTTTGTTTCATGATACCGCTAATTCGCTAGTGGAATATAACTCATATGAGGCAAAAACTTTACGAACTTTTGTTATGCAGTTATGAACTTCAACAGGAGCAAGTAGAGTAGCTAGAAGCTGACTCGTCCTATTCAATTGTGAATATGTTATGAGGTATCCGGTGAAATTCCGTTTTGCTAATTTCTTCGTGGAAATTCTGTTGAACTGTTGAATACAGGGTCTGAACAGCTTTTCAAAGTGATTGATCAGACCCTTTCCAATGGTGATAATATTGATAACCGTAAGAGTGTACAATGATTCGACAATATCAATCAAATTATTATAAACCTCTCTAACTGACATGATATTAGCAACTTGTACTACATAATCCAACTCGTTATTATAAGAAAAAGAACTTTATAATTTCGACTTGACAATATCCATTCAAACTCTTGAAATGAAATACTGAATGCGAAGTAACTAGTGAAGTTCTATTAAATATCCTAGGAGATTTGCCATGTTGCAAAAAAAAGTCAAATTCCATTACTTCCAGTACCTACAAATATTTCCTGACCTCAAGATTATTTGATTTTTCGAATACATCAGTGCATCATTGACTTCGGAAATAAATTGGGAGTTTAACATTTTTATGAAGAGAAAATTGTAGGTATTTCCTTTTCCCTCTTCTTTCGACTTTCCATCATATGCTTTAGTAGGTGGTTTTTCTTGGTTGACTACTGGGATTTCAAACTCGTATATTCCATGTCATCTTCGAGGAACTGGTAAAAACAGAATTCATGAAATGGTTGAACGGGTCTCACAAATTTCTACCTATATTTTCTGGAAGTGTATTCGTTTTATGTCTCTT
The DNA here is from genome assembly GCA_032362365.1 of Zygogramma bicolorata. Classification (NCBI taxonomy): domain Eukaryota; kingdom Metazoa; phylum Arthropoda; class Insecta; order Coleoptera; family Chrysomelidae; genus Zygogramma; species Zygogramma bicolorata. Next base: position 204,735 of record JAVJAQ010004482.1, on the reverse strand, counting down.
AAAGGAGTTTATATATGGAATTATATTTCTGACTGGGAATTGTTGATTCGCAATGGAGTTGAGTTTATGGAATTCTCATGTTTTTTACGTTTCGTATGATGATAATTATAATGCATTAATTTTCTCCCTTCATTAGAGTTAATAATTGAATTGAAGTAACGAAAAGAATACTAGTGGAGTAAACCCATTGTTCTATTCACAGCTATATTATATGCAACTCGAATAAGAAGTGTTTATTGCTTCGTTTGACGATTTCAAATCGGATATAATATACACTGACTTTCTGCACTTTCTGCCGAATAAATTACTCTCATCTCCACTATTTCGTCTCTGAGTTACATTTCTAAGGTTTTACTGTCAAAAACGTCGACATGATGGGTCATCCACAAAAAAGCCCTGATTTGTCCCCAATCGATTTCATCCCAATTTCGCATATCAAGCTCGAATTGCGTTGTGGTGTATTTTGGAGGTACATCAGAGTATAAAAATTGGTGCAAGCGCATGCAAAAATGACCCTACTGAACATCAGAACATTTTGATGAAGAATACGAACGTGTGGCTGTTCGCTATACCTGAAATACGAATAGCATTCCAACGTTCCCGACTATCTCTCTTACAAAAAATGTATTCGAAAATACCTGGAGTAAGCAACCGACTCGCATCAGCAGTCACAACTCATTTTTACTGCTTGCCTGAACTCTCTCCGATATTACAACACGCCATACGAATTCCAAAACATCCTGCCACAATAAAAATAAACCGAATTCATACTTATGGCATTCAACACGAAATATCCCGGTACGGAAAATTCTCCTATACACGCGAATCATGAAAGCAAAGGATTCCCCTTTCAAACGGAACATACGAGAATTTTTTACGAGAGGAAGTAATTCGTTTTAAAATTTTCGTGTAAAATCCTCAACGCTTGAAGTAAATTCACATAATCACGAGGCAGGAATTGGTGTTCTCATTATACATCACTGAGCAGCTTATTATTGTGGAGGAGTAATTTTGCAGGGTAATATATTATTAGGAAATGTCTTTAGTCAATTATGAGAATCAGATTTCAGCTATCAAGGTCACTCCGAAGACGGAAAAGAACAAATGTTGCCATTTTCAGACGTATTGGTCATAGGGAACGATCAGAATGAAATAGAATTTGACATTAACAGGAAAGACACGAACACGTTCAGATACATTCCCAAGAACTCGAATCATTGTCCACAACATAAAATGGCTGCACTGCAATTTCTTGCCCATAGGTTGATAACTTTTCCCATGAAGAAAGATAAGTACGAAAATGAAAGGAGAGTGATTATATACGTAAATGAAGAAAACGGTTTCAACTCAGAGATAGTTGAAAAGATAATTAAATAATGTAAATTAAGGAAAACACTTAGTGACTTGACTCTTCGACTTTTTAAAAAGACGAGAGTGATGAAAAGTTTATAGTTATCACATAGGAACCTATATAGGATTTCAACAGATATTCGATAAAGTAAATATGGAAGTTGCATATAAAGCATCCTATAAATTATAACAGCTCCTTGGTAATCCAAAAGATAAATTAAAAAATATAGAAAAGTCGGGAATTCAAGAAATCAGTTGTCAAAATTGCGATAACTGAAACATTGGCCAGAGCCGACGAGCTATTAATACCCGTTTCATAGATCATTTCGCACACATCAAATACAAAAGGGTGGAAAAATCTAACTTCGCTCTAGACTTCTAGACAATGGCCACATAATTGGTGAAAGCAATCTGAAACCGATTGAGCATGTGCATGACACAAGGCTACTAGATGCATGTGATAATCTAGAAATAGCAAAATGTGAAAACAACATGAATGGTGACAAGGGATCTATCCTCGGATCTATCCCTTTCAGCCCGCTTTTCAATCTATTGTTGGGAAATTATTCAGAATAAAAATAATATCAGTTTGGTGATAGGGTAATTGATCTCTAGAGAAAGTTTCAACTTTTACACCAAAGGTTTCTATCTCACCGTTTACTCACCGTTTGAAGGTTACTCCACTGAAAATATGTGCTAAAACTTCTTGAACTGATTAAAAGCAAGCTGCAAATTATCACTGTTCATGCAATTTTTGTATTCATCAGTTATGAGCAATGCTTATTTCAACTAGATATCAATTATATTTCAAAGTAGAGGATGTTGGCAACTTGTTGAAATTTGTATGGCCGTTATGTATCCTGTCAACTAGCTACAAGAAGACGGGACACAGTGCTTGGTGCTCGTTGTTTTCTAAAACACTACAGTGCCCTGTTCCATGAAATACAAGTTTTGTATCTACAAGAGGAACCCAAAATTAGTGCTTGTTTTTCCATGTAGGTAAAATTGAAAACATAAATGGTGCGAAAACTTCACTCAGATGAAAAAAATCATGTAGTCCAATATCCTAGAGTAACGACCAGCCTTGGTGGTAGAATACAAGTACTGTACCTATCATTAGAGATTTTATCGAAATCTGATTCGGTAAATCTGATATTTCAGACATGAACTTATCACCATCCATTCATTGGAAAGTATTCCTCTGTCACCACCATATTTCTCATTATTAATTTTCAGCAGCTACCTATTATAATGAAAGTAGCACTACCATCAGCAGCAACAATCTTTTCCACCTACAACTGAGAGCTGAATTTTGTTTGGATGGGCAACTGGATGTTGTTGTCGATGATCTCCTCAGTGACACTCGGCTTCGAACACGAAACCTTTCAAACGGTTTGTTCCTAAGGAAACAAAAGACTGGATCTGGTGCAGATTCAATGTCCTACCGGATATTAGCCGGAGGAGTAGTTGTTTAGATATTTCACGACCCCTATACAGTTGTAATTGTCTTTGTGGAGAATAAACAGGAGAATTAAAGAGAAATTGTTTATGATGTAGTAAAGAATGGTATATTACATTACTCGTGTGGAAAATCACTTTACTTTAACACAAGTAATGTTCACTAGTGCCGAAAGTAACTTTCCACACGATTGAAAGAAAACAGGTCACTTTCCATGGGACTAGAGATTGCGATATGTGTTACTTTTCTATTTGGTCGTAGGAAAAAGCAATTTCCCGACAGCAATCGTTGAATGGGGGATAATTTTTTTTTAGAACGTATTGTCACCGAAACATCCGCAATGCCATCTACATTCAACTGGAAATTCCAAACGCTCGCAGCACACAACGCTCTTTAATCTGGCTGCGGTCGACCACAAACGTTCTCGACAAAGAACAACCAACAATATGGCGCTTTTCATATGCAAATTCTGACAATTTGCAGATGTCTTTGCGGAGGGAAATGAACATGCTGACTCTAAATCACCCCCAATTGAAGTGGGATTCATTTAATTTTGTCAAGCCGCTTTTTGTTTGACGACTTCGACCTAATTTCAGGGGCGGGTCCGGTAATATTTTCTCATGGGGAAGATTCTTCCGAGATGGTCGTATGTTTGTGTTAGATTTGAGGATATTGAATTGTACTACGAACGTGGGGGGATGCTTGGCTCCCCTAAAATGAGTGTACCATAATTTTGAATGATTTCCGTGGATTTCAGAATTTCTACACGAATTTCTCGTATCTCACCTGGAATTCCTGGATTTCATCAAATATTTGAAGATTTCTACCGAGATCTTCAGGAATCAAAAGATTTCTGATTATATTTGCGGATTTTATTACTTATTTCAAATTTTGAGATTTGGGGAGTCATACTTGGATTTAGAAATATCAAACCGGTTTTGTGACTTCCTTCAGGGATTTCATAATTTGCCTTGCAATTTCAGAATTTGTGGTTAGATTTCCGGAATTCAATTCATGTGAGAATTCTGATCGTTCTGTACATCAGATTTCCGAATGGTTTCTGATGAAATTGAGTGAGATTGTAGATATAAAATATCTCCAAATACATATTATGTTCTTGTTTTAGGGAATGAATTGGTAGAGAAATGGTCAAATATGAGATAAAACCTCAGTCAATTATATGCAATATATACAATTCTACCCAACTTTGCGGTTTTCATGAATCATATTTTTGAATACTGAAAGATTATATTGATGATTAGATTTTGAATATGAAGAATAAGGATAAAAATAAATGACAGTTCATCAAACATCCCAATAGATTAATTCAATAGGAGACATTATTTAGTAAAACCGGAACTTTTGTAATAGAATTCACCTTGATTTGTTCTGATTTGTGTCAGTAATTACGTTAATAATATTATTGATAACACCTTCTTTTATGTGTTTCATACAACGCTCTATAGTCTCATTTCGAATTGTCGTGTGGTTGGCTCTAGTGTTATGTTCAAGGAGAAAATATAATATCTATGACATAAATGATTGTCAAGATATTGAGTTGAATCTCTATATTTACACACTGACCTCAATATACTATTTAACTATGAATATGGTTTGATAAAAAACGGATACGTCTGGTAACATTATTAAAGTTTTGAATCAGCTTTGTCCATCTTGTCACCAGTTCTTCCTTGATGATTCAAAATGTGGTGGTAGGTCTCAGCAGCAGATAAAAAAAATCTGATTACAACATAAAATCAAGAGATCGAAGTTTCATAAATCCATAATATGAAAGTAAACGATCTGGATTTAATCTTGGAAAAATCGACAAATCGTATTACTCCTGTATTTTTCTGTTGTATTGGATAATTCTGATGAAACAACAAGCAAAATTCATGCTAAGTTGTTGGGAGATCTTGGCAGGGTCATTCTGTTGTTCCGAACATGTTGTATTGATAAGGTAATGGTTATAAAACAGGGAGTATTTCCTTCTGTCAATCAGGGTGCGATATGTGACACTAATGTATTAACTTCTTCGAGTTGTTCATAGTCCTCAAACAAAAATAAAAAAATACTCTAGAAATAGAATATAAAAAAGTGATAAGTGATATTGAATCTCAACAGGTGTATTTTGAAGTTCGGTATAACAAAACGACCTTCAGTAATAAATTAATAAAAAATAAAATCATAAATGTCTCATTGTACATTCAGTTAACTTGATACTTTAGGTTCAGTTGGACGAAATGCCAAATTGAGACACGCGAGTTTAGTTTTTGAATACTTCAAAATATATTTAATAACCAATTCAAACATATTCGGAGTCCAAAAAGTTGCAAGGTTCATTCTGTATGTATGAAATGAACTCTTGTACAAACAATGTGTCAACTACTTTAAAAAATTGTATTTACAAGTTGAAAATTATTATTCTCTATCTTCATATGAAATTGACTAATATTCTCGAATCTACCTGTTAGACCTAATATTGGTATAAGCCGAACCTCTTTCTGTAATTTTTTAAAAAGCAATCAAACTCCTATCATTACCAAATGACCCTTTTGTGTGTATAAATGTGTAGAACTGATGTTATTCAATGAATCACTCATATTGGGAATATTTGACAAGTAGTAGAATAGGGGCAACATATCTGATAAATTAATGCCAATATATATTAGTGAATGAATAAAGTGATACAGCAAGTGGGATTGAATGAAATGTAAAGATGTAAATGTAATAAAAATGCAAGAGAACTGAGTCAATAATTGTACGCCAGTTCATAAGAAAGGACATAAGCTACTGTCTTCACAATTGGTTTTGTTGGTATGGATTACACTACATTGATTTCGTGCCACAATTTGGTACAAGTGGTCGAGAATAAGCCGTTTAGTGACCAATATCTGAAGTTCCGCTGTGGTGTATTAATGAAAATGAAATACAGATGCCAGGAATTGTATGACTCCAAGCAGAGTTTGTCACGTCCAAATCTTCCACGATGAGGACTATGGTTATATTAATTTTTTTTCCATATCTTCCTATTAGTGGAAAGTGTTACGAATTAGATTATTAGGAGATTCACAAAAACCTGTATTATATGGATAACTTAAAAAAATTAGAAAATCCTTTTATTTCACTTTCCAACCACAAAAAGTTTGCTTTGTGATTCAGTACCTAGCTCAAGTTAATACTGTTATTTCAAAGACTACTGTATACATGTTCAAAAAGGACAAACACAAAAATTGCAAAATGATCTAGGTAAGATACTGAGACTTCAGAAAGAATCTAGCCATCACGACTTAAATAGAAAAAAAAACAGTCCATATTCACTTGTGGAAAAAGTTCTCTTCTGGCAGGTAAACACTCCTGTGTGATATAATGGCCGACATTATAAACATAACTGAAGTACTTTGAAGCTTTTGTCGAGGAACAAGAATACACTCTCAAGACCCGGCCGTTATTTCTTGAAAACAACGCATTGTAAGTGATACACCAATTAATGTTCGGAAGGGACGGGGTGAATTATGTAAACAAAACAATACATGGGAGAATTGTTGTTTGGTGAGCAACATAGGCCAGTCGAATAAGTTCATAAACTGTTGGAACTATAGATACCTTGGTCGTCAGTAGTAATTCTTGTTGAATTTTCTCGAGAAGATCATAAATTGCAAAAACCCGATGTCGCTATTTTTGTTGCTGCATAATGCAATTGTTAATTGTTGTTGTTCTAAAATTGTATATTTATTATATATACATACGGTATGCGTAATACGTATGCAGAAAGTCATAAATGAGAAGATGCAATGATTTCAATCGGAGATTGAATGCGAATATGAAAATTATGTAAGAAAAAAGTGATTGGCAGCTGAATAAAAAAAGAAATATGAGTTAATAGGTGCAGAGGTGTTAAATTGACGTTTTGGATGGACTAAATTCTCTCTTTTCCATAGTGTTATAGGAGTGGCGATCTGAAATTGTGGTATAAGTCAAATAATTTTTATGATTATCTGGAAGAGCTTGATGAAGATAAATAGAGCAAAGAAGCATTATTCCCAGTTTCCACGAAAAGTGGGCGACAAGGGTCTCTACCAACCTGATTCCAATATAACAGTATATTGAGGGCAGAAGAAATTTTTTAAACGTACAGCCATCTTCTATAAATTTTTCAATTGCATCTGACTCAATGGAATACCTATTATTCGAATGATGATAATAGTTCTTTTTATCTGTCAAATGTTTGATAAATAACGTTATGGTAACTATGTATTTCAATTGAACAAACTGGGATTCAGTACGATATGGAAAAATCATCAAGGAATAATCGAATCATTGTACATCAATAGATAAATACAAAAAAATCAACACTAACAATCGACTGAGAGACAGTTAAGTTCGAATCGTTGCACCTGATTATATATTTAGAAAAATTACGTGAAATGTGAAAAAAATACTACGCCCTCAATATTGTTGAATGAGTTTACATACGTACGTCTCAAAATCAATAGCGATTTCGCAGAGGAAACAAAAAAATTTGGGTTATTGCTATTTACATTTTGAAACTACACAATTATCAATAAATGCGGTTCAGATTCTCATTTCGAATTACGTGTGCAGAAATACAGCAGTTTTTTGTTGTTGTTGTAAGCTTTCGGAGCAAAGTCTTTTTAATTTTTGATTATCGATATTGAATTTTGCAACTATTCAATGTCACTTGGGAAAAAACAAACTGATTGGCATCACTTTGACAACTATTCACTGTTCAAGGTTAGGATTTTGACATCATTTGAAAATTCAAAACCGTATTTGTTGGGCGATCATTTTTGTTTTCAATGTTTCTCCACTTTTTATTGTGAATGTTAGTCATGCATAGTTCTTGATGAACATATTAGTTATAATTTTGGTCATATTCCTGAATTTTAAAATTCATCTCAGCGCCTCTTTGACCAGGACCCAAACCTCTTTTGTATTGATTGACAGTCTTATCCAAAGAGCGTATCGCTTGTCTTAATAGATCAATATTGAAATCTCATTTGGTATTTCAAGATAAGCGATACGTCTTCTGGTGACAAGAACGATGTCAAAGTATTGTCAAAGTGGTGCTTATCAGTTGAGGTCTTGGTCACTTTGAAATTTTGGAATATGATTACAATTATTACTGATGTTTATCAAGCACAATTCTTGGTTGAAGTTCACATAAAAACTGTAATAGCCTCTCACAAAATTTATGGGTTTGGGAACAAAGTCAAAGTCCTAACCTTATAAATCAATAGTTGTCAAAGTGGTGCTTATAAGTTGGAGATTTTTGAATGTGGCTCTGCGATCTCAATTCGAAATCCCACACAGCATTAGCTATGATATTTCTGAGCGTGGTCAATGTGGTCGACCATGTTATTCACCTCGAAATACATCTGAACTGGACTAATACGGCTTTGTATGGCGTCTGACTGAGAGTGGCAACGATATATGGACCATTGTACGCAGATCTTTCGGTATTGTTCTCTGGACAGAGAGCCACACTAGATCGACGATAACAAGACGATTTATGAGCTGTTTTACCGGGTCGAGTTCAGTAATTAGACGTTTACGATTGCTTCGTATCACGCTGGGTCTCATTTTACAGAAACAAAACGTGTTATATCGAGACTCAACAAGCATACCCAGAAACACATGATTCAACAAGAAGGGCGGTTGGAGGTCAGGCCCAATATACGGGGCAGTGGATTGTAGAAATAATGCTAATGCAGAACAAACATATTCGTTTACTGTAGTTGGTGAATTGGAATAGAATAATCGCTAGTAGCAATAAATAATTTTGAATTATCAGATCATTCATCGATTACTTGTTAGAGATTTTTATTACAATTTTGGTTACTTTGGAGGAATCCTTCAGATGATGTTTTATACACTATCTAATAAGCAACCTGTCATAAAATTCAAATATGACGAAAATTCCGTATATCGAAGTTCAGAGCACTATCGGGGTTGCAGTCTTTCACTCCCTCTTTTTATTTATTTTATTTTTTCATAGGAGTTGTAATTTATATTTTTCTATACGGAGAAGAATAAAACCTGGCTGGTTTGGTATATCATTATATAGAGAATATTGTATAAGGAGAAAGTCACTTAAAATTTAATAAGTTGCAGATTTATCAGGTTAGTTGAAGTTATTTTCGATATTGTTTAGAGTCTCTAGTAGAAATTGTTTCTCTATGGAGAGTTCCCAAAGATGATTCCTACAGAGCTGCATAGGGCAATCCTCTTGGTTTTGTAAGAGACTTTATGGGACTTTGGACATTCTGTTTAGAACGTCAGAGTAACTGATAAGCTCGAACAAAAATTTAAAAATGAATGTATGCTAAACGTTCTATTTGCTGTACCTACTTGTCAGCTGATTGGTATACACTTTGAGCAAAAGAAATGATTTTATATATAGTATATAGAGATTATTATATAAGGAGAAAACACTATGAAATCTGATATGTTGCATATTTTCAGTTTACCTACGTTATTTTCGCTATTCATTTATTCTAACAGAAATTTTTGCAATATGCAGAGATCCCAACAATGATTCATACTGAGCTGCATAGAGCAATCCTCTTGGTCTTGTAAGAGACATTATGGGACTCTTGACATTCTGTTTCAGAACGTCAGAGTAACTGATAAGCTCGAACAAAAATTTAAAAATGAACGTATCCAAAACGTTATATTTGCTGTACCTACTGGTCAGCTATCTTATACACTTTGAGCAGAAGAAGTGATTTTATATATGGTATAAAGAAATTCTTATATAAGGAGAAAACACTATGAAATCTGATATGTTGCATATTTTCAGTTTACCTACGTTATTTTCGCTATTCATTTATTCTAACAGAAATTGTTGCAATATGGAGAGATCCCAACAATGATTTATACTTAGCTGCATAGGGCAATCCTCTTGGTCTTGTAAGAGACATTATGGGACTTTTGACATTCTGTTTCAGAACGTCAGAGTAACTGATAAGCTCGAACAAAAAAATAAAAATGAATGAATCCAAAACTTTTTATCTGCCGTACCTACTGGTCAGCTATCTGTGCTACTTATATCAGTCTGATTCAGTCGTAGTAAACTCACATAGAGGAGTTCAATTGAGACCACGCCGCTGAAGATGGCTGCCACAGATGTAGCCGAAAGCTCCGGAAGTCAAAATTCCACCACACGGCCCTCAAGCCCAAAAAACCAGAGAGAACAACTAAGGTTTGGAACTCCTTGCCAAGAGAGGTTTTTCCTGAGGCTTACAAACTTCAGAAATTCAAAGTAAATGTTAATTTGTATCTCCTGCCCCTTGATTCACGCGGTGTCCTCTGAACATCACAGGGCTTCCTTCCGTGTGAATCTGCATATAAAAAAAAAGAAATCCAATGGATTGTGTATATGCAATCATCTCATATACACATATAAATTGAATATTCCCACCGTCTCCCTGTCTCGAACAGATTTTTATCATTTCTACGATCAGTCTCCCCACAGTTAATTACCCAAACAGAGCCAGAATATATCTCAGAAAGTACAAGGACTCCGACATTGTTAACGCATACTTGGCAACACCGCTTCCTCCGTGTTAATTGCTACTGACTTCTACATCTGATAATCTGCCGTTCCATCTTCCTCAACAGGTACATTTAAATACGGGGCGTGGCCCACTGACAATCTAAATTAGGATTAGTCCGAATTGCGGTCGTAGAAATGAAATAGTGTAACTAGATGAATTTTAAGTGGATTGTTTTTTATATCAGCACTTCGAGTTGGCCCTGCCCACTTTGGAATACTAACAAGACCGTAGGCCGGTAGGAGAACTGAAAATTACCGGATGGGCTCTTCGAAATTATAGAACGGTGGCTAAGAGATCTTTTGGGAATCACAAGGTCAGCGATATCTTTGTTATTGATCAAAAACCATTAGAAGAGGAGAAACAATAATTATGATTCTTGTTTCTTCTTGTGAATTGAATTTAATGCACCACTCAAATATTTGGTATTTTTTTATTTGAGAACTATTACCTGTATCCTTTTGAATATCTAGATTCATTCCGATATTGATGAAGATGGATGGAATGTGATGGAACATTTCTATTCGATATCGGTTCTGAAATCTTCCGAGAAATCCTTTCTTCTCAACTAACAGACAACTTGGCTGAAATAGTTCGCTTTACGGATGCTATTATATCAAAGACTTTACTAATGATATTTCAACTTACATTTTTTTCTTACTTGTTGACAAAAAAACTCTGAACCAATGTACTCCTTTGTTATTTTTACAAGACCAATATCTTCAACACTGATTACAGAAACAAGTTTCAGAAAGGAAACAACATACTTGTATAAACCGAAAACTATTGTGCCACATTCATGTAGCCTCAACTATACAACAAAATTGAATGAATCAGAGAAAACTGTACAAAAGGAAAATGCAAAATTCTGTAATATCAACATTGAGAGCAGACATTTTCAAAGTTTGGTGTTTTTTATGCAGATGTACACGAAAGGGAAGCCCTGTTATGTTCAAAGAAGACGGCGAGAATCAAGAGACAGGAGATACGAATTAACATTCTTTTTGAATTTTTTAAATTTTTGATCCTCAGGAGAGACCTCTCTCGGCAAGGAGTTCTAAAGGTCAGCTGTTCTATTTGGAAAATTAACCTGAGCAAGGGAGATTCTACAGGTCTCTAAGCCAACAACAAAGGGGTGGGAATTCTGTAGTCGTCGGGTCATCCGTGCAGATACTGCCAAGAGTTGAACGATTGATGACAATTCAGAAGTGCACCTGTCGTGAAAATATCTATAGAAGAGAGACAAGTCTCCGACCCTTCTACGATGTTTTGATTTTGAACATCATGATAGTATTATTGATAGTCACAATAAGTAGCTGTCCTGATGGAAAATATCATCATAAAATGAAAATCTTGATAAGAATCCAAGATTTATCAATGTGAATATTGAATAGAATAGAAGAACAGAAATATCGTATATATGTGAACATTAATTTTCAACAATATTAAAATCATAGTGGGTTTTCGTTGAGTGATATTGTTAGATCTGAACCATTTACACCATCTTTGAAAACAACAGAGATTCAGGTGTATTCCTCAGCAGGTAGTTCCCAAGTCAGAAAATACGATTATGTTGATATAATACATTATTCTCTGAATATTTTCAGATGTAAGAACACGAGAGAAGGAGTATGGCATCATGTTATGTCGCTGTGGGTTTCCGTTGAGTGATATTGCTAGATCTGAACCATTTACACCATCTTTGAAAACAAAAGAGATTTAGGTGTATTCCTCAGCAGGTAGTTCCCAAGTCAGAAAATACGATTATGTTGATATAATACATTATTCTCCGAATATTGTCAGACGTGAGGACACGAAAGAATGAGTATGGCATCATGTTATGTCGCTGTGATCTGTTGCTTGTTTTTTTTTTGAGAGGTAAACACCTAAATATGACTTACCAGTGACACTTCCGGTATCGACTGATCTGTGAAACACTCCCTAACCCAATTATAGTTACATGAAACTTAGTTTCAACTGAAAATTAATATGGTACCCACCTTTACAGAATCACGAACTCATAGCTGTGGAACGAATGGTAATTTTGAATTAAATGTTCCGGAGTGCATGGAATCCCTTCGGGAGCAATATGAACTCCCGACGAAAAGTTTGATTGCCGTAGAAATTAGGGAGGTTTTAATTAAATTTAATTGAGAACCGTGTCCCTTGGCCTTTTTGCATTTTAATTCGTATTCCGTTTCAACATATCTCCACAGTTGACAGTTCGAATTATACACTGGGGCAGTATCATTTCCCGGCAAATTTTATGATGGATTTGAATCATGAAATTACCAAATGGAACTGAATTTTTTCCCAATTTTTTTTTATATACAGATTCACACGAAAGGGAAGCCCTGTAATGTTCAAAGAACGCCGCATGAATCAAGGGACAGCAGATTCGAATTAACATTCAGCACAATTATTAGAACTGGAAATATCGATGTATCTGTTGAATATCGGTTCTCTTCATAATAGTTTCTCTCCCAGAGTCCCCATATTAGTACGAGAAACAAATATTCAAAAAGGCATTAGCGTCAATAGTATTAACGATAACTTGACGAGAATGATAGAATGGAGTGGTGACATAGACTTTGTTTGGACTTTAATGTTTGAAAACCCAGGCATGTCTTGTTTTAGAAGAAGTATTTCGAAGCTCGGAATTACGATCAGTTACTATATCTCATGAGAAAACCCAGTTGTCTTTGAGAGTACAGGAAATATCTGTCGTGTGAGTCTGTATACGAAAAAAACAAAATTACATAGTGCTTTTTACACGTCAATCCGCTTCATACGTAAACGTTATGTTTAAAACGCTTTCAATCAGAATTTCATGATTATCATACATAATAGAGTATAATAATTGCTCACTATCCAACATCGTGACTTAGCCTTGAACACAATTCACCTCATCTATATTATGTAACTTTTCAACCAAAAAAATGTGTTGTTGTGCACGAGGATCTCGTTTGTCAGCTTGTGGATCTTGATGTGAAATCAATCCCCGTTCAAGCCAGTTTTTTTAAGTGATTATTTGGTTGATACGTAAGTTTGGATGGGTTTATTGATTGGTCATTAGTTTCAAAAAACTGGATTCGATGATAAGAAAGTGAAATCGATTGAATAATTCCAAATTCAACTTCTTCTGACACAAGGTATATTATTCGCAATATTCAACGAATATTGCCAACTGTAAACATTCACTTAATGGCCAATATATAAGCAACAATATTGAGCTAATATTTTCGTGATATTGGACCTGATATGACTTTTACTCGGTTAATCACCCTTGTAACACAAATTTCTATTCTATATAAACTAATATTGCTTCTATGGCCGGAAATGTGCAGAAACTCGTTCACCCTTAATAACACTCTTCTCTCTCCTTCCCTCTAGACACATTCCTTTCTCACCGTGAGCGAAAATTAGGTATGAAATTAGTTCGCCAGCAAGCGAAGCTCGCCTTTCAAAAGACGGACGCGGCAAGACGAGCTAAAAAAATAAAGGAAGGCCGAAATTAAATCCGGAGTAGGCCATTAAATTTGGGAAACGACAGTCGAACAACCAATTTGCTCTCTTTCCGCATCGTCATAATTTTGATAGTAAAGTTGAGCGTTAGCGCCGGGCGAAAAGCTATTATTCTTGGGAAACTTCTTTGAAACTAACAACCGCTGGCAGTGCTTTGTCTGTGCTCGCAACGCCAACTAGGACCATAACAAATTTTGTTAAGAAATTCCTTTGTTTGAGATATACAACGAGACAGATGGATTAAGACAAGTGCCGCTTTTACTCGGCAGACGGGATTACTTTTGCGATGTTTTCCTTTCGTTGTGTCATCCAGGAGTTTGTGCTTGAGAATACGTAATTTGGATACTTAAACCAACTGCAAATTGCTCTTCCGCAGGAGAGTTGCTGATTGCAACTGGATAAAAAAACTCATTCTGTTCTGTTTTCTGATAGTTATCAATTACCTACAAAAGTGTGTTATTTCTTCTGTATTTTCCTTTGACAAAACTCCTGAATCCAGAAAGCAAAAGAAAAGTTGCACATATTGGACCGACGAAATATTAGCTCAATATTGAAACGTTCATATTGGACATGAAAAATGTGAACCATCAGCAAATAATGTTCATTATTGAAACAATGTTAGGATACAACGCAAGTTTTTCGGACTTGAGGGCCGTGTACTGGAATTTTGAGTTCCGGAGCTTTCAGCTACATCTGCGGCAGCCATCTTCAGCGGCGTGATCTTAGTTCAACTCCAACTCCAGGAATAGGTACTCCAAACATCTGAATATCAGATAGAGTTAGATCGGCTTCTTTTGAAAAAAGACATGCCTGGGTTTTCACAGAATTGAATTTCACACAAAGTTGATGCCACTACTTCATTATATTATTCTTATCAAGTTCTTATCGTTAATACTATTCACACTGATGCCTTTTTGAATATTTGTTTCTCGTACTGATATGGGGACTCTGGGAGAGAAACTAGTATGGAGAGTACCGATATTCACCTGTTACATCGATATTTCCAATTCTAATAATTGAATGTTAATTCGTATCTCCTGTCCCTTGATTCACGCGGGGTTCTTTGAACATTGTCGATATTCCTGTTTCAATGTGAATAGAATATTCCACCAATATCCGAAATAGTATATCTCAACTGTAGTAGTATGCCAATATGCTAACTGAATAATTATTACCTCATTATCATTATTTACTTCTCAAACTATATAAGACAAATATTGGTATTCCAATGTTGGAAATTTTGATCAGGTGAGAAATAGTACCCTTGTTTCGTTAAAATGATTACATTCAATCTAACCAACTATTTTCCCCACCAACGAAAGCAACGCCGAGCGCGGGGAGGACGGAGGGGGGAAAAGGAAGGAAAAACCGAGAGAAAAGCCCGAAAAACCGAAAAAAAAAGAACAACCGAAAAAAAAAAAGAAAAAAAAAAAAGGAGGAAGCCGTCCTTCGGAAAGGAAAGAAAGCCGTCGGGCCCGAGTCAGGAGGTTGGGCTCGAAAAACCCCACCCGGTTGGAAAAGAGGGCTCGGCAAAAGGTTGGGGAAAGGTGTACGGGTGGTGAGGTTGGTTAGAAGGAGTTAAGAAATAGTTACAAAGAATTTAATCAGATATTGGCCTAATCTGCAATTGTTGATTTTGAACCACTGTTGATTTTGAAATATTGTTTTTCTTTATATCCATCCATATATTAGTTCAACATTCAGAATAATTTTTCCACTAACAATATAGACATACTCGCCTAACCTGAGATCAATTTTTAGCCCTTATGATGTGCTACATGGAAAACAATTGTCTGGAGCCACCTTTGAGAAAATTTACCCTTCAACTAGCTATCAGTGCGTTTGTATCTCCGGAGATCTGAACTATTTTTCTTCAATAACTCCTCATGTATTTCTAGTTAAAATTAAAGGGGAGTACGGGAATTTATTTTCGTCCAAGTTTCAAACTTTATCGAATATAAAAAGTTTCGAATGCAATTTTCATTTCCTTCAAATATCAGTTTCTGAACCTCTCTCCACGTCTTTTACGCTGCTCTTTTACTTTCATCTGAATTTCAAAGGTTATCTGTATCTCCGAAAACATAAGCGATCATATATGGAAGATTCCCATCTTTTGAGAATTTTTGCTAAATATCTAGAACGAACCTGAATTCATCACTCATATTATAATATATATAATTGAAATTCTCTTTAGTGAAATGATTTGATTTTCGAATCGAGTTTGCTTACTTTGTTTATCTTCGCCTTTCGAAGAAAACCTAATACCACTCGGCAACATAATTCCATACCCAAAGTCTTCATCGCCTTTCTTCACTCGAGGCAAAAGAAATTAAAGTAATTCAATATCACTCCACGCTCAGTTTGACTTTTTAATGAATCTGGAGAAGCGGATTCGTTGTTTTCCATTTATCAGCTATCTCAAGAATTTCATTATACTATAATTTCGGTTGAAATTCAACAATTCATCTAACACAGAGTATAATGGTATTTTTTTTTTGGAAAGCGGTATTTATAAAACAATTTTCTCTATTCAAACGTTGCTGGGCCCATAAAACATATATCTACTGCCAAGTATCCAGTGTTAGATCTAGGAGTAATTTCTTTGCTTCCATGGATAAATTCAACTCCAACAAGGTTATATACAAACGCACACTGATTGTCTTTTATCTGAGTAATCTTGTACAGAATATTTTTGATTGAGCAAGAATATCGGCTGGTAATACAACGAAATGTCAATTTACTCGTAGTTTTTCAAGTTCATAACCTAACAATTTCATTAAGTAAAGAACCAATTTTTTGATCTAGGCATGTGTAGAAAAGTGAACTTCTAGTTTACGCCGAGAAAAGTTCATAAAATCAGTTCCTTCCGAATGAGAACTACGTCTCAAACCCGCCAACAACTCCTCATTCAACACCAAATTCACGGATGAATTCCATTTTCACAGTATGCATACCTAGCAATGCAAATATGGTTACAGTAAGTGTAGAGTATAAAAGAGATAAAAAATCACAAATCCCAGCATACGAAGGAGGATGAACAAATACAACAACAGCCAGTGTGAAATGAGTCACTACAGTGAAAATGAATTTGCTTCTTATTCAATTTTTGAAAGAGCTCAATGAGCTACTAAAGAGGTGTAATTTCACCAAAATTATTGGCACATGTGATGTTTCTGTTTATTCACCCATTTCAGCTATAATTACCATTACGCTGATGAGATTTCTGGGCATAAGGTATGATTATTAACTAGGAATTGTATACAGACAACGAAAATTAATTCCCCATCTACCTATACTCAATTGTCTTATATTCAATGTTTGAAGGATTTCATAAATACACATAAATATTCCTTCTCTTTCGAGACGCTTTGATGAAAATATCTTCGTTAACGTCCAAAAAATACTAGCTGCTTTCATTCTCAAAACTGATTGAAAATTCGAACTGTCAGATAAAAATGATTGAAGAAAACGAATTTTGAACCAGTTTCAAAAATGAAAGCAGATTTGATTTATAGATTATATTTTCAATTCTTAATTTTTTCAGATATTCTGTAGGTTATCAACTCTAAAACCTGCTGTTATAAAATTCATCACCTACAAAAACTAATTTCAATTAGTGTTCAATTTCGGAAATAGCAGCTCTCTCTGCGAGTAGACCGGAGATGATTCTCAATTATTGATAATAATATACATTAAACTTAGTAGAACATTGACAATCATCTTTAACAAATCATCAATTTTGTTCATAAGCCTATCATTGAGCATAACACTATTTAAACTCCCAGCTTTACTTTTCAGAACGAATTTTCGATTTCAATACGAAACTTCAAAAGGTTCAAAGGGGAGCAATTATATCTAACGCCTCTGATAGAACGACTAAAGAAAATGACATGCTTCTGAAGCCTTGCTGCTAACTTCCTTCAACTTTTCACAGTTCAAAACTAAAAGGCTCATATTGAATTTCACCAACCGTATTGAATTACGGCGCCATTCCTACACAAACGCCGTTGGGGTGTCTCGAATGTCTGTAGAATTCAGTCATCCGGTTGAAATGAGTCTTGGAAGAAATATAGTTTGGAACTCCAGTTACCGATCATTCAAAAATGTGCTTGTTTCTAACCTAGTTTCGGGTAGAAGAAGGAGAGGTAGGAATTCACTTTACCGCCCTCTTTTGAAACTTTCCAACCTCTTCGTCTTCTATTCAAAACGGCATTCCAACTCATCTGAATTCACGAAGTATATAGATCACCGCTAACGCAATTACACAACAAAAATCAACAGGTACCTCAACAGTCTCAAAATTGGCATCTTATGGTTTAGTAGAAGCTATTTTATCATACGCACTAATGTGTTGAAGCTCATCTTCGTATATCAACAAAGCATTTGTTATGCAAAATAAATATAAGGTGCCTGCCAGACCTTTTATTGCAAGCAACTTTGACTTAGAAATCCTTACCCTTCCTTCATTATAAGTCTTTTCATTGGTTGACGATTTTACAGAAAACATCAATACGTCGAGAAATGGTGACATCTGACTCTCGATAGGTCAAAACTCACATGAATATCAGAGAGTTTTCAGTATATTTTGGAAAATTCTGAATAAAAAACGCTCCGAAGATATTCTTTTCAGATTTCTTGTAAATAAGGCATTTCATTCGATGATGATTATGATGAATTATTAGCAACTTCTGTTTGTTCAGGTAGCAGTAGTAAACGTGATTTATGATATGATAAACCAAACGCCATTGATTTATTTCGAAGTCCTTTGCAAGTAGGCTTGTTATAGTATTTTTCACAGTAAATGGTATTGGCTTATTAACTGCAATAAACTACCCGATTTAATCCCATTGTGTAGAAAATCATCTGGTAAAAGATGCAAATGTGCTACAGGATCGAACTTAAGAAATTTGAATTTTGCATAATGTAGGAGATATACAAGTAATTTAGTTAAATGTTACAATTCTATTCTATATTTAGTTCAGTGTCGCTATCGCTATCCTCATCTAAATTAATTATAATTGGCGCAATTGATTTTACAGAAAGGTACGAGTTTTCAACATTTATAACATGACTAACAGAACTTTTCCAACTCTCGGTAGGAATGTCATTCATACAGTTCTTAATTAATTCTACCACACTACCACAAAGTCGGAGAAGTATATTTTCCGCGCACGCTCGATTTAAGTTGGTGCCACATAAGCTCTATGGGATTGAACACGCAGTAGTTGGGAGGTAGTCGTAACACTGTATGTCCCAATTCTTCTGCAATTGTATCACAAACATCCTTTTAAAAAAAAATGACTGCAGCACTTGTAAAAGTTCTTTTTTTGTATAATTTTCCTCAAAATATATGTCATTTGCAGCCATGAAGTTTTGAATCTCCAATTTCGTATTCTTTGAGCCAGGAATTTTTTGCAATTGTCGACTATGATAGCTTGCGCTGTTTGGCGGAATGTTGGGTAACAGACAATTTTTAAACCAATTTTCAAGAAGCTCTGCTGTCGTATCTTCGTGATAATCAACACAAAAGTCCTTAATATTTTTGGCAGAAAGCTACATAGCGTTTGGGATCTCTTGTGATTCTCTTCCCTTTTTTTGATGATGCTTTTGTTTTACACTTATCAGAGGAATCAGATCATCCTTCGTCTCGTCGAGGTAGAGTATTGGCCGATTTTCAGACCGGTATTTTCTTATTGACGTTTTATATTCAGAACGGCAGTTTATTAAACGTGTGGATTCCATTATTACTTGTCTCTTGTCAATTTTGCGATATTTGAAGCCCAGTGCAGACAGAGTTCGCCAAAGAGTAGTGAGGCCACAGTTGATGTGAGTTTTGTCATTGATGAGCCGCTGTTTCAGACTCTTGATTGTAGGGACACGCTTCTCATCGTACATAGTGTAGATTTTTCGCCTCATCAAATCAAATTTTCACAGTCGTCTAGACTTTTTGTGACACCGGAATCTTTACGCTTTTTTCTTGATTCCATAGAATTTTCAACAATTCGTCCAACTGAAGTAAGAGGCACCTTCGTCAAATTACTGGTTACTTTTGCTGCAGCACCCGCGTTATATCCTTGCTGAAGTAAGGAACTATACACATTTTCATACAATGATTTTCGCGTCACAAGATAAGTGATTCTTCTTTAACGAACCACTGGAAGAAGCACTATTACTTTTTATCCACGGACGCCGCATACTGCCTATTCTGTACGTTGCGTTGGGGTATAAAATATTTGCTATTAGTGTCTGTAATAACAAATAAATGTTTTAAAATTATTGCACGCCGTAACACAAGTGAACACTTCCAATGAAATAGAAAGACTGAAATGAACAAGAAGTGTAAGCTGTAATCCTCTACAATCCCTCTCTGAGAAACAAAATTACCTGAATCCGGTCCTTTTACATTTATGATGTGCATCTCGGATTTTACAACTTAAGGGTCTAATTGGTTTCATTATAATCCTTCAGTCAATACCATTTATTGTGAAAACTACTATACCTCAGGAGCAGCATGGTTATTAGCGGACCTGTCAACCATGAAACGTAGCAGGGTCATTCCTCAGAGCAATTTTCGAAGAAAAATATCTGGCCGGTTGGAGAATCGAACCCACGACCCTCGGTCGTGAATTGGAGGCGAAACCACTGGGCCAACTCTGTTCGAATTGTTGAATTTTCAGATCATTCCACTCATGTATACTGGGACCCTTTGATTACTATTCGACTAGTCCGATGAGCTTCCACAATTCAATTGTAAGGGTTTCAAGTGATGGCTGAATTCTATTCAATTCTATTTCACCAAGGTTGTTTGACAATAAAGCTAATCCTGACACAACATATTATCTGCCACACACTATCCCAGTTTCGAACGTACAGGAAAGATATATAGGAACCCACTTCCTCAATCAAAACCGCAATCAAACTAAACCTTTTTATCTGCGAAGTACAGCATATGTCGCACAGTTGCCCAGGTCAGTCCATTTTTATTGTTGAAACAACTGAGATTTGTGAAATAATGGATTCCCAAACGCATTCCTAAGAACAAAACGAAAGAAAACAATGAAATAAAATAATGGCAAATATAGTCAAATATATGAACATATTTAGTTGTGTGCATAATTCTTAGAATTTCGTTCGTTATTGAAATGAAATGGTTTTCAATATATAGGTACTTGTTTCAATGAATAACAATGCAAATTTCGGTCTTCTGCCTAATATTGGTTATTTTCTTCAAACATGATGATGATCATGATGAAATATTCATTCGAAACGAATGATTTTTTTTCAACCTGAATCACCAACTTTGGCCATTCAATCTAATATTTCTCTGGGAACAATTTTCTTATGTACCTACATCTCTTCAGAGGACTTGTGACCGTTATCCAATCTGAACTATTGCTTCATATCAGAATATTCTATGTTGCCCCAACTATGAAAAAAGTCAGTTATTCACCCCCTAGAGTGAATCGATAAGATCTACCCTCCGAATTATAGTTTGAAAGAACTGCAACGACTTTTTCATTCCATTCTCCTCGAACAAAATATTCATCGAGCAACATTTATTGAAGTAACAACTCGTAAAAAATAATTTGGTCAAAAATCGATATTATAAATGGAGACGTATGATCATGTTTTTAGACAGATCCCTTTAACCCGAATTGTTGTTTTTGTCGTTCTAAAATTGTTCGTTCCGTTAACCAGCTAACGAACATCAACCCTCAGAAGTCGAAACTTATGCGAGCAATGGATTAACGAGGCCTGACCTTTTAACGTGCGATTACCCAGCACTTTGTATATATGCACCCACAGTAGATGATAAATTGGAGTACTGGTAAAAAAGACTTAAAATTCACCAAAAAGAGTTCGGTTTCATAATATTGTTGTGATATCTTTCATAATTCCTTATATAAATAATGCTACTATCAAAAATAAGAACTGCTGAACATAGAAACAACTTGAGAGGATGAGAAAGAAATCACCTGAGCGTATATTATCAGCAAATAATACACACTTGGTTGAGTGGAATGATACTGATGAATTTACTCGTGACAGTAGAAAATGAAACAAAAAAGAAACTCAAAGAGATTTTTGCTACTCGTTCATTGAACGTAGGTCAATGTTTGATGCGTCTTCTGAATAAGGAAGTTTATCTGAAGTGATTCATTTGGAAAAAAGAATCGGATTTGGATTTTGAAAACTCACCAGGGAATCGATTTTTCAAAGGGGGTTGAAGAAGGAAGTAAACTAGATTCCAAAAATCTTCAAGGAGGGGTATATGCATTTTTTGATATATTGTTATAATTTCATC
Source organism: Zygogramma bicolorata (assembly GCA_032362365.1). NCBI lineage: Eukaryota > Metazoa > Arthropoda > Insecta > Coleoptera > Chrysomelidae > Zygogramma > Zygogramma bicolorata. The sequence continues at coordinate 182,519 of JAVJAQ010004482.1, read as the reverse complement.
TCAATTCATAAAAATTACTATATATAACTGACAAAATTGTCATCAACTTTGTTTTTTCATAATATTGCATTTCAGGTCAAAAATAGCTATTTCCTCTGAAACCAAATAGTAAATGAATTTGAAGCTTCTTCTTCTTTAATAGTCATTCACTTTTCACTTTTTCAGCATAATAATAACATAACACATTTCAATGAACACTCAAACACGTAAATAGCTCATAACCACAAATTTATGACAGATATAGCGAACGACCGATTCAAATATTCAAGGTTTCTTTAACTCAAATACTCAAATGAAGATGGCGTACAATTAGACGTCGATACAACGACGTAACGAATGATTTTGTGTTCCTTGTGTCGCGATTTTCATTTCATAAAAAATTTTCAATTATCAACCTTGTACAATGAGAGGTGTGACGCCATCTTTTGGTATCTTCGGCAAGCATTATCATATTCACTGCGAAAGCATCATATCTCTTCTGGATCATAGAGGGCATACATCGTTGTTTGACATATCAATTTTGTAAAATTTTCACCTATTCTCCGTTCCTTCTCATGTAAATGAAATACTGATCAATTAAATTGTTCTTCCTTCTATTTGTTCAAAAAATAATCCCTCCTAATACAACTCGTTCTTCAAATTTAATAAGATACATTTTCATTTTCGAAACACTCAAACTTCTTTATTTTGAGGCAAAAGCATTCAAACAAACCGAATTAGATAAAATCACTCGTCCTACGGACTCGTGATTTTATCAATCGGTTTGTTTTCATACTTTTGCCAAATAAAAAAGTTTTCATGGAAAATGAAAATTTATTGATTCGAATTTGAAGGACTCGTGGTATAACCTTCGATTAATTTCTCAGCAATAAAACAATAAGCGACTAGAAGGAATAGGCCCTTTGTCACCATTCATGCTATCTTTACATTCCTCGATTTATAAACTCTCAAATGCATCGGGTTGCACCGTATCATGCACATGCTTAATCAGTTTCAGATTGTTTTCACCAATTCGGTGGTCATTGTCCAGCCAGAGCAAGTTGAAAGTTGAAAAATAACACATTCATTTCCAGATTGACATTACTTTTTTCAATTTGTGAAATTTGTACACCAAATCAAGATTTTTGGTGGATTTCAGGTGGAATTTCTAGATTTCAACATGGATTTCTTAAATTCAACAAGATTTCTACTGAATTTTATACGCCGGATTTCCTAAGTGAAACACCCCCATACATTTTTTTCGTCAAAAAACCTCCTGCGACTCTGAAATCTAAAATAGATTTCAATCAATATCGTTGAGATTTCTTCTGATTATCCCCCCGTATTTTCCCCAACAGCAGCCGGTTTCCACCCGGAAAAATAACGAACCAACAAAATGAAGTTGTATTTAATTCAGGGCCTTATTCGTCGAGTCCCGCTGCCAAACCGGCCAAACAAAGCAATCCTCGTTCCCGACACCGAAAACATTTCTATATTTAATTTTCTAATTAATTGTACACGAGTTGTACTGGATACGCTGTTCGACAGACGTACGCCAATGGAGTCGTCCTAAACAATCGCCTGTAATGAGGGGCTGGTATGCCGGTACACTCAGACAAAGGCGAATTAATACCGAAATGTGTTTCGGCCCTCCGGCCCATATTTACTCTGCAAAACGTTGGTTGGAAGGTTTCTCCTCCATAGTGCCGATTTATTTGGACGTCAGCTGGTTGATAGGTATTTGCAGTGCGTTTTGTTGCGAGCTCCGATGATTTTGATGGGATTTCGGGGGAGGGCGAGACTTGTGTAATTTTAATTGGGTTTCATTTGTTTCAGTTCAAAGAAAATTAAAAGGGCAGGCGGAATTGAATTATTATATATATATATCATTTCATTTGAACGTTGTTGGCAATGTTTTTTGTTATTAGAGAGTTATTGCAAACTAGCAGAATGTATGCCGTATACGTTTCACCTTAGCGCTATATCGATGTGAAATTTTCGTAAAATTGTCTGGAATTGCAGTTGGTTTTATTGCATTAGTGACATTTGACAAGCTAATAGTGGGATGTCATGCCAAGTGGCAAAATATTTGGGCTCAAGATGGTGGTTGAAAAGTATTTTTTATAGAAATTATGGAAGAACTTTCGAATGTTCTTGTCCAGGCAGAACATGAAGATGAAGACATGGAGGAAGCTATATTATTTCACCTTATCAACGGTAGGGTAGGTCGGCGAAGAAATATCCATGATCGCCTCAATTTAAAGTTAATGTCACCCCTTCAAATTTCATCAAATTTTCGATTTGAAAGGGTACACATCCTCTTCTTAGCAGAAAGTTACCATAGCTGTAATAAGAACAACAACAAGGGATGTTGTTTGGGACAAACTGACTAATGAAAGCTGTGAATCGTTTTGAGCAATTCTTATTCGTTTATTTTGCATGAATTAATTTTTTTGAATATTCGCACTTTCAATTTCGAGAAACTAGGAAAAATTCACAACTGAATTATTTATCAAAAAGCACGTGTTGAAACTTCCACTAGAGCCGGATTTAGTGAACATTAAGTAGATAATGCATAACTCAAATTGGGGAAAATCACATCTACTTGCTATGAGAACTGAATTGTAACCAGAATATTGAAATTAAAAAGAAAGAAGAAAAATATTTTATATAAGCGGGAATCGCCCCAAGTTAATAGAGTAATATCTGATATTCCCTCAATGAATGCAGGTGTTCCACAGGGTTTCATGATTTTCTAGATAAAAACCTCTTCAATGTATAGTTTTGCGGACGCCAGTACTCTTCATACTAGTTTCTCTTCCAGGATCCCCAAAGCATAAAGATAAAAAAATTCAGAGAGGCAAAGGCGTCAATAATAATATCAACGATGACTTTGCGAAAAAAAAATTGGAGTGACACTAAATTGGTGGAATTCAGTGGTGAGAAAATCTAGGCATGTTTACTTTCTAAGAGAGCCGATCTATCTTCATCTTATATTCAGATGTCAGGGGTAACTATTCCTACAAAGTCAAGTATCTCGATGGTAGAAATTACTATCAGTAATAATCTCTCATAGAAAAACCATGAGTGATCGATCGCTAAAGGAGACAACTTCTAATGATCTACAAAGCACAGATATGGCGTGTCTCAGAATAAAGTTCAATTACGGAGCTCAGCACCAAATCATTCATTGAAGCTTCTTGATCCTATTAAAAGAAAAGCAATCCATCTTGTTAATCGTCCCACCTCTGGCAGTATTGAAAAGGTTGACTCGACAAGTGCGGAAATCCCACCCCTTTGTTGTGAGCAATTTGAATGATCGAAAAAGGCAATGTGAATGCTTGAAAATAAATCGAATTCAACAATATAATTACAACAGAATGAATAATCGAAAAAAATTAAAAATGAACAAAGTCAAATTGAAAATTGTGAGAAATTGTTGAATAAAGTTACATGTTATGTGTTGTCAATACTATTCCACCATAATATCATTACTCAATATACTAGTAGACAGTATTAGCAAAATGGTTCGAAAATAATATGGCACGCTCAGGTATTCAACAAATTTATTCCCAAGAAACTGTACAATTCTGTATGTGAGGAATAATATAACATGTTTATACCTAGCAAAACATTTGAAACTGGAATAAACGACTACTGGAAAGAAATACCTTTATGATGCTATAAATTGCCTCTATTGCAGCCATTGTAATATTTCTATATATGTTGCAAAGTGAAAAACAATGATTTAATTTTTAGGGGTGCAGTGATCAATCAACACTGAATAGCTTTGAATGATTTGAATTGCAATACAACCCTGTTTCCAAAAATGAATTATTGTGATAGGTATGTGTTATTATTCAGTCCATAATATGATAACTGTCATCAACAATCTCGCTTTGTGTGGTTCGGTTTGAAGGGATAATCAAAGAAACTTCAGAAGCCCCACCCTCTGAATTCTGAAAGAGTTTTTTTGGTAATAGAATTCACGAAATAATATATTATGCTTTCAGTTGGATATCTAGTATCATTAAGTTTTATACAACTTCTACTTGTGAACTGATACCAGCACCTGAATGAACCTGAGATCTTTATGATTTTGTTGTTAGTTCAATCAACCAATGAATTTCCATAATGAATGAGAGAGATTTCCTTTGATTTCATACCACTAACATTTGTATCTAACAAACTGCAGTTTTCTCCTATACAAAACTGCAATGACTTCAGTCAAAAATATAAGTTGTATGACAACAAACACATATACATCTTCACGATAATTTTTTTCACCTAAAAAAAAATTGCAGCAGTAACCAATGCTTTTCCCACGCGTGAATCCAATAAAAAGACTGAATGTCAGAAGCAAAGGTGTTCAACGTATTACACCTCAAGTTTCAAATAAGAGCTATTCCACCCATATCATTACATCCTTCAAACCGACACTGATGGGTTGGAAAAGTATCCAATTACAAAGAAGCGTTAATTCGATACTTTAGAGTCATTCGTCCATACTCCAATGCCTCTTTGATGATGAGCTTCTTCGACATAAAGGTTGGCATGATGAGAGCAGTGGGAGAGAGCAGGATTCAATCCCGTTGAAGTTTCTGAAACGGGTTTCGTCACGTGTAATGGTCAACCAAGTGAAAGATTTTGAAGCACAAGATATGACAAAGGTGGCAGAAGACCTGATTGAACATTCACTAATTTTATCGTTGAAATCCACTCGAACAGAGCAACATTTTATTGATCTCTTTGAGAAATGTATACATTCGTATCAGGTGTAAAACAAACAATATATTGATTAAAAATGATACTGAAATTGGTCAAGAGTCTTGCAAGTGATTTTTCTAAAACTTGTGTGATGACAAATCATTTTCACATTTTCCATATCTTCTGGAAGGGCACTACATAATTCAAATGAGTCATTGTTATGGTTGAAACTGATTTGGTTGGAGAACAGGAAATTATCGGTTATAATTGCACGAGTGCATAAAAATTACCGATAATTTTGCAAGAAAGCGTGATATCTAAAAATTGCAAGAGTTTATTTTCATATTTTGGCGAAAGTGTCCGAGTCCGAAGGACGAGGGCTCTTTCACAAAATGTGAAAATGATCGAATGCAATTTGTATAAGATATCACGCTTGAATGCAAAATTATCTGGTCAATCTTATGCACGAATGTAATTCATTGGTATATGTCACGAATAAAGAAATTCTCAAGAAAATGTTATTTTTTGTTCATTTATACTTTCCTCTATAGATTGTATGGAGTACTCACCAAAACGCGAAACGTTTTTCTATTTTTGAAGTCTATCTGACATTTATTTGTGTTGTTTACTGACGTCTAGCGATACGGTTTCAAATGTGTTGTTATGGTGACTTGATACAATGTAATTACCGCTGTAAGTTTTCGACAATTGCACTGCTCTTATGGGACATTTTATATATGAGGAAAATATTCAACACTAAATTGATTATTCTAATGAAATGGAATAGTATTTCTCTTTGTAATATCGAGTTTCAGCCAAGATACCGTCATATGGAAGTGAATTAACAGCAAAAATATTAAATGCGAAAAAATACGCTACATTTTTTCGGATGTAAAATATAGAGCACCATATATTTGAGACCAGGATTGCCCAAGACCAATTCCATATTGCTTAATCTGTTATCCAACTGTGTTGCATTGTGAAAATCTTGAACTCACCATCATTGTGTGAATGTTCGTGGAAGAAAACTTGACCCTCTTTTTTGTTCTACAATCTTGTTACGAAATTATATACGAGAACGGTCCTGAAACCGATTTTTGTAGTACTTTTCCAGTAATTGATATTTTCAGTCAGTTCATTGCTATAGATGATTTCAACATTTGATATCAGGGTTCTGTTGGAATTGTAGATTTTTAATGTTGTCATCAATTTTGTTTGTCCGTATAATGATTGTTTATTGATAATATTTCCTTTTTCAAAAAGATTTCAATTCAGACATTTTTTCTCCCTAGTTTGTTCGGATACATAAAAAAGCAGTTTTTTGATATACAGATTAACACAAGCCCTGTTATGTTCAAAGAATACTGCGTGAATCAAGGTATTGAAGATACAAATCAACATCAAAATTTTTTAAGTGTATAAGCCTTAGGAAAAAACTCTCTAGCTGAGAGTTCCCAAGTTCAGCTCTCGGTTCAACTGTTCTGTCAGGAAAAAATCCCTGAGCAAGAGAGTTTCGACAGGTCTCCAAATTCACAACAGAGGACTGAGAATTCTGTATATCTCAAAGCATTCAACATCTGGTTCAAAATTTTAATTTTTTGGTGGTTATCTCCCTACTAGAAAGTAACTAAACCTTTTTTCACTAAATGGCAGGCCAGTTATATATTATCAGGAAAAATTCAAATACGTTATTACTGTGGTTGAGATTTTGTTCAATTGTGATGAATTTAATAAATGCATTCCAAACATAGCAAATATGTTACACGGAAATTAGCATGATTGAATATTGGATAACATACCTGCAATTATAAGTAGCTTTTTCACGTAACAGCTTCCCCACTGAATGAAAATAACAAACATGAAGAATGAGCCGACTTCAAAGGGATGATTACAATATTACATCACGTTGTGGGAACTGAAAACAAAATTCGCAATTCGAAAACATGCATATTCATGTTTTTATACGTTTGTGTGGTTATCTGGAGTTATGAAAGCAGCACGAATTATTTCCATCAGGAGATATTTACCAAAAATTCAATTTGGAATTGAAATGACTGCAACATTCTGAGCATTTCCGGAGTACAGGATATTTGCATCCAAAGCTGAATATTATGAAAATTCGAAACTCTCACTGCAGTGTTTGGAATATAGGTTAAAACTGTTTCAAGCGGTGGGTTAGTAACTATTTCCAGTTTAATTTCAAATTTCATTATGGATGCTGGATTCCACCATACTTGACCACTCGAGGAAAGTATGGAGGAGTTTCTAGAGTATTCACTTTTGTTCTGAAATAATACACATAATACAAAAAAACGTTATCAACAAATATTTCATTTACTTTTCCCACCGCCTACCTGAAATATCATTATCCCAACTAACATTTTAGGACAGTTATTCCACATGCCGGGGAGAAATGTCTAGAAAAAGGATAATACTGGTAGTACAGGCCTTGAATATTTAACTTCAAAGTATAAATAATTTATAAGTAGCAACCTTGATTGATTACAGGGAAGTATTCACCAGTTAATCCCCTTCAAATTCCATAAGCCACTTTGGAGCAAGAAACATGTGAGAAATTACCTATTTTCTCCTTCAAAAATGACCCAACTGTCGCAAGGATTGGGACGGTTTGAATTCTGGTATCATCTAGAGTATAATTTACGAAGCAAATGTCATCATAACCCAATGAATGTTTTGGTATTCTCTCTTGGTGAATATTTACCTAAATGTGACTAGATATAAGCCGTTACGGTCAGGGAATATGAAGGTTACTTAACAGGTCTAATAGTTCAATTATTACCTTGATTTCATACCGTAAGAAGAAGAATATTGACTTATAAGTACATTTCAAAAATTACGCCATATTTAATTGAAATATCTGTGTTACCCATCAATAAATATCGATAATATATTGAATTTTAGTTTATTCTGACGATTTATTTCTAAATAATGGCTGCATATGACATTTTAAAACCATAACTTTGCTAAAAGAGTGTTTTTTGGAGAAAAAATTTAAACATGTGCAATCAATCTAAATTATTTTTGCATTAAATCGCATATTTAAAGAGGCCCGTGGATTTTATGAAGGTAAGAACCAATATTTTACAGAAAATTTCGCGCCGCAAGGAGAATATTGTTGAAGAGAGAGCATGTAGCTACCGTATGACAATAATTTTTATATTCCCATACTTATTGTCAGCATTTTATGTAGACCATAGCTGATTCGTTGTGGCAACCAAATTATGAGAAGTTGAGATAGAGATAATATGTATATATGTATGCTATTCATATAAAGAAACCTCTCTTTGTTTACTCATTCGTCCAAGGGAATAATTGGTAAGAGAAAGGTTGATTTAAGCTTGATATTCACTTATTTCTGACCAATTTCATGTCAAAATCACTTATTTTAACCCTCAACCTAGTAAACTAAATGTCCAAATATTCCAATTTTCGACGTCCAAATTACTTCGAATTCTTTTCCCACATTGGTAATCACAAGGTGAAAATTACGTAATCTAGTCTTCTTTCAGAAAGGTCGCCGACCTGATCGAAGGTAAGATTAACGTAATTATAACTAAAAATGTTAGTTGGGTAATTAATCAAGCATTTTCTTGGGTGAGTAAGACATTTTCAACAAAGAAAAATAATGACATAGGTAGTATTTTCACCTAAGCGGAAAATGAAAAGCTGTCAATAGTGTAGTCGCTTCGAAATAAACGGCAACTAATCTTTAGTTGCATCCATTCTTTAGGAGAAGTTTCATCAATTGTTGCCTCCCCAAACGCTCCATCCGTTCATTGAAGCTTCTTGTTTCCAGAGAAAGGCAATCCGTCTTGTTAGTGATCCTTCGCTCACAGACTCGCTCACTTCATTGGAACATCGTAGAAGGGTAGGAGACTTGTCTCTCTTCTTGAGATATTTTCACGGTTAGTGCTCTTCTGACTTGTCATCAATCGTTCCACCCTTGGCAGTATCTACACGAATGAGCCGACGACTGCAGAATTCCCACCCTTTTTTGTGAGCTCGGAGACCTATCGAATCTTGCTCAGGGATCTTTTGTCAGAAGAACTGCTGAGCTTTGGAACCTTACCGTGAGAGGTTTTTCCTCAGGCTTACAAACTTCAAAATTGCAAAGTGAATGTTAATTCGTATCTCCTATCCCTTGATTCACGCGGTGTTCTTTGAACATTACAGGGCTTCCCTTTCGTGTGAATATGCAAATAAAAAAATATTAATATCCCAATCACTTGCGCCTTGGGATATAAAAGTGCTTGCTATATAATAACTCATTTCCCACTCTAGATTTATAATAATGTACTATCACAGATAATTAGAAATATTTCGAACGGTTTCCGTCTCGAATGCATCGAAAGAGTACTCCTAATTTTTAGAGATTTTCGATAACTCTGTAATCAATATTTCACAATTCTTTCCATTTTCCGATTCAACCTACTTCTGGATTCGTGAAAAAACCTACTCCATTCATCAATCAAAAGTTTGATCACAATATTCGTTTATAAATTCAAGTCTGCTACAACTTTTAATGCACTTTCATTTACCTAACCAATGTTCGTTTCTATTCACTCCGCAAATCGAATAAAAAGTCAGTCCCGTTGAACACTTTGGAACAGTCCCCTCGAGCTTTAGTGTGCCTAATGCTATTATATACTACACTCACTTATATTTCACACATTTATTAACTGTATTAAAGAAGGGCAAACATTCACCGGCACCCCTTTTATTAGTAATCCTATTTTATATTTCATTGAATTGATACACTATGAAAGGTTTGTTAATGACGATTTACTCTGTAGCAGACATACTAGTTGAATCCAGCCATTTTTTCAATGTCTTTTGATCAGATAGTTTTGTGGAGGATGTGTGGTGGACAAAATAGTAGATATTTTTAATCACATTTCATGGAAGTAATATAGTTTGAAATTATTCCGATAATAAAGTTGTTCAAATGAAACATAGTTGAAAGATTCCAAAAACGGGGGGGGGAGGTTATTTCAAGAGACTCAAAATTGAAGAATATATTGCTTTTTGTTCTATAACTCCTTGAGTACAAAATGTAATTGAAGTTCAAGCAATTTGTTTATCATTAAACATTTCCTTCAGTAAAAGTGCTGTGTTTGCAAGTTACAACGTTCTTCTTTCATGTTCAGATGGATTAGGGGGTCTACCCTATAATTCTGGAATATTCAACGAAAATAATTCAGCTCATCCAATTCAATATTAACAGGATTGAAATTGGTAAATGTAAAACTGCTTTCCCCTTCGCAATACACCCCAAATGTATGCAAATACTTCAAATCCAATGGGTTTCCGAAAGTAAATTTTGAAATGCTGGTAATATTGTTAGTGAGTACAAAGGAGTCCTTTTGCAGTAAATGACACTGTCAGGGGCGGACTTCAATCATGAATGAATTTGTTATTTTCAATGAAAATTACTCAGGTGAAACCACATTGTTGATTGGTGAGAAATAATTTTGCTGTTAGAAGTATATGAGAAGTAATTGAACAAACTCTGAGGATCACGGTTTTGTGTGTCGCTGAACACACATTTTCTGAGAAATGAATTGTTGAAAGAACTTCAGTTTTGAGAACAAAAATCTAATTTGATTTCCCGAACTCCAAGTAGTATTATTTTACTACCCAATGGTCAATTTTGAGTAATGCGAGAAGTTTTATGTGATTTGACGTAGTTCTCATTCAAAAAGGAGAGCATTCATTAACGAAGAAACTTTTCGGAAGGAGTTTATAGTCTACCCTTCCACACTTGTATGTATTCCAACATTGATTCTTCATTTTTTAAGATTGGGAGAGGTTGTATCAACCCAAAAAATTGAAAAAAAATTATATTCACCACCAAAAAATGACTTTCAAAAAATTCTAGATGTTATTTTGGAACTCACAATATTCAACTATCGCTGTAATATATGCAACCATTGTTCGATTCAATATTCATCCAATATTAGAATGATGTTGTATTCTACATAATAATATAATAATTGAAAATGAATGGGGCTGCAACAATATACATCCAATATTGGAATGATGATAAATGGGTGTTCCCCATTTAAAATTAGGAAGTCGATATCAGTTACAAGCAGATGTGGCAACACTGTAACGGTGAAAATATTTTCAAGAAGTAGATCGCAATCACTTATCGTGAATACAATATTTCGAGCATTTATGTCCCACATCTCCAAAAACGTCTAATAGGTCATCGAGTTTGTAATAACCTGTATATTAATCATTTGTACAGTCAGTTCGTCATCTTCATACGCTTCAATATACTACAGAACATTTTGCGTGTTCTTGCTATAATTTGATCACGTTGACCATGAAGAATAAACAATTTCCATTTTGATTCTTTTCTAATCAAATTCACGTTATTGAACGCGCAAACGTTTTATAATTGTTGCATTAATTGTCGAATTTTTATAATGACATGTTCCATGACATTTCATAGCTACCTAATACAAAATATGTCAAAATAATCCAATTTTTATAGAAACTTGCATTTATTTCGGAAACCTGACTATTTACGTATAGGAACATGACACATCATTTGAAAGCAACTTCGATTGTCTTTCAGGATTTTCGATAATATACTGGATGTTCCATTTGAAAAAATGCACTTTTCACCACTTTCGTATGTATCGGTGAAATCACAAATTTTGAACAACCCCGTAGAATGGAGAAAGAATTTCCTTAGACACAACTAATGAACAGGCATTGTCAAACTACATCCAAAATTTAAGCTGTCTTTGAATCCAAATACCACAGTAATAAGCATTCGATTGAAGCTATGTTTCGCACAAAAAATGAGGAAATCAATGAATTTCTCGAAAACCACTAGAGATAGGTACAGGGAAGTATCATATAAAAATAATCGGAAAGCAATAACAAAGCGAGAAATGCAATAATATATAGGGTGTCCTATTTGAAATATCAAAATTGTTGCTACTTTTCAATATAAGCGGCAACGTCGCAGCGCTGAAAATATTTTAGATCGATAGAACAGAACTAATTACCCAAGGAATTGAATTTTCAAAATGATCCTATGTCCCGTTTTCCAGAAATTTCCAATAGGTCATCGAGTTTGGGACACCCTGTATGATATTGGAGAGTATAGGATCCTTCATTGAATATAATATGAGGAATTGTTAGAACAATAAATATCCACAAAGGGTTTTCGCGCATTAATGAGCTGATCATGAAATAAAAATAGCTACTATTTGAATAGCGCTTTGGTAAAATATCGTAACAAAAAAAATTATTGTTACAAGGACACTGAGGTGATTGTAGCTTTGTGCTCTCACGGAACATGTTATCGATGCAGATCATAACAGAAACAAAGATATGACATGCCAAAAAGGATTTGCCCAAAAAACTATTTATAGAGACGGTTAAAATTAAGTATCATGATGACAGCTTGAGGATATTTTGGATGAATCTGAAATATGTCTTCAGTTGGTGTTTTTCGAATGTATAATAAAGTTTAAAACTGTTTCTGTTGAGTGGGCCCAACCCTGAACCCGTTTTCTACCGCCACAACCCCATATGGCACAAGGCACCAGATCGTTATCACGTCAAAAACACCCTTTTGTCTGCGTCAATGATACGAATCGGTGAGCCTGCATTTATCCACACTACATACAATGCCCCGTAATGAATGCGGTTGGCAAAACTGCAGCGACGGATGACCTTCCCTCATTATCTACTCGCCCTGTACGAAGGGAGCGAATGGAAAATGTGGCAAATAACGAGAAATGCTTTGTCGGCCGTTGGAAAGGAAAAAGGGGAGAAATATGCTTGATTTATCGTTCATGATTGATGAGGTTACATAAACGCTGCGGCGGATCTGTTTGTTTATCGTTTATTCGTTCTCTCGGTCATGAAATTGTTGCATAAGTTAGTGGTGCAGCAAAGTGTGGATTTGGATTCGAAATTATCAACTCGACTGGAATGAATTGTACAGGAAAAATATCACAAGTCACATATTCAGTATCACTACTTTGATTCGGGTTTGAAGGCCGTCGTCTTTTGGAATGTTTTCCTGACGTTTCGCTGGCGCTAGTGGCTAGCTTCTTCAGAGGCTCATTTATCTTGAGGTAGACTCCGATGACTGGATATTACGACTACATGGTGTCATTCGATCACGTCTATTGTATAAAGTATTCATTCTGAAAAATGTAAAATTCTGACGCAAGGAGATTCATCAATATCTACGAAATAATGTTGTTCGACTGGAACTCAATGTCATATGAACATATATAACCGATTTTACATTGAGAACAATCATAGTCTTCCAATTCATGGATTGTTTTGTATTTTACATCATCAATTTTCTCCGTTAGATTTATCGATGATGAAAAATGAAGACCTTCTTATTATTATTTACTTTTAGCAAGAAAAATGTTAAGAATTTTTGTAAAGATCAATTGTGTGCGAAGGTGATTTATCTCTGCTGAAAGTCTTATTTTTCACACCAAATGTTTCCATGATCATCTCTTATACCTTACTTGTTGACGAATCTTCTACGAAAATGGAGAAATCATCAACAATATCTGAGAATTTGGGTATTCTATGAATATGTGTGACAGACATTTCTAAATAAGATTCGACGTTTTTATACCATCAAAATCATCATTATCACCATATGCCGGACAGCTGCCATAGATCTCATCACTGACAAGACTTGGGATCAAACTGTTTCTTCCCCGTGTAAGAAAAAATCTCCTGCGAGTGGGGTTCAACTCAGAGCAACTTGCCATTTACAGACTCTCACTCCGTATACATCGAGCGGAAGATTTTTGACACTTTGGTCATGATTATACTTTTATTGCTAACACGAGAAAAAAGCAATAATTTTGTAGGTGTGAGTGAAACTGAATACTTTCAATATCGATTCGAATAAAAAAGTTTCAGTATGGTGAAGTGGGCATCTGGGATAAGATTACTCTTTCTCGAAAATGATATCTTATTGACTGCGACATACTCAAGAAACTCTTCCAATGATACCAAAACAGCTATGTCATCCGAGATTCGTTGTAGATATTTCATGCACACTTGCTAGTACATCGATCCTGGATTGTATCGACATAAAAGATCTCCCAGGTTTTGTGTTAGCATATTTTTCAATTGTTTCGAATGCTTTTAATCAAAACAAATTAATTCGATGAACAATTACTGAAATTGTAAATGGAAGCAAATAAATCATTTGATGCCATCACTGAACTGGATTTCCCCTGTAATTATTTATAATTTCGCTATTGTACTATGGTCGATTTTCAAATGTAATTCAATAAATTCTGGTCACTCTTGTACAGAATGTGTTGCACTTTGTCGCAAATAGCTCATAGTTGCAGCGGAAGATTTTTATTTTCGATTCAAAAGTGTTTGATTAACTCTACAATGACTGGAAATTGATTATATCGTTTTGGTTGTCAGATGTGAACAAAAGGAAAGTGAAAATCTTTGGCCTGAATACATTCAGATTATTTTGACGTCTTAGAGTTCATATGGGTTGATGGTTGGATGCCTGGTTCATTATTACAGATCTAGCCTAGTGAGCTTAGACGTGTGTCTGACATATATACTCTAGTAAAGGAAGTGAATTTTTTAGTAAAATGAAGGACTAATTCGAGACCACTCAGATCAACTTAAATTTTTTTGGAATTTGTCAAAAGAGGTGTCAAGTATCCGAGTAAACAAGTTTGGTTACTGGGCAAAGCTCCAAAACGCTGTAAAACTTGTCCGAACTGTTTTTTTTTGGCCCAAAATTAATAAATATCAAATATCTAATATCTCGGGCAATATTGAATGAATTTTCGTTAAAATAGGTACCGGGGGGTTTTTTGGGTCACTGATTGAGATTTTAATGTCATAGATTTCTGAAACACCCTGTAAACCGTAAAAAGTACCCTTTTTTAGGGTTGTTTATTTAGAGTCGGGATTTGAAATTTGAAAGCAGAATTCAATTGGCTTATCATCTGAACATACAGTACTGCACGAAAATTGTTCATAAAACTTATAAATAGAGGGTCCCAATGGATTAACTATAAAAATTTTATGTGATTTTGCCCATAACTTTTTTTTTGGCTAATGATAACGAGATGTACCAGGAACCATTCCAAAGCTAAGGTTATTGCCGAAATTTCATGTCATACGCAACATTTGAAATTGGATGGGCCAATTTTTTTTTATTTCGCCCGACAAAAAAGAGCATTTACCGTTATAAACATAAAATAGGCAATTTTAAACGGACAAATTTGCTTACAGATGAAAAATTATAACAAAAAATTGAAATACAACTATCCTGGAATAAATGCTAAAAAATTTGGCCGTTCAAAATAAATAATGTTCAAGCTGCTGGTCAAAAACTGAAAATGTTTCAAAAAATACACGATTCTACCCAACTTTAGCAGGCCAAAACATAAACAATAATTACCCGATAGGGCCAAAAATGGCTGGACATATTTAGGACGAAGTGTTCTGACTTTTCACCAAAGGATTTTTTTTCCAAGCACCTTGGCCCATATGGCGCTAAAAAATTGGCATTAAAAATTTTAGAAAAAACATTATTTTGCCCATAACTTTTTTTTCTCTTATTTTAAACGGTTCTGGTTGGTCTCAAAATTTTTCCGATTTTGTCATCTTGCAAAATGATTGGAATAATTTTTTTCGTAAAAGTTATATTTTTCGAGATATTTACGCCAGAACGATCCGGTTTCTTCATTATTCGTTAAGCAACCATTTTTGCCATGTCATATCTCCTTTATTATTAATCGTACGAAAATAAAGCAAAAACCACTTTATTTGTCAACTAAAATACTTCAAATGAGTAATATATATATTTTTTGTAATACTAACAGATTTTCAGTAAATTTAAAAAACTTTTGAATTTTTTTGCAAAAATCACACTTTTCCTTGCGCTATTACTCGAAAGGGGTGCATTTTTATGAAAAATTGCAATCAATGATTTTATTTGAAAAAATGATAATTTATCGATTGGTGTCATCATTTTTTTTCAACCCGCCCCCCCAATGAGTTCCACCCCCCCACCCTCCGCGCTTTTTCCCAGTAACGGAAGTTGTTTACTCGGATACTGGGCACCTTTCTTAACAAAATTCAAGTTACTCCAAGTATCTGCAATTGGTCTCGAATTAGTCCAGCCAGTTTTTACTTCCTTTACTGGAGTAATATCAGATAATTCAGTATTTTGTTTTGTCATCATCATCTTTCAACTCAAACATTGGAGAAACGTATCAGAAACCATAAAAGTTCCATACGAGGAAGGTTTCTGTTGACATTTTGCAGAAGAGATATTTCAGATTTATTACACATACTATGGGTTATCTAGGTATAAAATCTTAAAAAATCTCTAAAGACACATTTCTGGGACATAAATCATAAATGCCATATCTAAGAAATGTGTCACTTGAGATGAGTGAAAAAATACAATTTCGAAATGGAAATGGAATGATTTTGAAATAAAAGTGCAATCCCTGGTAAGAGTTTCCTATTCATTTGACTGATAAATGTAATAATGAAATTCACTTATCATCAATTCATTTTCATGAGAGTGTATTGTTTCAGCTCAGTTTAATCTACCTTGTTCTTGAATAGACTATAGACAATATAGAGTGAATGCTGACTTATTCATACCTCTGATACAAATTACTGGAAAAAAACTCTTGCAATATGGAGCTCCCATACCTAAACTACCTCTCTGAAAGAGGGAAAGCAATCTTTTATAAAGTGGTTTTTGACGGGAAAGAGATATTCACTCTCATATAGACAGTTCTTGACGATCGGGAAATATACGAAATTCTTTCCAGGACATATACCTATCACCCAAGCAATTTCTCAGCAATATGCAGCAACGACATGCGTCGAATCATATTCGTGTCACTCTCTCAATCTCAATTTATTTGTACATCATGCATGCAAGTATGAATGTGGAAATTACATATTGACGGATTCCCAGAATAGAAGGGAAGTTACCGTGGGCTGTTTCTCGGTAGTACGTTTCACGACGTTCTGAATCCTCACTATGTACGAGCTTGTCTCCAAGCTCAAATTGATCATTAGTGTTGGTTTACTTATCGAGTTCACTCGCTTCGAATGTTTTCCTTATAGAAATTACGGAAAATATTGATTTGCTCTACGGAGTTACTGTATAGGGAAACTCGCATGGCTCGTTTTGTAACTCTTATCATTGTTTATAAGATGTTAGATGGCAGTTGTGATTTCGTTTCCGAATCATGTCTTTTCTTTTGTTTTTCTTACGAATGTCGTAGCCTGAATTTTACATTTCCTCTATCACTTATACATAATATCAGAAGATAGAAATCAAATCAGAAACAGAAGTGGAATATTTTGTCAATGTCGATGTTTTGACGGTTATTTTAATGCTTAAACTTTCATTTCTTTCATAAACTTCTATTGTTAACTGTATTTTGAAGCTTCTCAACCTCTCTTTCAACATTTAAGTCAAACTGACAGAGAACTCTGCACCTATTTCTTCCTTCACAGTGGGAAACCTTATCGTGCTTTGTCAAGTGAAGATAAATATCGACATCATACCATAGCATTGTGGATGGCATTGACTAACTATATCTCTATAAACAATGCGCTTATCATACAGAAAAAATAACAGGAAACTGTATAGGTAATTTTCAATATTGCTTTTTATCAAGTATCTACCAATTTGATTATAATTTTTTCATAATTTCAACATAGTTATATCTCTCCTATTAGATTTCATCTAATTGTTCAACAATCGAGTCATTTTCTGAGCAAAATTTCGAAAATCAATGGTTGTGCACCGATTAACTTGATGCACTTGAGATATAACAGCCCTCAATATTCTACTGATAAGTTTTTGTGTTATATATTCATCCAAATCATCATGATATAATGCAAAGATTATTATCGATGAATAAACCATTTTTTTGCATATGGGGACACCTTCAATTCATTCAGACAATTTGGGAATACTGGCTATGAAACAGTATTGATTGAGAATATTTCTCCAGACAACCCTAACGAACAGTTGATTAAACTTCCGTTAGGCGCGCCACCATATGTAACGTCGTTAGTCGCGCTGGGACTGCCAGTCCCATATCAACAACGCAGCCTTATTTTTGGTCATATGGAATATTTTGGCTTAAAATGTTTCTGGTAAATTAGTTTATTACTAAAGCGAGTTAAATTGCATTTGCAATTGCATTTTATTGTGTTTTATAACTAGTGTTTTTATTGTTTATGAATTATTTTTCATATTTATACCTCTTATACCTAGTAGTATTTGTGGATACGACTTATACACAATATCACGTAGAAAATATTTAGGGAATAGAAAAGCAAGTAGGTAATAAATGGCATCAATCCGATTTTATTGTAGTTTGATTTATTCAGATTCACCAGCTGTTTCCTCTTCAGTTATATTTCTAAGCAATTTTTACATATTACTTGGACATGTTTTTTCAAACATATATAGGTTTCACACTTTTGACATGTATAGGTTGTTCTGGCGTCCTTTTTAGATTCGTTATAACAAGGGTACGCTTAACGTTTTCTCTAGTGACCGCTAAATATCGGCATCGTACCCAGGTTGGGAGTCTAAACGATTCAATTCTTACACGTCAGCGGGGTTATCAGAAATTATAACGGCTTTGTGTCCATAATTATGCACTTTGCTTTTCAAAAATATCTACGGCACAGTTAACTAAATGTTTTCACAAGTTCAAAAGATATATCCTCCAAACAACGAAGCCTACAAATACGGTCAACAATCGAGTCATTCTCTGTTCAAAATGTACGCAACAAAAATGGTTGTGCACCGATTAGGCTTGTCGCGCTTGGGACATAACAGTCCTCAAAGCTACAGGTTACCTTTTGTCGCACATCTTCATGCAAATTTTCTGAAATAATAAAACTATCCTTATCGCATGAAACTCAGGCAACTGGTTGCTAGGGGTTTACTGTGAGATGTCATAAAGTTACGAAGCTGTAGTTATAATAGTTTCAATATAATTGAGAAAATTGTAAATCATGGGACTGCCAGTCCCATGCGCGACTAACGGAGGGTTAAGGGTTCAGGCTGCGGAAAATGTTAGTTCGACCCTACTAATCCGATTGCTTGTGTTTGTAGCATGAAAAATATATTTGTTCCGTATTGTTCGGTGTTAAATCCTATTGTTTGTTCAGGGTATATTGGAAAACTTTGCGTTGTATCACCAGCCTTCTGGAATGATTTTTTTTGCGGGCTTTATAACAATTGAAATGCGGACTTCGTCTAGTGGAGTATAGGCGCCATTAAGAATTATTTTCAAGTTACGACTTCAAATTTAATTTTCGTTTTGGAATCATCGATGATTTGCTGGAGATAATATCTTGTTCACTGTATAGTTTTACGAACTACAGTGCTCTTCATACTAGTTTCTCCTCCAGAGTCCCATATCAGTACGAGAAACTAAAATTCAGAGAGGCATTTTCGTCAATAATATCAACGATGACTAGAAAATAATAAAATGTGGTAACATCAACTTGGTGGAATTCAATGCTGGGAAAATATAGGCATGTCTCTTCTCAAAGAAAGCCGATACATCCTTATCTTATATTCAGATGTCAGGACTATTCCTACAAAGTCAAGTACCTCGATGCAAGGATTTATAATAACTAATAATCTCTCATGTAAAAACCATGTGAGAACGATCATCAAAGGAGTTTTCCAGAAGCTTGAATTTCTATTTCCACCCTTGGCACCCTTTGTTGTGATCTTGGGAATCTGTCGTAACTCTCTTGCTCAGGGATCTTTTTTAATAGATCGGCTGTACTGGAACTCCTTACCGAAGGAGGTCCTCCTGGGGCTTACAAAATTCACAAATTTGACCTTAATGTTGATTTCTTATTTTCTGTCTCTTGATTCACCTGATGTTCTTTGACCATGACAGGGTTTCCCTTCCGCCTGGATCTGTGAATGAAAAAATATAATGTACAGGAGACTCGTACCGGATTTATGTTTTGTTTTAGATTGACATTTCTCATGACTTCATGAATCTGTATGTCCCTATACCATTTTACTGATATACTTTTTTCTTTGCAGTTTGCCAAGGTGTAACAAGAGATCGAGGCGAACTCAGTACAACAGGAGGATAGCAGAGGGTAGGCCATCCCTATTCTATTGAGGGGGCTGTGATTGTGATATTTTGTGAATAGAGCTAAATAATTCCGAGAGAATGGAAGCGGTTTGTTTAGCAGATTGTTAATTATTTATGAAAAAATGGACTGACTATTTATAACGGAATTCATATTTATTATTCTTCGGAAGCTTGAAGGTACTGGTCACTACCTAATGAGTTTCAATGGGAATTATCAGAAACAAATGATAAGTTTGTTTTATGTCGCAAAAGAGGTTCGCAATATAGCAATAAACACAAATCATATATTTTTCAACTATCAGGAGGACTAGTTGTATATTTATATGCTACCAGCATATGAAATTTCACTATTAATTGAAAGATATGAAATATTGAAATTCAATAATTTGCGGATTTTTCGTATGAAATTGATTACTATCTATATACTATAAAACTGTATATTGAAACATATTACATCATTTGAAAGATGTACCTTATAGTTTCAGAAAAAAATGTACGTCTTTGTGTTTTTTTTATACATTCGTGACCAGTACTAACAAGACACCAAAACCCATATTGGTCTAGATATATCAATGTTTTGAGAGAATTTTCGCTTGATGAGCTTACTACCATAGGTGTAAAAATTGTGAATAGTTCATCTTTTTTTATATCATCATAGTAGATAGGTGAATTGTATAAAATACGGGTTTAGTTCTTCTAAGTTTGTTGCGGTGTCCATATTAGGTTTTTTTATATCAATATCACTGATTTTGATATATATGCACGGAAACTATGAAGTTTTCCACAAAAAATAATTAATTGAATATTTTTGAGGTACTTATGTATTTCGAGATCTTCATAAAAATATTGAAAAGTATCTTATTGTGATTCAAAAAGAGACATAACCACACATTCATTGAATGACACGATTCAATCTCATCTTTTGAATGTTTTTTATTGGAGATAAATATAACTAATCGATAACGTAAATTCCAATTCAAGCAAGTAGATTTCATATCATGAGTTCCACTCATGATATTATTATAAATTTCTTATTGAAATATGATATACAAAATTATAGCGGCTTTCGAGTTTGTCTGCCGTGATATGCAGGTTTCTGATAGTGATATTTCAACTACAACTGCGGCGGACATTGTCAAAGTCGAAACTTTGTTGAAAAACCTGCAGACCACAGCTAACAAACCCAAAAACCGCTATCAATTTAGGCACTGACTCAAAAAAACCTACACCTCATGATGTCTGATTTTTAACACAGTTGTTTCAGATAATCGAAAAAAAATTCAAATTCGCAGAATTCTCAACAACATGATCCAATGATGAATACTCGAAGCGAGATTCAGAAGAAAAAGTTCCTATTGTATATTTTGCAATCTTCCAATACTCTCGATACATTTAACGTTCTTGAAAAAATAAAAGCCAGCAAAACCAATTTTTGAAAACAACATCACTTCCACACACTTGATGTTCAAAATATACGTTCATCAATTGTGTTTGAGTTGAATGATATATTCGACATTGTTCATGGCTTCTATGAGGTTGTGACTTGAGTAACGTATTGTTGAGTTTTGAAACTTTAGTGAATACTTCGTCTACAACGATGTGATAGATCCTAAGAATATACGTGAATGTATGTCAGATAAGTATCAATGTTCATAAAACTGTCTATATAAAACATTCGAATCTGATATCACACATTTTTGAAAATCTATATATCTCGATTATGTCGTAATTATTTGTAAAAAGTTTGTAAATATTTTAAAAATGTATTTTCGTCATGATTCCAAAGCACTATAATGTACATAGTAATATCTAATGCTTGTTCGACAGATAATTTAATAAAATCATTTAATTTATTCAAATAGTTGTTTCAATGATTCTTACAGCTGTTTTGCATATTGAGCTTGAAGAGAAATTACCTTCTGTCAAATATAAATTTTAAAAATTCGAAGTAAATGGTGTTAGTTTCTGCACGAAGTCTCTCTTCACTTCATTGCTGAAAGTATTCAATTATATCGACCTATATGGTAACCTCATTATGTATTTTATCATCCGATTTCATTCTCTACAGTACCAAGGGACACATTTTCATTTATTTCCTTCCTGCTCGACGGTCCAGAGTATGAAAGCACATTTAATTCCATTGAAAGTCCATTTAAGTTTCAGCGCATACACATTTTCTGACGGCTGATATAATTATTTCCTTTCAGCAAATTGATGAAGGTTAGCTCTCAACATTCTCAAGTGGATTCTGTTGAAAGCTACTCAGATCGATATGCTTTCCCAAATTAATATTCGAAAATTTTAGATGCTTGTCTGTAAGAAGGGTCCACTGCTAGATATTTTCATCACATCGTGAAAATGGCTCCGAAATGGGAACTTTACCATGTCTCAAAAAGTATCGATATACAGGGGTGCGCAAAAGACCAGAATAAAATTAATATCTGTTTAACCAGTAACTTAAGGAAAATCGCTAAAACACGTCCAATAATTTCAAAGAGTACGCATTTTATGACAATAAAATGAAATTTTTTTTTCAACCCCTAGCTGCAACCCTCCCCAACTTTTTTTTTCAAATGCAAACCTATGTCAAGTATAGGCTCATTGAAAAGCTCGTAAAAAAAAGTGGAATCTGACCATACCCTTTTTTTCACTTATGTGGTTACCACGAAATGAGAAAGAACTCTTGAAAGTTAGAAATACCTACTCAGTGCTATCAACGGGTGAATTAACGTTGCAAAAAACAAATAAGTGGCATTCAGCATATGATGATGTACACTGCTCAAAAATTGCTAAGGATCACCAGTACCTAGTTTACAAATTTTGAGAACAGACCAACCTGGGCAGGCGCCACAACAAATTTTATTGATTCATGTGTAAAACTGATAACGTTATCTAGCATCAACATATTTTAGAATTTATTTTTTCACAAAAAACTTACACATAAAATTAGTTCCATCAAAAGGGGGAAACAGTTGTTGCAATTTGTGTACCAAATTTAATGCCCTGATATGAAATATTTTGTTTGACCCAGTTTTGAAATTGTGGCACTATAAGTATGTATTTCTAACTTTTAAGAGTTTTTTCTCATTTCGTGGTAACCACATGGGTAAAGAAAATGTATGGTCGAATTCCATTTTTTACGACATACACGACATAGGTTTGCATTTGAAAAAAAAAGTTGAGGAAGGTTGCAGCTAGGGGGTTGAAAAAAAATATTTGATTTTATTGCCAAAAAATGCGTACACTTTGAAATCAATTGACGTGTTCTAGCGATTTTTCCCCAAGCTACTGGTTAAACAGAAATGAATTTAATTCCGGACTTTTGCGCACCCCTGTATTTGTGCTAGGATAATAACGTCATTTATCGATTGAATTTAATAATGCTCTGACTGATTTTTTATTTCAATACAGTCATTGAATCCATTGAGTCGAAAATAGTAATGGTAACAATATGAACGATATGATGTGAAGCTATTTCCAGGCATTTTTCTTTTTCGAATCGAGAAATGAAAAAAAAAATTACAAATACTCTCTGTTGAAAGGTATGTGTATGTCATTCAATGACTTCAGATTCATTTGCGAAAAAAAATGATTGGGTCCATGAAAAACAGCTATTTCCCTTCCTATATGCCACGACAGGCACCGTGTTACATAAAAATAATTTTTTCTTGCTCAATTTGTATATCATTCATATGGAAACTGAATATAATAGATATCATGCATAAGGAATATGTAAACAATGAAGCAGAATACAGAGCTATTCTTTGTAGAAAAAAATCTCATTCATCAGAATGATATTTCATTTGAGCCCAGACAAGATCTGTTTTCGCTAAAAAATTATCTCTTGAACTTTCCAGGAAGAAAATGGATGAATGATTATAAAAAACTACCACTAAAGACTTCAAATTCCAATATATCCAACTCGTGAGAAGGCCCTCATCAGCTTCAATTGACATTTTGGTAACACTCATTCTTTTGATAACTAAACCAGCCATCGTTATGATGATAATGAGGAACTCGGTTATTTTTTGGGGGGAAATACACTTTGTGGAATTCCTTTTTGCATTTTTCCTTTCCTGAATCCAATGAAAAATTACAACTTCTATGGAAGAGGAAAATTTTAAAAAAATTATAAACATTCTCAGTTGATAGGTGCCTGTATATCATCTAGAGACGTTCGATTTATTCACAATAAGGAAGAGACACTATATCTGAAACAGATACTCCCCTGCTCATAATGTCACGACGGGCATTTGTTTTCATTGAAATCAGTTTTTTTTGCTCAAGTGGTATACCAAGCATATAAAATTAAAAAAAATAGCATACCTAGCAAATATCTAGACGATGAAGCAAAATAAAGAGCTTTCCATGGAAAATGAATCTCACTCATAAGAATCATATTTCATGCAGCCCAGACAAGATCTTGTTCTTAATATCATAACCAATTCGCAATTTCTGCTGATCGTTTTCAGTAAATATGGACGAAATGACAGCTCATCATCTTGTTTCCCCCTTATAAAGGCTAATGGTGAAACCATGTCGACGCGAACCTTTCAAAGTCTCTGTCATCGGAGAAAATCGTTTCTAGGCATAATCTATAAAATACTATACATTTCATCATTGTTCATTCTAAAAATACATACCTATACCTTCTCAGAAGTAGTGTTCAACAACCACCACAGATGCTTATTTATCCATTCTCCTCTGAAATTCTTGAAATCGCTGTCCGTCACCGTAACAATGCACTATGAGGCTTTTAATTAAAATATGTTGAGAAATAGACTCACCTCTTGAGGTAGAAATCACTTGGAGATCCTTTAAGGGATTATGAAACACTCCATTTTCCATGCACATAGCCTATACACTCCAAACAGTGATATTTTGAAGTTTTGTTTTGATCACTCTGCTCATACGAATCGAGTATTTGTGCGCATGCCTTTTTGATCGTGCTAACAACTGGAAACTATATACGCTATTGAAATATTTCTGACATGTGTCATTTGATAATATATTATATCGCCTATTTTTGGAATATGTCAGAGACATTGTTTTGATGCTTTTATTATGACACGTTTCTGGTATATTTCTGAAACCTCTATTTTCAATGTTCAAATATTTCCTCACCAAATTCATTTGAAATGTTTTAAACACGTTATGTGTTTACCCCTATTGATCCTACCAAACTTGACCGTGGACCACCCTCACACTTTCGACAAAACATTCCAACAAAGTACCCAATCAAACTGGCCTAGTCGGAATCCAGAAAACCCTGCGATCAGACGACACATGAAATGAGAACGTGATGAAAGAAGTGAACTTTAGAGCTGCGGTCTATATTTGGTCATATTCGCTTTCGGCTTTGTATTCCACACATGTTCCAGTGTACGGCTTTTGAATAACGAATGGACGGGATGAAAAACATGATAAGTTTTTCCACTCTCGTTCTCCTACATTCAAAGCGAAAGTCCTCGAAATATTGTGGTGACGTAGTTGAGGATATGAACAGGAGTTTGGATGCTTAGGAAGTTTTTTCAGAACGTAATATTTACTGAGGAAACTTCCAGATCACATCAAGGAGTAGTTTCCGTAGGAAAGAGTTTCTGGTAAAGTGTTTCTGATACGTAATTAGAGTCCAGAGTCAGGTGAAAATTTATGTTTTTGTTATACATGTCATTGGAAAGTATCAACCTTGTAAGCCTCGATTTTGAAGTTTGATGGTGAAGGTTTAAAAAATTGTTCTGCAATTGTTCGTTCCGTTAACCAGCTGACGAACGTCACCCCTCAGAAGTCGAAACTTGTGCGAGCAATGGATCGAGTGAGAAGATAACGTGAAATTTACTAGTGAAGTTGTATTTGAGATTGATTCCACTACTTTCTAGGAAACCCTCGGTAGCTTACTTCAAAGTTTGTGTGAGTAAGAATTTTCTGGAACTCAAAAACCTTAGCAAAAAATCAGAATCACTTCAGCTACAAAACTGGAGTGTTTTTCAATACTTCCCATCACTCCCACAAGAAAGTTCCGTATTAGGGTTTCGAGGTTGTATGTTTCGATGAGATAACATTACTAGTGAAAAAACGGTGAAATATGAGGAGAATGAAATATGCCTATCTATTCAGAAAGAAAATTAACAAAAATTCTCAATACTACTGTGTCACTAATCATCTCTAAGAAAAGAGGTCATCTGAGTTTGCAAAAACTACGAATATTCCAACCTATCAACGATTTTTGAGGGCGTTTCCAAGGAAAATGAACAAGTGACAAGGTGAAGACTATAGCGTAAGTGGCTTTCATTTACGACTCATATATAATTATGTTTATTTCCCTTGCTGAAATGTATAGGAATAGTCAAGAAGTTTTTGAATGTAGGCATGAAATATAGCAATTTCAAAATTGTGTTAGGAAAAATTAAAAATGAGTCGTTGAAAAATATTTACATAAGACTGAGTCAAAGATAAAAAAAATTTTACAGCATAAAAACAATTCTCAATCAAGAAAAATTTTAGACGGGCTGTGAATAAGGAAGCTAGTGTGTAGTCCCGGATATCACTTGGTAAAGCATTGAAAATTTTAGGCTTTTATTTAATGTGAACATCATTTGGCTTTGCTATAGGGTATTTCAAAATATTTTTTTGTCTGGTATTGATTTCATGAATATCCGATATCAAAGCAAATCTCGATCTGTTTTTTAAAACAAAAAAGCATATTTCAAAATTGAATAGTGATGGTAATTATTGCATTCCATTGTTTTTGAAGCTGTCATAACAGGAATCTTGGATTTTCAATCCAGTCATACTTCTTATCACCCTCTTTCGCACAATGAAGACGTTATTGGCTAATGGAGATATACCACAGGAACAGATTGCATAACGGAGGTTACTGTCTACCTGGGCCTAATAGAGTTTCTGCATAATGCATTATTGAGGGTACTTCTAAGGTTCCCGAACTGAAAAAGGATGGAATTCAAATGAGATATCAGGTGATCACAATGATTTTTCCAGGTGAGACATTCCTCAATGTGTAAACCTAGAAATTAGACACAGTTTCAATTGGTTCTGAGATTGGGAAGGACAAGATCATTACATTGTTCTGTTCGTTATAAAACCTGTGTTTTTTCTTTAATCACATGAAGAAAGTTTGTTGAGAACCATTTTTTCATTTCATTGACAGTTACTTCATATTCTCTGGTCAATATGTTATTGTCTTTACATAATACAATAAATGACGTATTAACATCATAAAGAGTGAAAGTGGAAGAAATATTGATTTAACAATATCAAAACATTAAATAAAGACAATATGTGTTCACAATCATCATAGCAATTGGGCTCTCGGTTCAGGTTCTGAGACTTATATCTCACAGCTATTTTGATACGCTAACAGTGATTCAATGTCCTAAGTGAATCATTTTCCACTTCAAAGAACATATGAGGGATTCCATGTGTGATTTCGATGTACGAGTGCATGGTTTTGTTTCACTTCTCGAAAAGAGGAGTTGAAACCATAAATGATAATGGAAAGTAAAGCACTTTGTTTTTCTGTTAATTGGCAAAAATACCACTTCATATGTCGAAATTGGGAAAACATGTTTTTTCCTGAATTTCCTTCAGAAAATTGTATCGGTATTTTTCAATTGTGTAAATGTAAAACACAATGATACAGTGTCGCTTTGTGTAAAACACATGAGCATCACCACTAAATTCCACCAGTTAAATTCGGAAAGTTTGAACTCATTAACGAACGCGGAGCGGCAGACATAAACAAAAGCTGTTTATAGAGTAATTATCACTTATAATTGAAAGTCAAAGTAATGACTGATGAGACTGTCGACCGGAGAGCACAGCTAAAAATAGCTGTGTGCTAATTGCACCAATTTTTCAGGGCAAGCACCATGTTTCAATATCTGGGAATGAGTTTATGCTTGTTTACGAACCACAAAGAGGCCTTTGATGAGTTTGGTTCAGACTAGTTTCAGTTTTATGAATATGTGAGACTAATGGAATGATTAATATTCTACAGATCTTCTTCGTTGAGGAGTGAGAAGCATAATTTATGGACTTCTCTCCTGGTACAAGAGGAAGACCCTGTTTAAGCAATGTGAGATGATAAAATGAACTATCAGCGGATGATTCTTTTTTCAGTACTAGAAATGGTTCACGTATTGAAAGAGGAGGTATATTATATTGTCGTAAATTTCAAGAATTATATTATACAAGGGTACGCAAAAGTCCGAAATAAGATAAATATCTTTTTAATCAGTATTTTAGGAAAAAATCGCTTCAATTTCATTCCGGACTTTTGCGCACCCCTGTATAACTGAAAGAATTGAATGAAAATCCCTGAATACCTACCTAGTTCTTCTCAATTTTCATTTGAAAATGAAAATGTTGGTACCCCCTTATAATTGTGGGGGTTTTGGAGGAGAAGGGTATGATGGGCTATTCGGTTGAACAAAAAACACCTTTACACATCGAAAACAGAATATATTTGAAAATATACTTTGAACACTACAAAAAACTAATGAGGATGAGTTTTTTTTTTCACATAGTTCCTCAATCAGATCAACTTTTGAACAATTCGTTCCTCAATGTTTGGTTCAAGCTTTGTTGAATACAACTGCAAATAGGCCTCAATCATCGAATTTTTCTTTGTACCTACTTTCAATGTGACTTACGCTCGAAAACCCTCCTTCACATATGTTCAAGAAAGTTTTTGGTAGTATTTTCTGATCCATTAATTTACCAATGTAGCTCTCAAATACTTTTTTCAACGTCGTATTACATGATAGTTCGATCACTTGTTCCTTCTGGAATGTTGGAAGTTTGCTCAAAGTTTCAATGTCATCAAACGAAAAGGAGTCAAGAATCCTGCCCAACGTTTTGTCTTCCTAATTATTTCAGATTGTGGTAGGATACTTACCCAAACAAAAACTACGGAGAAAACATCAAAACATAGAACAACAACTTTTGATCAGTACTTCCGATTTCTTCATTAAAAGAACGATAGGGTCATCTTGAACTGCTTCTCCCCTATATGACGTGACAAGCGGTAAATCACATGGAAAGTCACTACCTGTGTTTCAAATAGATAGCATTTATAGAATTATCCACATAAGGAGAGTGGGTAGATATGACTCCTCTCTTTTGGCTGGGATGGTGGTTCGATAGTGCGTGCAGGTACCTATCCGTGTGCGTGGGTTTTTGGTATACTTTGTGGGTTAGTCTAGAACCACATCGTTCAATCAGAACATCTAAGAATGCTACCTGTTGGTTCTGTTCGGTTTCCTTGGTGAATTTGATGCTGGGGTGTTGAGTGTTCAGGTGGTCCAGAAAAAGATTCAGAGCGTCCTTTCCATGTTTCCAGACGACGAGGGTGTCATCCACGTAACGTAGCCACAAGGTCGGCTTCAAATCGAAGGCGTCGATTGCCTTCGAAACGTTCCATGAAGAAATTGGCTATCACTGGGCTCAGTGGACTTCTCATCGCCACTCCATCTAAATTGTTCATAGAAGTTTCCCCTCCATTGAATATCTACCCTTACTGAACGTTCTCGAAGAATATGTGAACCAGAGCATCTAGAGCAAGAACTGGAACATCTTCAAGTGACATTGAGGTCAAATGGATACAGTGTATCTGAGATCAACAGGGCTATGAAACTGAAGAGTTCCACGGTTCAAAACAGGGACAACTCTCAGGTAGTTGCAAATGCATATCTGCCATACATATATCCCGAGGGTCACTGACAGAATTGGGAAACTCTTGGGGAAATATAGCAGGGTTACCATTGCCGACTGGTACGGGAGGCGATAGAGATCCAAAAACATACGGACAAATTCAACAGAAAAGAAGAAGCTTTGAGTCTAAACAGAATTTGGAATCCCATTCTGAGGAAATCAAGAAAAACTAATGAAATCACGGCAGGTAGTGCGGCAACTAATAATGATGATTATTCCACGAGCCCAACAGAAGTAATCAACACTCCAGACTACTTGCATCAATACAAATACGCCTTGAGAAATCGAAACGTTTAGTCATCTGAAATTAGTAAGCCTCTGGAGAAGCTGGTCACTCGCGCTAGCGAAACGTTAGGAAGAAATTCCAAAGAACGACGGCCTTCAAGTCCGAAGAAAAGTAGTTATACTTCTCATCCCTTGGTTCGCACTTCTTACCTGAACATTCCAGGATTTTCTGTTAACTTTACCATATAGAAAAAAAAATTGTGGAAAACATCGAGTAGCTGTTATCAGTTTCCTAGCGGGTTCATCACATCCAGCCTCACATTCAACTATTCGCTCGAGCAGAAACGCACTTTTAACCGACTCAACTCGCAGATAAATAGAGATCTGTTCGGGAGCAAGACAGTCCGCGGTCGCCAAGATGAATGGCCGCATTCAGCTCTCAAGATTACTTCTTTGTCTCGGCCAGCTCCATCCATCATAGTGTCCATCTAGCCGAAGACGTGATGCGGCCTTGGAGATGTTCTAACTCAACCTGAACTTTGTATTCAGAAATTTTCTACAAAACACTGGCGCGACACGCGATACCTAAGTGATATATTGCTTGGGGAACTTCACTTTTATATTTATTGTCGGGATTTATAGCCGAAAGATATCGGTGCAGAGAATTTGTTAGAGAGGATTATGGAAGGGGGGGTTGAAGGGAGCAGGAAGAGTTCAAGATCATGCGTTGCTTTTTTGGGGGGATGGAGGAGGTCATTACATTCAAGTTTGGAAGCTACTGAAATTCATCGTTGAACATTTTTCTAATCGAAGACAATATAGGGAATCCAGTATTACCGGGTTGAAGGCCGTCGTTCTTTGGAATTTCTTCCTGACGTTTTGAAATCACGGTAGGTAGGTAGGCAACTGATATTGATGATTATTCTCCAAACCCGACAGAAGTAATTAACACTCCAGACTACCTGGTTCAATATAAATACGTCTTACGAAATCGAAATGTCCAGTCATCGGAATAATAGTCAAGATGAATGAGCCTCTGAAGAAGCTAGCCACTCGCGCTAGCGAAACGTCAGGAATAGATTCCAAAGAACGACAGCCTTCAAACCCGAAGAAAAGTAGTCATACTGGCAACCTCAATATCTAAAAAAGTTAAATTTGTCTGAAATAATATCCTATCAAATCTTATTTTCATCCTATTATATTGACATTTTTTATTCACTTATTATTCAAACCCATTGAATATCATGTGAAAGTGAAGAGGGAAATTCAAACTCACAAAACGAATATTTTGGGAGACCAGAGATCAAAGTATTGAAAGCTTCAAGTTAATTATCATGTTATTTGTTATATTTCAGTGCGTAACATATATTTATACCATAATTTCTATACATATATCCATACGCAACCACATAATTGAAATTGCAACAAAACTCTCATTTTACGTCTATACAATAATAATGTATGCATGTCATTCAAGTAAGACAAATTGGATGACTTTTTGTAAATAAATACGAATTTATTTGATGGATATTATAAATCGATAAAGGTTAGCTTAGTTCTGTATCAGATCTTGGGATTTGTTTTAAAATGGGTGTAATTGTTGCTCAAGACCCCCTGATTACGATGCTAGGATGGAAATAATTGGAATTTGATAAGATTTGAAAAAAAACTCCATGCACATATGATTAATTTTATATCTTTTTACATGTCTACAAAGTTTTTGAATGTTCTGTTATTATCGGGTGGAGGAAATAGATGATAATTGAAAAAAAGATTTCAAGCTATTTTCCCATGTGCCCATACTAGGGTTCATGAGGCTCATACATCTTGATCTCATAGGAGTTTAACTCAAGATGTGGGCATGGCCCAGATCTTCAGGTTGACCGACAGTCATTCGATATCTGAAGTTAAGCAACGCCGAGCGCGGTTAGTATTTGGATGGGTGACCATGCAGGAAAATACCGTGTCGAAATCCCTTGCAGCTGCAGCGAAATAGCATATCATAGCTCGCAGACAATATATCAATGAGCACAAGATATATTGAGGATATGCCGTACTTCGGAGGGGACGTAAAACCGTCGGTCCCGAGTCCATGGATGTTGGGCTCGTTAAAGATCCCTACCTCTGGATGGAATACCAGAGGTTTCGGCAAAATTTCCGGTTGGGGGAAGTGTGCTCACCGGCGTCGGTGATTGGCCTTGGTAGCGGAAATGGGCCGACGTTAAATGAAGGAATAGAAGAAGAACTCAAGATGAATGAGCCTCTGAAGAAGCTAGCCACTCGCACCATAAAAACGTAAGGAAAATATTCCAAAAAACGATGGTCTTCAAACCCGAACCAAAGTAGTGATACAAACATACTTTTTTCAACACCTCCTTCAGCTTCTCACTCATTTTCAAAACAGTTATTTCCTGAGATTTTCATTTCAGTTCATTGAGAAAATATCTAATTTATCAAACTAAGTCCGTAATAACTATCCTTATTTTCAGCAAGGACGTTGCAAGCATCGATTGTTCGACAAAAATTCCATATATACTTTCCCAATTGAGATTCACTACAATTTTCAGGCCCCTTTATAGAAGTTTCGAGTATTGCTTCTACATCAAAATCCCTATTGTACCTGTTATCATAGTGTTTGATACACGAAAAATTCTTGAAAAAATTATCCCACAACAATTCCATAAATATATTTTCCATTTCATCCAAAATCAAAAGAGGGTGAACCAGCCTTAATACCATAATTCTATAAAAAATATCAAAACCGCCTTGTCAACAAACCCGATTGGAATCCCCTTCGAAACCCAGGAGGGCCTTTTTTATCGCATCAAAACCAGTGGCAGTGAGTGTATGAACAGTAATTTATAAAACTCATGACAAACAAAAATCCTCAACCCTTTCTCGCTTTTTGCTGATACGTCTAGCCGAATTCATAAATTTTCCCGACCTACTGGCCGAGCGACACGACGTGCGGATAAATCATGCATGAAAGCCCTAAACAAACTCATTTTGGTTGTCTAGTAAGCATGTAAGTGTGTATATGTGTAAACTAAATATGGCCAGGGTCGTGATTTATTGTCACGGAAACGGGTAATATGCCGTTCAAATGTATAAATAAACAGTTGTTCGTGTAGTTGGAAGGCTTGCTTTGGGTGGAGTTTGTCCAAATATTCCTGAATAAAAAATGATATCAAGGACCGTTTGAATAGACGGTTGTATGGTATTTTTCACAGTAAATGATATTGGCTTATTAACTGCAATAAACTACGCGATTTAATCCCATTGTGAAGAAAATCATCTGGTAAAAGATGCAAATGTGCTACAGGGTCGAACTTAAGGAATTTGAATTTTGCATAATGTAGGAGATATACAAGTAATTTATTTAAATGTTACAATTCTGTTCTATATTTAGTTCAGTGTCGCTATCGCTATCCTCATCTAAATCAATTATAATTGGTGCAATTGATTTTACAGAAAGGTACAAGTTTTCAACATTTTATAGCATGACTAACAGAACTTTTCCAACTCTCGGTAGGAATGTCATTCATACAGTTCCTAATTAATTCTACCACACTACCACTTGAAGTCGGAGAAGTATTTTTTCCGCGCACGCTCGATTTAAGTTGGTGCCTCATAAGCTCTATGGGATTGAACACGCAGTAGTAGGGAGGTAGTCGTAACACTGTATGTCCCAATTCTTCTGCAATTGTATTACAAACATACGTTTTTTTTAAAGAAAGTGACTCAAAATATATGTCATTTGCAGCCGTGAAGTTTTGAATCTCCAATTTCGTATTCTTTGAGCCAGGAATTTTTTGCAATTGTCGTCTATGATAGCTTGCGTTGTCCATTACAAGAACGCTGTTTGGCGGAATGTTGGGTAACAGACAATTTTTGAACCAATCTTCAAAAAGCTCTGCCGTCGTATCTTCGTGATAATCAACACAAGAGTCCTTAATATTTTTGGCAGAAAGCCACATAGCGTTTAGGATCCAACCATTTTCTGATCCTGCGTGTAATATTGTGATTTTCTTCCCTTTATTTGATGGTGCTTTTGTTTTACACTTATCAGAGGAATCAGACCATCCTTTGGAAGGGGTGTCATGCGTGTCAAACCACGTCTCGTCGAGGTGGGGTATTGGCCGATTTTCAGACCGGTATTTTCTTATTGAAGTTATATATTCAGAACGCCAGTTTGTTAAACGTGTGGATTCCATTATTACTTGTCTCTTGTCAATTTTGCGATATTTGAAGCCCATTGCGGAAAGAGCTCGCCAAAGAGTAGTGAGGCCACAGTTGATGTGAGTTTCGTCATTGATGAGCCGCTGTTTCAGACTTTTGATTGTAGGGACACGCTGCTCATCGTACATAGTGTAGTCTGAGAAACAAAATTACCTGAATCCGGTCCTTTTACATTTATGATGTGCATCTCGGATTTTACAACTTAAGGGTCTAATTGGTTTTATTATAATCCTTCAGTCAATACCATTTATTGTGAAAACTACTATGGAAGTGAGGAACAAGGTAGTTTTTGTAAAGTGTTTCTGTGCATTAAGTTTTTCTGAATACTTCAATCTGATGGAAATGAAGGAAAATAGTGTTTGTTAAAAAAGTATCAGAAAAAATATAATTTGAATTATCTTACATATTATGTTCGAAGGCGTACAAGGGCCTTGAGATTTTGCCCTGTTTTTGATATCTAGTCTTTTGTTTCTAGAGATCTCGCCTTCTTTCTCAAAATCGTGAAAGGAAAGGTGTCGGGAAAGAAGGCAAGATTTCCGATGAAATTGAACGTGTTTCCTGTACTCTTTCTTCGAATCTTCACTCCTATTTTATTAAACAAAATGTAAATGGTAATGGTTCGGACTTCCATTGTCTATATTATTAACTGGGTTGACCTGTTGCTGAGAAGGAAAGGATGAAAAAAATACAAATCAAGTGAAAAAAATCAAATTGTTGGTCGATAATGAAATCAAAGAAGGATTGATTCAAAATGATGTTGTTACAAAAAAATCGAGTCATCGAAAATGAAATATGAGTCAAGAAAATTAAATAAAGAAAATAAAGAAATAAATGAAATAATATTGTGAGAAGAAAATTGAGGTATGGAATAAGAAATACTAGTCAAGGAATGTAAATGAAGAAATAAATGGAATATTATAAAAAAATGTTGAAACAAAGTTTCAAATTGAGTATACTCACGACGTTTCGTTTGCTGGTATCCGCAATCGTCTTCGGGTGATGACAGTATTGTTTGTTAATATGTTTCATAAATGTGTCAAGGAACTATTAACGCAGCAATTTGTTGGGGTAGATAGAAGTCTACCCTTCTACATTCGTAAAATTTTTTTTATATGCAGATTCACACGAAAGGGAAGCCCTGTAATGCTCAAAGAACACCGCGCGAACCAAGGGACAGGATATACGAATTATCATTTACTTTGAATTTCTGAAGTTTGTAAGCCTCAGGAGAAACCTCTTTCGGTAAAGAGTTCCAGAGCTCAGCTGTTCTATTGAAAAATGATCCCTGATCATGAGAGGTTCGTTAGGTCTCCAAATTCACAACAAAGGGGTGGGAATTCTGTACTCGTCGAGTCATCCGTGTAGATATTGCCAAGGGTGGAACGATTGATAAGAATTCAGAGGAGCACCGATCGTGAAAATATCTGTAGAAGAGAGACAAGTTCCCTACCCTTCTACGATGTTCCAATGAAGTGAGTGAGTCTGTGAGCGAAGAATCACCAACAAGACAAATTGCCTTTCTCTGAATAGAATCAAGAAGCCTCAATGAATGTTTTGGTGCCAAATACCACACATGAGAACTATAGACAGGTCGTATGTGACCCTTGAGATAATCAGAAGCTGACGAGAAGTGAAGTATTTCTTTGCACGAAATAGAAACCCAAGTTTCTGGGAAGCTCCTTTAGCGATCGATTTCACATGGTTTTCCCATGAGTAATTATTATTAGTATCAGATACTTGACTTTGTAGGAACAGTTACTCCTGATATCTGAATAGAAGATGATTATAGATCGGCTTTCCTTGAGAAGAGACATGGCTGGGTTTTCCTAGCATTAATTTCCACCAGGTTCATGTTACCCCATTCTATTGTATTTACCGAGTCATCGTTAATTTTAATGAGGTGAATGTTTCTTTGACTTTTTGTTTCTCGAGCTGGTATGGGGACTCTGGAAGAGAAACTAGTATGAAGAGTGCTTTCGTCCGCGGAACTATGTACTGAACAAGATGTTTTCTGGAGCAAATCATTGATATGAAGCAGAAAGAAAGTTGTCGCCAAAACTGAACCCTGTGGAACATCTGCATTTACTTGGGGAATATCAGATGATACTCCATCAACAACCATATACAGAGACCTATCAGACAAGAAACTCTTCAACAAAGTACCCAGCTGAGGAGGCAAACCATAAGAAGGCAGTTTAGAAAGGAGACCCCGATGCCAAACAAATCAATACTCATTTTTTAGATTATTAGTACAATCCCAGAAAACTCAGACAACTACGAATGTATAATCTTTGGGTATGGAAATTTTTCTGATGAAATGGCATCAGGTAGGTCTGGATACATCCCAGATAGCACAAGTATATATTATGGATATATTATCGACATCCATCATGGATATTGTAGGTATTCATAAGATATCCAAAAAAAGCCAGGGCATATCTTATGGACGTCCATGGGATGTGACAGTGTGACCTTTTTGGACGTCTCATAGATTACCATTATGGATATTCATGAAAAATCGACTACGGATATCCACAAGATATGGTATGTGGTATAAAATATAATATGGACATCTTAAGGATATCCATAGTGGACATCCATAGAATGAACAACCCAGTTATGACGTATAGGTGAAAATTGAATGTTGATGCATTGAAAAACCAAAAAACAAATCACAAAAATGTAATTCTGTTCAATTAAAATTATAAGTATATAAAAATAGGTATATAGAATATAAATCATGATTCAGTCAGTGTTTTGCATAGTTTCCCCAAACCTTTCTTTTGTAAATCTCAACCAGTTTTTATCAACTGATAAACCGCTCTTGTCTACAGCAACTGAAATTGAAAAAGTATTCCCATGTCAATTATCAGAAAATATGTTTGAGTAAAAGATTGTCGTTTATTCTTCACAATATCTATTCAATTTGCATATCCTTTCTCTCTTTAATGTATTCCGCATCATGCTCTGTGAAAATCTGTCATGATGGCCAGTTTATCAGTTGTGGTTTTAGTAGTATTAGGTCACTTAATTACATATTACACTACGTATGAACCGTTGAATGCAATTTCCAGGTATTCTGTTGCATATAAATATTGCTGGATTATCAGTATTTCAAGTATTGGGCAGAAATTGATTCACGTAGTTCATATCATTTTCACTCAATTGAATGGGAAATGTGAAAAATAAAGAAAAAACTATTTTTCTATGTGATATGAAGATTCGGAGGAAGGTGAACCACCAGTAATATTTTCTCCCCCATGTTCATCATCTGAAGATGAGAGGGGCCTGTTTTTTTTTATGTTACCTGAAAATAAATAACAACATTGAATTGATAAATATACAGCACGTACATAATAAATGAAGAATCCTGCACCAAAATTAATTGTTATGTATCTTAGTAGAATCTCAGATGTAGGTTAGTCAAATTATCTACCTGACTGAACTACCTACCAACCGTACGAACTTGTGACAAAAGTTTATTTCATTCGTATTTGAGGTTCTACCACTTTTTCTATTCAATAATTATTTTTCACATTTATAAATGTACTTATATATAGGAAATATATATTGTGATTGTGACTGACAGGAGTGACAAATCACAGATCTCCCCCTCTCTGTTTTTCTGTGGTGTTGAACTGCAACACAGCATCACAGCATTAATATCAAATTTCGGACACCTTTCGCACATTAGACTTTGTAAACTGTAAATTTGTCGAATTCTATGCGGCTCTGTAATTAATTCTGTGTCAGTTCGCATGCATTGATTTTGAACACTTTGAAATTCATTATATATATCCTTTATTGATCTCTGTATGGATATCCAACATGAAACTTATTTGGATATCTTATTGATGTATCCAGGATGTTCGTTTTGGATATCCTAGGAACATCCACGATAGGATATCTTATGGACATACATTTTATGTTCACGAATATCCCGCCTTGAATAGGACTTGAAATGGATATCCATAGGATATCATGTGTTTACTGGGATCACGCTCCTACTAATAGGTTGTAATATTGAAAATGAAATATTCCCAAAAAACTGTCAAGTTCATTTTGACCATGACTCCACATAGCCAAAATATCACCAGCACCAGAATCTGTGATTATTACCTATTTCCACCACCAGGGACATATCTCTTTCCATAAACTCCCAATGGTCAATCCGCCAACTACCTCTAGGTACACATTTCACAGCTAACCCGACGTATGTTGGGCGTTAATTCGGAAACAGTGCGGTTCGTACATCTGCTGTATATTGCAGCAGGGATGTTTATGCACTAGCGATTGATTAAACCGTGCGATCCTAATTAATTGATTATAGTTCGCACAACAGAGTCGGCCATAATTCAGATCTGTGACTGGCGGTTGCTGTTTGGGTCGGCAAAGTTACGGATTCGTTTCAACATTAATGCGGGGTCGATGTTCGGTACACGGGATATTGGACTTTACGGACATGGAGTAGCAGACTCCACTCTCTGTAATAAAAATTCTCTATTTCGACTCTCTCCACTAAGCTCCGAATAAATATCCGATGAACTCTGCTGAACTGTCTTCTCCACGATGAATTATCTCCTTATACCTGTATATGCCTATGGTGAATCTTCGAGAGATACCTCGATGATGTGTATCGAAGTTTCCAAGCGAATCAAGAGTTATTATTCTGCGTTAATGAGCGACAGGGCCGGCGCTAGGACATATCGTAACAATATATATATATATATATATATATATATATATATATATATATATATATAGAGAGAGAGAGAGAGAGAGAGAGAGAGAGAGAGAGAGAGAGGGAGAGACAGAGGAGAGGAAGTCTTTGCTGACAAGTTAAGAACAAAACTCGGGAATTATATTTGGGACAGCAGCAAAAGCGAAAGTGTACTCTTATAACAATATATTTCCAATATTTCGACAATCGGTTATTGTCATCATCAGGGAGCTACAAAATAATGTTAATGAGTGAAAATATGAACAATTTTTCTTTTTCCTTACTTACATTGTTAGTGAGGATGGTCGCATGAGATGGTTAAGAAAGTCAGATGACACGTAGTTAAACATTTAAAAAACATTGATACGTATCAGTACAACACATAAACACGTTAAAAACTATCATTTTCCTTTTTAATGAAAAGCTGTAACGACAAACACCATGTGGAAAAGATAGAAGGGGCATGAAATTTTGTGGTTATAAAAGCGCCAAAAGTCATTTGTCGAAAATGTCAAATGTCAATGAAAAATTCTAGTGGAGACACAATTTGGCCTCAGCCGCTGGGACCTCAATAAAATAACAGGTGCTGCAAAAGACGAGATAGGAAAATGTGATATAATAATAAGATTATTAGAAATATGAAATTAGTTTTATTATATATATATATATATATATATATATATATATATATATATATATATATATATATATATATATATATATATATATATATATATATATATATATATATATATATATATATATATATATATATATAGGAAGGAAGAATCCCTTCAAAATTCGGGTGTGCAGTCAACAAGGAGATGGAAGTAAAGTGAACTCTTTATTTTGTTCTAGCTTTCGAGTCTTAATTGACTCTTCATCAGGAACTGAACAGGAGGTTAATAATCCTTTTCACTAGGGAACTGAAGGAAGACGACATTTCGCAACACATAGATGTTATGATTATAAAACATTGTATAAAATTTTAATTAAAAACTATTAATTATTTTACATGTTGCTGAGTTCTCCATCGCATTTTCGGAAGTCATTCCTCTTGAATTCTGGTGTTAGTTGTTATTACTCAATCGGGAATCTTTGCGGTTTCCGACTGACAGAGGTGGTAGATGAAAAGGATACTCATTCATTATAACATATGATCTTAGTACCGAACTGTACCTTTCAACAGATGCGTCGTCGATGTATTGTCGACTTCTCGATTGAAAATTAAACTAGCTAAGGCTAGTGTTTCAGAAGAATGACTCCCGAATATATGAAGGATAACTCAGGGTCCTCGATAGCTCAGTGGTAAGAGCATTCGTCTAGTTAATGAAAGACGTGGGTTCGAATCTCGCTAGAAGAAGTTTATTTTTTATGATTTCAAATTTGTCTGAATGCCACCATCATTTCATTAATTATCATTATTATTATGACTTATATGTCCTATATTTCTCAAACATACGGTTATGTAACGAACAACATTAAGTTAGGTTAGGTAAGGTTTGGTAAGGTAAAGTTCGTTTAGGTAAGGTGAAATTTAATGCTAAGCAAACCCAGGCATGTGTAGTATTCAGACGTAAGGAGTAACTATTCCTACAAATCTCTCATGGAAAAAACATGTGAGAGCGATCGCTGAAGGTGCTTCCCAGAAACTTGGATTTCGTGCGAAGAAATACTTCTCATCAGCTTCTAATGATATACAAGTTTCAGATACGACCTGTGGTGAAATATAAGTTCTTATGTGTGGAGTTCGGCACCAAAACATTCATTGAGACTTCTAGAATCTATCCAGAGAAAAGCAATCCGTCTTGTTGGTGATTCTTCGCTCACAGACTCGCCCACTATCGTTGGAACATCGTGGAAGGATCGGCGACTTGCCTCTCTTCTATAGATATTTTCATGGTCGTAACTCTTCTGAATTGTTGTCAATCGTTCCACCCTTTGCAAAATCTATACGGATAACTCGACGAGTGCAGAATTCCCACCCCTGTTGGGAGTTGAGAGACCTGTCAAACGTCTCTTGCTCAGGAACCTTTTTTCAATAGAACAGCTGAACTTTGGAACTCTTTGCTAAAAGAGGTCCATCCTGAGGCTCAAAAACTTCAAAAATTCAAATTGAATGTTAATTCGTATTTACTGGCTCTTGATTCCCGCGGTGTTCTTTGAACATTACAGGGTTTATAAAAAATATATGACATGCACAGGCAGGAACTTGCGTTCTCAACAGTATTACCATGATGAGGTATTCACTATTTGAAAAAGTATTTCGAGGTCATAACTCGAAGAGTGAACTGAAAAAGAAACTTGACGTTTCTGAGATTTTTTCCCCATTGACCATATCAATATTTTACCGAATTTGTTCCAACTTCTACGTGCTCACTGTATGTTGACCCACAATAATAACTGAAATAATTACTTACTGCATAACGATATCAAACAAAAAAATGTTGAACTATATTTTTACGTTCTCCTCAACCAGTTTGATAGGCAGATGACCACATACTTTCTCGGAAAGGTTAGCGGGCTTCAGAGATGTACGGATGATAAGGTATTATGTCTCCATTCTAAAATTCTTCACTAAGTTGAGTGCTGGCAATTTACATACCTCGTATACCAGCGATAAATATTTTCATACGTGTATGCTAACGATTCAACCTGGAGCCCATCGACATTTTTTCATACCGAAAAACAACATTTCTTGACACATGACAAATTGTTTGTGTATCTTGATGACATTTATTACTCAAAGCGGAGCACAACCTACTTTCACAGCCAACAAGTCGAATGTGTCTAAAACTTGTTTTTCCGGGATATGCAAGATTCTTTAGAAACAAAGGTATAGAGTTAAACTTTTCTGAACACTTACGCAAACAATTTATAAACTAAGTACAAAAACTATTTGCATACTCATAAACTCATCCAGTAGTTATTGGATGAATTTTGATCAAGAGATATTCGTATTGAAAAGTTAGCATATTCTTTCGTTTGGATTCAAATACTTCAAAGAATGAATAGTATGAATACGAGAGTTTCCTGTACAATTCTCGCTCATAGTGAGAATAGTAGAGAAAACTGTGATATTTTGTGCTAAATATGGGTTTTCACCAAGTGTAGACGAATTGAAGAACTTACCGACCTCTGTGATCTGGCAACCAGTAAAAAAAGCTTACCGTTTTGACTACATATACTTACTGTGAGTTATCAAGAAAACTGGATTGTGCGGAAGATATTGAAAGCAATGCGTAATTAATTCAGATACTTTTTTCCGATATTTACTACATAAGTATGAATGAATCAATAATTCAAATTTCAACGAAGATTTCAATTCAGTACCAGATATGTGGAGGAATCGTCACATACATTTAATTCTTCAGGTATAGATGATACCGTTAAAGATACAGAGATTGTCAGATGAAGGCAGAAATGTTGATATACATAAATGTGAGAGATATAATGATATCATTGGGTGAGCTTGACTGAAAAAAAGTTGATTGCTACTTGATGAAAATTTATATTTGAAACAAAATATTACAGTGTCCTG
The DNA here is from genome assembly GCA_032362365.1 of Zygogramma bicolorata. Taxonomy (NCBI): domain Eukaryota; kingdom Metazoa; phylum Arthropoda; class Insecta; order Coleoptera; family Chrysomelidae; genus Zygogramma; species Zygogramma bicolorata. The sequence continues at coordinate 140,197 of JAVJAQ010004482.1, read as the reverse complement.
TACAATATAAATGCTGCATGATGAGGCTATTGTATGAGAAAACACATGTCGCGGTTTTATAATACCCTGTTCAGTAAGAATCGTACAAAAAATTGTGGTTCTCGATTTGAGATAGTAGTTACATTAATGATTGATACTTTTACAAATGATGCTAGTGATAATGATCATTCTTCAAAAATAAAAAAGGAGTTACTATTTGAAAGTGTAATTTTGTGGTACATAAATTTTTTCTTCGTAGTGTTTTGGGTTTCTACCCTTTCATAATCTAAAATAAAAAGTAATAATATTGGAATCTATACAAGTGTAGAAGGGCAAACCAGACAAGTTGCTTTGTTCATAAAAAAAGAGTTCTTTTTGGCTAGAACAAGTCCAAGCAGTCAGCAAATTCTCGTATGACTAAATTTTACCCACCAAATGAATTACTGAACTAAAAACAAATGAAAAACAAGGGATTATCAGTATCTTCATATCCAATATATCCAAGATAACTAATGATGACTACGAAGTCCTTTTATAATATGAAATTAGGCTCAGCAGGAGTGGTCTAATTCAATTATTCTACAGAAACGAATTATAGCTTGAACAAATCATAGCACCCGGACAGAACATATATATGGTTGAAAGTTGTATTGAACTCTCAAATACCCCCGAATCCTTTCAGGAGTTCCTGATTATTGTCAGAAAATCGGTGTAAATATTTTGGGAAATATTTACAGTTTGAAATTCGGTTCAATTGTATTCATCAAATTCCTTGTTCGTGCGGTCAAGAATATATCGGTGAAACGTCGAGACCTTTGAGAGTGCGAAAGAGTGAACACAAGATGTACATCAGGATCAGACAGTTAGGTGGTTCTGAATCATCAGAACACAATCTAACTGCCGATGGAGATCACTCAGTAGAATTTTATCTGCTTTTATCTTGCAGTCTGAGTAAGGTTGCATTTCAACGGGTTCATTTGATATAAAAAGCACCTGGCCATCCCCCTTGAAAGGCAAAATATCATGTCAAATCTCAGATCTTTGGAAGATATTCGAAAAAGAACCTAGTTGAGGAATACTTTTCAACAAATCTTCAAAATGAAAGTAGATTTGGTATCCGAAACGTTTTAATAGTCCAATTTGAGTATGACTAGAAAATAGAATAGAAAATAGATCAGAAATCTTCCCTTGTACACTTCTGAAGATTCCAAAATCAATTTTTATTTTACAGATCCAATGGAACTACGAATGAAAAATTCACCCACAAGAATATTTTCCTCATATATAGAAAATTTCCCATAAGAGCAATGCAATTATCGAGAACAGCGGTAATTGCATTGTATCAAGTCACCATAACAACACATTTGAAACCGTATCGCTAGACGTCAGTGAACAACACAAATAAATGTCAGATAGACTTCAAAAATAGGAAAACATTCCGCGTTTAGGTGAGTACTCCATACAATCTATAGAGGAAAGTATAAATGAACAAAAAATAACATTTCCTTGAGAATTTTTCTATTTGTGGAATATTCCAATGAATTACATTCATGCATAAAAATGACCAGATAATTTTGCATTCAAGCGTGATAGCTTATACAAATTGCATTCGGTTATTTTCATATTTTGTAAAAGAGCCCTCGTCCTTCGGACTCGGGCACTTTCGCCAAAATATGAAAGTAAACTTGCAATTTTTAGATATCACGCTTTCTTGCAAAATTATCGGTAATTCTTATGCACTCGTGCAATTATAACCAATAATGAGTTTCAAACAATTCATAAATACCTATTCACTACCTTTCTGCTTTCAACACATCCTACGAAACTAAATCCACCTCAAGCAAGGAGAACTGCACTAATAACATTAATTTGGAGTGAAATAACGGTTGTGGTTATATTTGATACATATTAATGGTATTCACAGTGCTGAGAAATTATGGTGGCAATACAAAAACCGCAAATTCTATGTCAACAAGAAATATTACGCGCTAGCTATGTGAACCAGTATATCACAGAGAGGTTTGAATAATTCGGATGGTGTGGATGCAGTTCGAATTTGTTTGGTGCAGTGTTGCAATTTGTCTACGCGAGTGAAATTAAAGATTCGACTAGGTATGAAGATATTGATTTTTTTCAATTCCACTATTTTAAACTTTGTGAAATTGAATTCAATATAATATCTTCAGGAATATCATTGTTCAACAGTTTGTGGATAGGAAGTGTATCTAGTTATATCCACGAAGCCAGCAATTGTTTTACCTACTTGCTGTCATCCAGTGTCTTGTTGATCGTTGAAAGTCAGGGATAACGACGAAATTTTTGCTGCACTAGCAAAAATCACCGCATAAGCATGGTAGGATAAAAAAAGGTACAGTACACAACAATTTTCGCTCATGCGTAATGGGCTACTTAATCTTCTCGTTACGTAATATACTATTGTAAAAGTAGTGCTTCAATATTTTTCGCCTCATTTCTTCGCCACGCAACGCACTTGGATATCACTGATTTGATAGTTTATACCTACGGAAATCCAAAAATGGTTTATATTCAATAATCTGCGTGCCATAATAACACAGTTGCCAACATCAATGAAGGATGAGGTTGGAACCTTTGTTGTAGGATTTTGAAACCAAAATTCTGATTCTCCACTAGCTCAGAAACAGTTCAGGTATCAGAGAACGTAAAATTATTAGTTCTTATAATATCTGCTTTATGGGCAAATTATATCTTATGGTTTGCCCCCTCAGTTGTGTGCTTTGTTGACGAGTTTCTTGTCTGATAGGTCTCTGTATGTGGTTGTTGATAGAGTATCATCTGATATTCTCCCAATAAATGCAGGTGTTCCACAGGGTTCAATTCTAGCGCCTACTTTGTTTCTGCTTCATATCAATGATTTGCTCGAGAAAACATCTTTCTCAGTACATAGCGGACGACAGTACTCTTCATACTAGTATCACGATGCTAGGAATCACGATCAGTAATAATCTCTCATGGGAAAAATATGTGAGATCGATCACTGAAGGTGCTTCCAGGAAACTTAGATTTCTATTTCGTGCAAAAGAATACTTCACTTCCCATTAGCTTCTAATGATCTACAAAGCTCAGATACGATCTGTCTTGGAATATAGTTCTCATGTGTGGAGTTCGGCACCAAAACATTCATTGAAGCTTCTCGACTCTACTGAGAGAAAGGCAATCCGTCTTGTTGGTGATTCTTTGCTCAAACACTTGCTCGCTTTATAGGAACATCGTAGAAGGGTCGGGGATTTGTATCTCTTTTATGGATATTTTCACGGTCGGTGCTCTTCTGAATCATTATCAATCGTTCCATCCTTGGCAATACCTACACGGATGACTCAACGAGTACATAATTCCCACCCCTTTGTTGTGTACTTGGAGACCTGTCGACCCTCTCTTGCTCAGGGATCAATTTTCAATAGACCAGCTGAGCTTTGGAACTCCTTGGCAAGGAAGGTTTCTCCTGAGGCTTACAAACTTCAAAAATTCAAGGTGAATGTTAATTCGTATTATCTGGCCCTTGATTCACGAGGTGTTCTTTAAACATTACAGGGCTTCCCTTTCGTTTGAATATGCATATAAAAAAAACGTATCTAGTTTGCATTTTTTAAAGCGGAAGTGAAGAAATTGCTATCTGTTCATTGAGTATGGATCAATGATGAATGCCCCTTCTGAAAATGGAAGTTGAATTGGGGAGCTTCAGTTCGAAGTAGGGTGTGTCAAAATCCATACTAGGTATAGCTATAAATGAAACAGTTATGCCAGTGTCACATTTCGACACTACCTACCACAGACTGCAATTTGATAATTTGTCAGAATAAGTTTGAGAAAGTAGGCAAACTAGCTTCCAAAACGTCGCAAAGGGGAAATAAACATTTTTTTATAAATTCGTTATTCAAATCTCCAAATTTATAAAAATACGATACGTAATTGACAAAATAGTCACTCAATTTTTTTAATAATGCTGTTACTTTCGGGAAATTATACCAATTTACCCAAAAAACAGATATTATAAGAACTCGAAGCTTTCTCCTCTTCATTTATAGGGGGAAATACAAAACTCAAAACTCCAAGTGGGCAATGCAAAATAATTTCTCAAATATGCTTATTGTTGAAAATATTGTTGAAGACAAATGCAGTTTTCAATTTTTTTTTAATTTTTCAATTATTGTTATGGAACAGTCATTTTAACGATAACTCATATTTCTTTGATATCGGACTTTCATTGCTTGAAAACACATTTGTTCATTGAATAATACTAAAAATCGATATCGAGAAACCGATCATCCTATGATAATTCTCATTTATATTGTTATTTCATATTCTATAAAAAATAATTATTTATGATAAATATGCTTAAATTGATATTTTATTTTGTGAGAAGGGAAGTTTGGGACACGACGCCGAATCACTTTTAGCAGGTTTATCATACACAATTTTTTTCACAAACACCATTGAGAGTCCAAATTAACGCATACCTATTTTATATTATTTGATAAAATAATAGCCTCGAGATTATCAGTTTTGAATCCAATTTCATCTAATCTATTCATGAGACAAGTTGCCAAGGTAATCAAAAACAGAATTTGTTGATTTGTCTTTGTTGACAACTAACGTCAATAAATTACGAATAATTCTCTCTTGTTTCTTCGTTCCTCGATGGAAAGTGATCCAGGGAATGAATTTCTACCGCCGGAAATTGAAGAAGCTGCCAATAAAGCTGTTTTTTAATTAATGCCTAGTAAGTCAAAGCGACAGTACGAGTTTTCATACGATCGTTTTTTTAAACGGTGTGATCAGAAAAATGTCAGTGGCAAGGAGGCCAGTGGAAAAGTGCTTCTTGCATACTTTGAAGAAAAGTCCAAAATATGGAAATCGTCAACGCTTTGGTCGAATCACTCTATGTTGAAGTCGATGATGAACATAAATGATCATGACATAAGCAGATATTACAAGCTTGTGACTTTTTTGAAGCGAAAGGGTAAAGGATATCGACCAAAAAAGTGAAATGAATCACTTTTAGCTTCAGGGTTAAACATTATTAACTTTCAACACCACTGTCATAAAATGGCATTTTAGACACTGACAGCATGCGTCAAAAACTATACTTTTACTGACGTTGCAGAAAAAGTTATTTTGTACATTCCTCATTCGATAATTCAATATACAAACTGTTTCAAATAAATGAATTTTCCTGCAATATCATGTTGAATTATTTCAATTTTTTTGAAGTTTCCATACCAGCATCTTTGAAATTTCAGTTGTTTCTGTGATTCTATAGCCCATTCGAAGAAAATATTCATAATTGTCACTTCGATTTCCAAATGTGTTTGAAAAACGTTCAGTTTGATCAGAGGCGTTAAAATCACCTCAAGAATAATGACATCGCTTGTACGGACTTCCATGGAAAATCATCCGCATGTAATGAAAGGTAATTAGCTTCACTTCAATTTAATTGGCATCATTATCGAACATCTACGCTAATGTGCCCCTATTGAGTTCAGCGCAGTGTTATGCCTCGTTTTAACGATCATAATTATTACGAATCATGCATTGGTGCATTCCACTCCGATATATTATGAGGTATGTGATTATTGCCATCTTTATTTGCCAGGTATTCCGATTTATTTTGCACTACTTTCCATCAATTTGATCTATGGGCTAGGCAAATCATTCAAATTAAACAGCGATCGAATGTACGAGGTAATTGAGAGGAATGTAGTTTAGCTTGAATCACTCGCACTCGACGCGTGTTTCTCTTACCAAGCTGTCATGTTCAGGAGTAGAAATTGAAACTCTCAACTTGTTTAGCAAAACGCTCCAGAGCGTCAGTGACTTCAGTCTGATGTCTAAAACTGCTGAGAAAAATATTTCCGATATGTCTGCTCCAGATATATTCATTATACAGTGTGGTCCAATATTGAGTGTGCAACAAACGGATTGATTCTAAAATATTTCCATCATATACATATATGATTACTGGAACTTCCGGTTGAACCGCGTCCGGAGTTGTTCTTCTGTCGAGTTGTTCGGCTCCCACTTTGGGGCCATTTTAAAAATTCTTAACTCCCAGCTCTCATCTTGACGAAGTGAAGACTGACTTCACACACACACACACACCTACATATATATAAAACGAGTATGATCTTGACTGTGCAATATCTAGTGTATTGGTAGTTTTGGGGATATATATATATATATATATATATATATATATATATATATATATAAATATATATATATATATATATATATATATATATATATATATATATATATATATATATATATATATATATATATATATATATATATATATATATATATATATATATATATATCTTCAAACACCCCCACGAAACCGGACACAAAATTGACTTCAACAACACGAAGACCATTGCCACAGCAAAAACACTCCACTCCAGAATCATTCGCGAAGCAATAGAAATTGAAAAACGCCCTCAATGCCTCAACAAACGAGACGACTCACAAAGGCTACCCAATTCCTGGAAATCACTATTATCCCTTCGAACAAATCCATTAATTAATCCTTCTCAAACCAGACCTGTTTACAGTCCGACAGTTTCAACAACGTCGGATTCTCATACAGCTATAAATACCATCCCTCTATCCTCTATATTCTGATTGAATACATATTCTACATAGTCACAATCAAATATATTTGGCACAACTTCTTCCAAATTGAACTGTATTCGAGAAAAATTCTTTGGTTCATTTTTTCCAGTTAACCATAATGTTCCAATTTTTGAAAAAAAAATTTTTTCTAAGTAAGAATAATTGCCAAACAACAGGTTCATCGAACGCTCAATATTTTTCATGGTAATCCGCAATGGTTTTGGTATATTTTATTGATATTTCTTTTTGAATTGAAACATTTCCATGAGTACTCATACAACACAAACTTTGAACATTTTTCCTTAAGTTTCCCATGAGCACATCATAATGGATGGAATATTTGCCTCCTTGAAAAAATATTTCAAATTCCAGAGTTCTGTTGAATATGGTTGAAACAAACATGGGAATAGCTGTTACTCAACAATAATTATTATAAAATCGAAAAAATATATATAAATACACTTCAATTTGGTCGTGACTATTTTCAATGCGTATTGCATAGTGAAATGCTAGTTTATGCGGGAGAAGTTTAACCTTCTTCAAATTTAATAATGATCCAAACAGAAGGTCGTTATTTTGGAACCGAACATATCTTTCAATCCCAACAACTTTCCTGGAAGTATAACTACTGCTCTTCGGGCTTGAAGGCCGTCGTATTTTGGAATTTCTTCCTGACGTTTCGCTAGCGCGAGTGGCCAGCTTCTTCAGAGGCTTATTCATCTCCGATGACTAAACAGTTCGATTTCTCAAGGCGTATTTATATTGATGCAGGTAGTCTGGAGTGTTAATTACTTCTGTCGGGTTCGGGGAATAATCATCATTATTAGTTGCCGCACTACCTGCTGTGATTTCATTCATGATGATTATTCCCCGAACCCGACAGAAGTAATTAACACTCCAGACTACCTGCATCAATATAAATACGCCTTGAGAAATCGAACTGTTTAGTCATCGGAGATGAATAAGCCTCTGAAGAAGCTGGCCACTCGCGCTAGCGAAACGTCAGGAAGAAATTCCAAAATACGACGGCCTTCAAGCCCGAAGAGCAGTAGTTATACTAATAACCTCGGCCGCGAAAGCCTCAACCATTTTGTCAACTTTCCTGGAAGTCTTTTTTGTTGTATATTTCGAAATAAAGCTGCTTTATCCATGAACTGATGTAATATTTGGTGACCAACACACTGTATGCTAATTTCTTTGAAGCATTTCTCACTGTATCTGATGTGGTTATCAAACAAGCACTCACTGTTGATAGTATTCAAATTTTGATAGGGCATATAATGAATAAAAAATTCCATTGGATTTGCTCTACTAATGTACCAGGCTCAATATTCATCTGAACCAGCATCAGTAACAATTTATACACTCAATTACCAGTAATTTTCAACCAAATTCGACTTAACTGGAAATGATTATATATTTTTGGAAAAAAGGGGAATTGTTCACGGTTCAAATCAATTGTGTTCAATTGTGTTAGCAATAAAATTTTCCTGGACAGAAGATTTCTGATTATTTCAGTCTGTGCTGAAACCATCCTAAATTTGACCATTTTCGGTAATGAAACCAGAGAGAAACTCAGAAGCATTCATCACTGATTTGTAGCGACCATTATAAAACCACCTCGCCATTAATACATAGTTTTATTGCACACCATTATGAGAAAACTCTGCAATAATATAGTCCAATTTGGATGACCTATCGATTTAAAATGTCTGTTGAGCTAGTTACGTCTGTAACAAATTACCATTATTGCAGTTGGGGTAATAAAACTGCACCAAACTCGACAATGGTCCCTCCATTAGCATAAATAGTTGTTATGCGGTAATAATATGTAATTCAATTGGAATAAGGCTAATTCAGCTTTATAATGGACCCATAATTCGGATGAAATTGCATTGGAGCTCATAACATCGTTTTGCGATGTGTTTGATGGTGGAATCTGTGGTTTCCATGGCAAGAAATTAAAAATACAGCGGAGCTGAAGATTTGGTCAGTCAGATGGTTACAATGCATTTGAACAACTATTATTTGAAACAATAAAGTGCGTAGGCCAATTATTGCCACCTAAGCTCGTCACATTACTATTTTCATTCAATTAGATTTTCTTTGTATAGGTAGTTGTGTAATTTCAATAACGCAAACGATTACAAGTTGCCTCACATTGGTTATACCAAAAGTTTCATATGTCCTAAAGTAGTGATATTTTAAACAACTGGTCTGAATATTGCCGTCGTGAATTCCAAATATTGTTGTAGTCGTACTATTGTAGATTTGTACAGTCGGACCCAAGAATTCAACTTGAAGGCATAGGTTCGATGCAAGATGAATTTGGTTCATAAGTAACATCACAGAAAAACCTGAGTGACGTACACTGAATTGGGATGCGATTCGACCAAAACCTTCGAAGAGGATTGAAGGGGACTTTCAGTCGAAACAATACACGATGGTGCCAGGCTTTGACTTCAAATCATGCGAATAGGAGAATCATAAAAACACATTGGAGATTGATATTCACAATCGACAGCCGTTACAGAGCTATGTCCATCTGCATCCTCACAAGCCAGTATTTCACTTACAATTCTTATTCCGAAGAAATTTGATACTACGAAAGCTCCGTAGGAAAAACAAGAAAAGCCCGCAAATCAATCACGTGAGAGATGGAATAAAGAATAAAGGAATCACCAATATGCAGGAGGTGAGAGGTCTAAATGCAGACATTACACGAATATGAAAACAAAGAATTGTACAGACGTTGAGTTCATAGTCTGGAAGGATATTTATTTTTGAGCGAAAAAAAGGTTTTTCCAGAGGAGATGAAGGGAAGTCGATCAAAACATATTAGATGAACTTCGAATACTATGTCACTGCCCTCCAGTCACAGATATATGTGACTTTTGATCTATGTATTCGCTATCTCACTCTGAAGCGGAAACGATACCATCATTCGTTAATATACAATCTTTGTTCTGGAAGTGTATGGATACTGACCTACAACAAGAAAAGAGACGAAAAAGAACCCTGCTGTACATCTGCCTCTATATGATACTTTCATCACATATCGAATACAATGTAAATAGGTATGAAAAACAATTTTTCGAAATTGTTGCCATAAAAAGGCAAGAAAAAACAGATGGTTCCGCCCGGGATCGAACCGGGGACCTTCTGCGTGTGAAGCAGACGTGATAACCACTACACTACGGGACCTTGAAGCAAATATGGATCAAAAGATACCGGTGATAAGACCACTTACTGATATGAATATGATTTCTCATGTTTGCTGTTTGATGATGTTTGGACCTTCCATTACTGGGATCCAGGAGCTCACAGCGATCGAGGACGCAGAAACACAATGCAAAAGAGTGTAGTGTATTGAATCAGAGATGTTTGTGTTAATGTATTCGACTACTGCTATACAGTGTGTCCCAGCTAAGACTTGTCACCCTCCTATTCTCCAAAATTGTGAAAAAAATTCTAAATCGCTCTGACCCGACGATTTTTATTTCAAGGAGGAACACTCCCACCAAATACATCATCACTGTGTTGTCAACCCCCTCACCCCCAGCACCCTCTACTTCAGAATTTTCAATAGGACTACTTTACTTATGATAAATCAGTTCGAGGAAAATTCAATCCCAAACACATGGGTGTACTGAAATTAAGGATCGATCAAGTGTTGTTGAAGTTTTAATGAGAAGTAAGTTGCATCAAGTTATTTTCATTTTTCATCACCTAAAATGTTATCATCATATGAAAGATTCACTGTGGGTAAGACACTGTATTAAAAAATAATATGCTTTCAGAAATGATCAGAAAATGAGACAACCGTCTTTATAAAAAAAATGTCGCCATGTGTTCGTACTCATTTCATTTGAGCCTTAGTGTATTAATGTAGGTATTCGATTCACTTCATTCCAAAATTTGAAAAATTTTATTGCTCCTGTATGTCAATTTTTAGATGACAAGTTCACAGAAAGGTGGATTGGAAGGCGAGGACCAATGGAATGACCAGCTAGATCTCCCGATTTATCACCATTAGACTTTTTTTGGGGGGTCATTTGGAATCCAAGGTTCATATCACATACGCAGGAGAATTGTTATAGAGTGTCGTGCAGTGACTCCTGAAATTTTGAGAAATGTGCGACGACAGTTCGACTTCAACAACTCTTCATCGATCCGAAATTTCAAAATACCCATGTATTTGAGATTGAATTCCCTTCAAACTGATATATCACAAGTATATTAATCCCATTGAACAGTCGGAAGTATGGGGTGCTGGGCGTGAGGAGGTTGTCATCACAATGATGATGTATTTGGTGGAAGTGTTTCCCCTTGGAATAAAACTCGACGGGTCTGAGCGATTTCCAATAATTCTCACGAGTTTGGAGATTGGAGGGGTGACAAGTTTAAGCTGGGACACACTGTATCATATGAAATATATATTTAATGGGTTGAAGGTAAAGGAATAGTGTGCGCCAGCTATGAAACTGATTACTACTTCGCTTACATCCATGCCCAGCCAGTAGGCCATCTCAATCGTGAAAAAACCTTGACTTCAGTAAAATTCGAGTAATATTCGATTCCCATGTATATCGTGGTGAATACTGAGTTCTCTCAGGACAGCTGAAGAAGATATAAGTAGGGCTCATCGCGGAGAATAGAATGCAACATATGGATAGCGACAGTTTGCAATGTACTATGCGATTGAGGAAGAACTGACCCACTACCACTTCATGAACTCATCCAGGAAACAAAATTGCTGAAGCTGAGATGTAGTAGTGAACTCAATAGTGTCTGGATACTTGGTAGGGAGAAAAAATCAAAAGAACACATTGTTTCTCCTATACTCTAATATTTTTCACCAGTAGTCACACAGCCACTAACGACTGGCAAATACTTCAATAAAAGAAACCTCACTGTACAACCCAAAGATTTCGGTGGCCTAGGAGCAATCAGACAACTCCCACAAATTGCAAAAAATAATCACTTCTCTTTTTACGCAACCCTATCGAAAGTTCTGTACAGAAGCAACTGATTGAAACGAGTATGAAAAGCATATGTGAAATACGTTTCCTGCAATAGAAAGGCAATCGAAGTTCTCTCTGAAACGAAAGCATGTAAATCAAAGGATCCGTTCTATCTTAGCTGGAATAATCTGAGCGATACAACTCAGTCTGATGAACCACACCCCACTGATACAGGCTGATAAAAATGCAATGCTTTACCTATGCAAATATTGAAATCAGTTCAAAGAGGTGCTCGAAGGGTGAAAAGCCCAGCCTTTGGCAGTTTATGCATTAGCTTAATTGAAAGTGGACAAAGTAAAGCCGAATGAAAAGAACGCCGAACACACGTTTGATCTCGACCCCATTTAATCAGGCTGGACTAGAGAATGCCAGTGATTCAACTCGCTCGCAGGACATTCATTTGCTTTGTCTCCACGCCAGGCTGATGAGATGTTTGGATTCTCTATTTTCGAGTGGTGTTGAGGATCACTTCCGAATTAAACACTTTGTATAATATCGCTTTCTTTGCCAAGCAAATCATTCCCGAATATGTGGAATTGGTATAGTATCTAAAGAGGCGGAAGGTGAATTATTTCTCACGAGAGTGAACTTTTATCTTTGGCCGAGGTGTGAATATCATTTTATCATAATAATAATAATAATAATAAACGTTTTCATTGATAAATAAATATAATAATAATAATAAATATACTTTATTGTCATTAAGTGTAAATCTTGTGGACAAAGCTTGTAAATAGCAGTAAGAATGTAGATAGAAAATATACAATGCTGATAAAATATATATAGAAAACATAAAACTATCTAAAATAAGAGATGAACATATAAAGTAATAGGAACGAATTTTTCTAGACTTAGCAAAGGCATTCGATACCGTAGACCACAATATACTTTTATCAACCCTTGACGATCTGGGAGTGAAAGGTAAAGCACACGACCTTTTCAACTCATACTTGACTGACAGGAAACAACAAACAAAAATACAAAACATACTCAGCAAGAAAGAAACTATATCATGTGGTGTACCCCAAGGAACGGTATTAGGACCTTTGCTCTTCAATATTTATTTGAATAATTTATTCTCCATACGAACACAAGGCAGCATCATAAGTTTTGCAGATGATACGGTCATATTTTATGAAAGTAACACCTGGGATGAACTTAAAAATAAAATAGAAACTGATTTTGGTAACATCAAAAAATGGTTCGATAATAGACTACTGTCAATGAATCTCAAAAAAACCTTCTACTTGCCGTTTTGTAGCTTATCCACAAGCCTCCCAACATTTGACAAAATATCACTAGAAGATAACCTCGAAATCCTACCATCAAAAAGCGTTAAATACTTGGGTATTATGATAGACAGCCACCTCAGATGGGACGTACATATAAACTATTTAGTAAACAAATTACGTAGTATTCTATATAGAATCAAACAAGTCCCAAATATACTCAACTTCAAACAAAAAAAAATTCTATATCATAGTTTAGTGGAATCGCATCTAGACTATGGCATTATAGGATTGGGTGGAGTATCCAAAACATACCTGAAATCACTAGAAGTCATACAAAAGCGATTTCTGAAACAAATAATGAGTAGAAACAACCGATATCCAAGCGAATCGCTATTTGAAGAGACACAAATTTATGATTTGAGAAAACTCTATTTTTTGAAATTAGGAAAAACACAATATTTGCATAAGAATGAACTCCTGACTCATTCTCACTATCATGAGACGCGACAAAAAAATAAATATATACCCCCATTTATGAATAAATCAGTAGGTCAGAGATGCTACCAATATCTGGGACCGAAAGTATTCAATTGCTTACCGGATAATATTAAAAACGAACCCACAATCCAACGCTTCACTAAAACGCTAAAAGACTATATCAGAGAGTTACCAACCACGTACGAAAAATCAATAATAGAAAACTGAAAGGATTAAAAATAATAAAGATCGTGAATTTTCTCAAACATAATAAATGCATGAAACTCAATTCAATAAATTTCATCAAAAAGGTAACTTCTAATGAATAAACTTTATTATTATTATATTAATTATACCTTTTCATATTACTAACAATTGATATCAGGTTAGTTATATATTTTAAATAATTTATGTACTATTTTCATATATTTTTAACTTTATATTTAGGTACTGTATATATTTCAACTGAGTTTATGTTTAGGTACTATTTTAGATATTTATATATTCTCATTCTACATACAGGTATATATGTGTATCCTGATATACATACTATACCTCGTAGATTAGGCTCTATTCATTCACACAATACCTTTATACAATTTGTAATTTTTATCTTTATCATGTGAATAAATTGTTTATTATTATTATTATTACACCGTTCAGAGTCACAAAAACGCAGTTAAAATTCCTCTGTGTCGTTAAAAATATACAAACGTACACACACACTTATTTATACACAACATACATATATATACATATTTATTCCTAGAAACGCACATATAGACACATACATATACACATATAGATGTTACAAATTCAAAACCATGACATAACAACAAATAATCCACAATGATTTCGTCTGATAATTTTCCACCAACAAAGTAGAAGGAATATTTCGATGGACCTGAATACATACAAGGCTTGCGGATCCGATGGAATTCCAGCAATTGTTCTTGAAGTGTGTGTATATATACAGCATTGCCATCGTCCTGGGGTTGTAATGTGTATCAATATGTTCATATGTGTCCTATGTCTATGTTCATTATCCTTAATAACAGTTTGGTTTTGTGAAGGCACACTTTTTTTCCTCTTCCCTTCTTTCTTGTATCATTATATTACAGATTCCTGTATATCTTCTAGTATGTGTAAGTATGATTGAAGTTATTACTGAGCATGGTGAACTGCCATGGACAGGCTCTCTGAAGCATATATGGTTTCCTATGTATTTCATTTATATACAGTGCATTTCTTTAATGTTTCCCCCCCTTCATATTTTGAACAACTCAACTCAAAAAATTGAAACTTGGGATAATGAAATTGATATATGCGGAGTAAAATTGACACATTGACACATGAAAATTTCAAGATGGCGACTGGGCGCCATCTGGAAGAAAATTAAATGGAATGTATCTTGTGGTACATCATTTCGAAGCTCCTGACGAATACTTAACAACCCTAGAACATGAAGTCAATATCTTCACCTACTAAAAAATGGAGGAACCTTCAATAATTATCTGGAAATAATCACATTTATATAGATATTCCTAGAAATACTCGTTTTTCTCCAGCATATGGCAATTCCAACAACCCGATTAGGTTTGATTTTTTGTTCATGAAAAAAGACAGAAATGTCATTTCCACGAACATCACATATATATAGGTACCACGAAAAGTATCTTCAAAATGTTCAATTGAACAAAGTCCAACAGGGAAATTGAATTTGAATATGCTGGCAACTTCTATTGGTCCTAACACAAATATTCATGGGGATGCTTGAAGACTGGCTTCAAATCAAATATTCTAAAAATGAACAATTTGTTCAGGCCAGCCTCAACTCACCTACACTGTAGGTTGACGAACTAAC
Organism: Zygogramma bicolorata; assembly: GCA_032362365.1. Lineage (NCBI taxonomy): Eukaryota > Metazoa > Arthropoda > Insecta > Coleoptera > Chrysomelidae > Zygogramma > Zygogramma bicolorata. The sequence goes on along the minus strand of JAVJAQ010004482.1, from coordinate 124,967 downwards.
ACCTATTAGAAAACAACTATTCCCCTGGCTAATACCACGAAGGGCATTGGATTACATCCAACAGGTGTTAGTGCGAGATTCTTCACAGAAGAAATTCCACATATGCTCTTGGCGATACAACTACCAGAATTGATCCTCTAATCAACGAAATCGTCGAAATGAATCCTAATGAATACAATATGGATATTATCATTCCAACAAAATGTAACACCACCACGTAACTCTAGACAAGTGAGAAACTATTTGGATAATACTTTTCATGGTCATTAGCTTGGCCATCAAGGAACTATGGAATGGACAGCCCGCTTGCTAGATTTGACACTTCCAGACTTTTTTATGGGGCTATTTGAAGCAGAAGGTGTACGGAACTGAACCTGCTTCAATATCGAATGAACGGCAGAGAATAATAAATATTTGTAGAAATATCGACGATGCTGTGTTTGAAAATGTCGACGTGAAATATCGGACAGCCAGTTCAAGATTTCTAAGGCAACCATTACGAGCATCTTTTGAACTGAACTCGGCTTATTTCCTCAAATCCCGAAGTCAAACGTCGATGTGTGTAGGCAATTCTAGGCTTCTGAAGTATTCGTCAGGATCTTCAAAATGATGTATCACAAGACCCCTCTTTTCTTCATTTTCTTTCCTGATGGCGCCCAATCGCCATATTGAAATTTACATGTGCCAATTTCACTGCAAAATATAATATTCATGTACCAATTTCATTAGCCCAAATTTTGATTTTTTGAGTTGATCCTTTCAAAAAATAAAAGGGGAGCGGGACCTTAAAGAATTGCACCGTAAGTACTATATCGATTTTGCAATAGATTTGATTTCATTCGATTTGTGGGCCCCTGAATCGACACCAGTACTTCACAAATTATTCAAACTTACGTATAACTTGGAGCTTCTTAGCAAGTCCTAGAGAACAGCAAGAGTTCAGCCAGTTCCTGAACTTTACTTCGTTATTATAGACCAATTGCATTGCTTTCTGTCATTTCCAAAGTCATGGTAAGAACAATCGATATGAAGATTATCGAACATCTTGGGAAATCAGGTTGGCTCAAATTCATACAGTGTGTTCAATTTCACTTCGAAAAATAGTTTGAATATATGAATTGATAATTTTTACAGCAAAAAATCATGCTTATTTCCTATACAATCGTAGTTGGAATGAAATTATGACTGAATTTCTTGAGAAAGTCATCTCAAAATGAAATTCCAGGAAGATAGTTAATAAGTGAACATCAACATTCCAGTTTTATGTTCGACATTCTTACCAAAACACTGAAATATGGGAGTAAGCAAACTGTTGTACCTATGGACTTGGTACATTCAAGTATAATTCCCAAACCATCGGAAGTTTTTCACTTCACTGAATATTAAATGAAAACAAGAAGTCCTTTAATGAATCTCTTTACCTGCAGCATCTTTGGGATGACATCATTACCCTGAAGATGAAAAAACAGGCGCCATACTCCATCTCAAAGCAACGTCATCCCCAGAAACACTGCATTTACCTGATATTTCCAAATAAGATGCACTATTTTACGATGTTTATACCTGAAATGAAGCTCTTTCGTCGAGTCTAATTCACTGCAAAGCTATTAGAGTGAATTATTTATTTTAATTTTCAGAACGCTTAGGATCATAAATAACTCTACGAAGTATGGACTAATTAATTTTAATGAAGCATCATTATGAGTCTCAGCACGAAGTTTTACCTGGGATATATTTCGAATAATTTCTAGGAATTGTGCTTTGATAGATGGAGTTTGTGAAATAGTTGTTTATAATATTGTACCTAATTTTTTTATGGCAATGGGTTTCAGCAATTTTTGTTAATTACTCGACCTGGATTTAAAAAAGTTTTTTTTACAATCCCTCACGAGAATATGTTATGTGTGATATTCGTAGCAAGTGAGAGAAACTCTCTACTTTCGGCTCTAGTAACGAAAGTTGAATTTATATTTTCAATCATTTTCCGCCTTTTTATATGATGTTTTAATGATCTTAAATCATCAATGAATGAACACAGAAATCATTTCTATAATTAGAATGCATTTTCAACGACTTCACGGAAATATATAATAACTAACATATAATAAATGTATATCTAATTGAATAAAATCTATCTGTGCATGATGATCTTCAGATCTTTTTATGTGGATCCGTTGATCAAATGTGAATATTTGTGTTCATTCTAAGATACTATAAATATTAATTTTCCGTTTGGATATTGACTGATTATGCTCAGAATAGAACATACCGAAGGCGTTGACGACGGTGTCCTCCCTCATTCAGACTGAGATTGAAGACTGAAACAGAGACTTTCATGCCATTTTCAACTACCATTGTAGGTTTTTGTGAGTTATAAGCTGTAGTTTGGTTCTGTTCGATTTTGTTTTCTCTACTTGGATCGTGTCAATCAAAGCACTGAACTATGAGAATCTCTTTTGGGAAATTTCCAAACCCATATCTCATATACGGAGTACATTTCGGTTTTGAAATCTACAGTGTCTCGTACTGAAAGAATATATTCCAAAACCCGATTTTTTCCTTCAGAAGTTTCGTCATCATTTTGATGGCGACATAGTTTTTTATGGTTTTATGATTTGATTTGATCGATTTGGGTATGCAGAATCTACCTCAAAGTCTTCGATAATACAGTATTCTGCATTTGAAGTTTTCATATTCTGAAGTTTTTCCTGATCGATGCAATGTTTCGGGAATTGAAGACTGAACATCTCCATATGCTTGCCGAACATCTTATTCTCGGAGTTGAAAGGGAATTTTTTGTTGTTCTAAGAAGGATTTCATCAAAATATCTGATAGCTAACAGATTTTTCCAAATTCAAAACGCTGGGTGTTTTTCTTCCTTCGTTCTTATCAGCCTTACATACACATAACTCCGAATCGGTATGCACCAGATTTAATATCACTCAGAGATATTCCCATTGGGAAGAAAATCAGACCAGTTCTTGATCTTTCATTACATTTTCACATGAATACAGACTCAGACCAAGATGATTCCACTATTTCCCATTTCAAATTCATGAAATGGTATGTTTCAAAATTTAGAAATGTGATTGAAAACGTGGAAGTATAACGAGAAGATGGTGACCAAACGAGAAAGAGATTCACTCTGTGTTTCGAATTCGAAATAATACCATCATCCATCAGACATTTTGTTGGAATCCTTCGAAATACTGGCACAAAATGTTCTTTCAACTCAGAAATTTCTGAAACATATTCGAACAATACTTATCAAGACGGTTGGTGGGCATATAGACCAGTTTAATCCTCAACTCCTGAACCGGTTCGTGAAGAAAAACCAACTTGAATGAAGAAAATTCCAAATTATCTCGACTTTTTGTCATAAAACTAATTACATGATTCTTCCATATACCGATTCACACGAAAGAGAAGCCTTTCAATGTTCAAAGAACACTGCGTGAATCGGAGGACAATAGATACGAATCAACATTAACTTTGAATTTCTGATGTTTGTAGGCCTCAGGAAAATCCCCCTTCGTTAAGGAGTTCCCAGGCTCGGCTGTTCTATTGAAAAATGATCGCTGAGCAAGACAGGTTCGACAGGTCTCCAAATTCACAACAGGGGTGGAACGACTAACGACACTCCATAAGAGCACCGACAGTGAAAATTTCTTTAGAAAAGAGACAAGTCTCCGACCCTTCTACGATGCTGCAATGAAGTGAGCGATTTCATGTGCGAAAAATCATTAACAAGATGGATTGCTCCTCTCTTGAGAAGTTTCAATGCATGTTTCGATGCCGAGAGCCACACATGAACACTTAATTCTGAGACAGGCCGTATCTGTTACTTGCAGATCATCAGAAACTGTCGAAAAATTGAGTATTTCTTCGCACGGAATAGAAATTCAATACCCTGGGAAGCACCTTCAGCGATCGCCCCCCATGGTTTTTCCATAGAGATAATTACTCATCGCAATTCCTTTTATCGAGATACTCGACTTTCCATCCCGTACCCTTCAAGTTCATAACAAAACGACACGCAAAAATTAAACGAAACTTCAACAATCGAACAAACTCCAAACCAGACAGCGTCTGCTATGCTGTACCGACGGCCACTGCTGGGCCTGTCATTCGCCACACATCCCGATCCGAATGCTCGACATTGCGTGCACTTTTCAGCGGCAGTCGTCTGCTGTCACGGCCACCCCATTCACCGCCTAATATCGACATGACAATGACAAAAGTCCGCCGGGGGTGTTGGTTGGAGTCGGTCATCCCTTAGCTGAGAACGCCCGTAGGTAAACGCATGTCCCTGCTTCGGTGGATACGTATAACTGGATCGTTGTGTGACAAGTGTCGAGTGGGTTCTGGATTTGAGAAGAAAATTCTACTCTGGGCGGGGATTTCCGAGGAAGTAGAATGAAAAATTGTTTAGTCGGGAGAAGTCGGGAGAAATAGTGAAGGATAGGTTTTTCAAATAACTTCCAAAGAGATTCAATGTTCCCCGAAAAATGCATTGGGTTTTCTTTTATTGCAAGTAGAAAGTTTCCATTTTGGAGTGTGAAAATACAAATCAATTTCCAACAAGTAATAATTACATTTTTATTTGGTCTGCATACATCATTATTACACGATTTTATTTTATGTAACTCATGAGAAAAAGGGATGAAGGGATAAACTTCATAAAATCAGTATTGAAAGAAAATGGATATCCAGAAAAATTCATAGAAAAAAGTTTTACAGAAATTGAAAATCTGAACACATTCCACAATGAAGATATACAACCTACACAAAATGCACAACCTGTATCGAACATTATACCTTATGTCCCTCGTTCGTCTGAAAAGATGAAACGGATCGGCAACAGGTATAATGTTAGAGCAACATTCAAAACAACAGATATTTTACGGTCAACACTGACACATACCAAACCGAATAACTTAACGAAAAACAGAAAAAATTGTATTTATCAAATTCCTTAGTATTACTTCTCTTCTTCGGGATTGAAGGCCGTCGTTCTTTGGAATTTCTTCCTGACGTTTTGCTACCGCGAGTGGTTATAGCTTCTTCAGAGGCTCACTCATCTAAACTTTCCAATGACATTGTTTTGCAGACGACAGTACTCTTCATAATAGTTTCTCTTCCAGAGTCCCCATACCAGCTCGAGAAACAAAAATTCGAAGAAACATTCACGTCAATAAAATTAAATATGACTTGTTAGAAATAATAGAATGGGGTAACATGAACTTGGTGGAATTCAATGCTAGGAAAACCCAGGCATGTCTCTTCTCAAGGAAAGCCGATCTATCATTATCTAGTATTCAGATGTCAGGAGTAATCATTCCTTCAAAGACAAGTATCTCGATGCTAGGAATTACGATCAGTGATAATCTCTCATGGAAAAACCATTTAAGATCGATCGCTAAAGGTGCTTCCAAGAAATTTGAATTCCTATTTCGAGAAGTACTCCACTTCTCGCCAGCTTCTAATGATCTACAAGGCTCAGATATACCTGTCTTCGAATATAGTTCTCATGTATGGAGTTCGGCACCGAAAAATTCATTGAAGTTTCTCGATTTCAGAGAAAGGCCGTCTTGTTGGTCATTCTTCTCTCACAGACTCGCTCACTTCATTGGAACATCGTAGAAGGGTCGGAGACTTGTCTCTCTTCTATAGATATTTTCACGGTCGATACTCTTTTGAATTGTTATCGATCGTTCCACCCTTGGCAATATTTACACAGATGACTCGACGAGTACAGAATTCCCACCCCTTAGTTGTGAATTTGGAGACCTGCCGAACTTCTCTTTCTCAGGGATCTTTTTTTCAATAGCACAGCTGAGCTTTGGAACTCCTTGCCAAAAGAGGTCTTTCCTGAGGCTTACAAACTTTGAAATTTCAAAGTGAATGTTAATTCTTATCTCCTGTCCCCTGATTCACGCGGTGTTCTTTGAACATTACAGGGATTCCCTTTCGTGTGAATCTGCATATAAAGAAAAAATAACACTTGAAGAAATTCCCGTGAAAACGAGCACATCAGGTGGAATTCTCTGAACAATATACGTGTCTTTCATATTAGAAAATGACCCTAACTTTCTATATCCAAAAAAATTCTGGTGTGTATGCAATGAAACGGATTCGAATTTTCAATTGAAACATTGTTATTCAAGAACAAGGGCCAATTTATACAACAAATCCTTGAACGACAATTAGTTTCAAATTCTTTTCAAAGGAATGAGGTGGTTATCGATCATATACTGTCCAAGTAATATTTTCAGCTGGGAAGTATTTACTGAGTCTGGTTGCACTTTTCCTGATTGTGTCCACCCTGTAAAAATACAATTTTCGGTTATAATTGCACGAGTGGATAAAAATTACCGATAATTTTGCAAGAAAGCGTAATATCTAAAAATTGCAAGTATATTTTCATATTTTGGCGAAAGTGCCCGAATCCGAAGGACGAGGGCTCTTTTACAAAATATGAAAATAACCGAATACAATTTGTATGACATATCACGCTTGAATGCAAAATTATCTGGTCATTTTTATGCACGAATGAAATTCATTGGAATATTTCACAGATGAAGAAATTCTCTAGGAAATTTAAGTTTTTGTTCATTCATACTTTCCTCTATAGATTGTATGGAGAACTCACCAAAACGCGAAATGTTTTTCTATTTTTGAAGTCTATCTGACATTTACTTGTGTTGTTTACTGACGTCTAGCGATACGGATTTAAATGTGTTGCTATGGTGACTTGATAAAATGCAATTACCGCTGTAAGTTTTCGATACAATGCAATTACCGCTGTAAGTTTTCGATAATTGCATTGCTCTTATGGGACATTTTATATACGAGGGAAATATTCGGTTATAATTGCACGAGTGCATAAAAATTACCGATAATTTTGCAAGAATGCGTGATATCTAAAAATTGCAAGTTTATTTTCATATTTTGGCGAAAGTGGCCGAATCCGAAGGACGAGGGCTCTTTTACAAAATATGAAAATAACCGAATACAATTTGTATAAGATATCACGCTTGAATGCAAAATTATCTGGTAATTTTTATGCACGAATGAAATTCATTGGAATATTTCACGGATGAAGAAATTCTCTAGGAAATGTTAGTTTTTTTTCATTTATACTTTCCTCTATAGATTGTATGGAGAACTCACCAAAACGCGAAATGATTTTCTATTTTTGAAGTCTATCTGACATTTACTTGTGTTGTTTACTGACGTCTAGCGACACGGATTCAAATGTGTTGTTATGGTGACTTAATACAATGCAATTACCGCTGTAAGTATTTGATACAATGCAATAACCGCTGTAAGTTTTCGATAATTGCATTGCTCTTATGGGACATTTTATATATGAGGGAAAAATTCAGAGGAATTAGGTGGTTATCGATCATTTACTGCCCAACTTACATTTTTAGCTGGGAAGTATTCACTGAACACAGTTGCCTTTTTCCTGATTCTGTACACCCTGAAAAAAATACAATTTTCAATATCGCATCACTGGATTGAAAGTCATACTACATCACAAATTTTCGACAAGTTTCATTTTCATGGTGCCAATGCCGATTTCTGGAGATTCAATACCACCTGCAATCTCCTATTTCACACCGCATCTTCTTCAGAAAAGGAATCCGATCATAGTCAATCAATCTCGCTGCGTCATCTCCTAGAGAGCCCCGACAGATACCCGGCGAGAAAAACGTTTGATGACTCCATCATGATAGATGGGATATTAAAAATTCTCACCTGCGCCCGAGCATTTAATAATCTATCGAGATCATTCTTTTCATAGCCGCAGATCAGATAGCAATGGTATTCGATGTTTCGTTGGGAACCGATCGCTTTTGTATTCAAATACGCCACAGACGTTCGGTGTACTAGGTGGTCTTTGGGATTCACAGAAAAGCTGTTGCTGTAGTGAAGATATAATATTTTGGAATATCATCGTGGTCAATATAAAGATATTACTGAATGGTAATGGTTCGGACTTCTATTGTCTATATTATTAACTGTATTGAAACCTGTTGCTAAGAACGGAAGGATTAAAATACAAATCAAGTCAATCGAATTAAAATTTTTGGTCAATAATGAAATAAGGGATCGATTGAATAAAGAAAATTACTGTTGTTACAAAAAACCGAGATTTTAAGCTTAAGGTGAAATCATTCCTTTTGAAGAGGTCCTTCTATTCCGAAGACGAGTTTCTCAATTACCAATTCACAGCTGAGGATATGTGAAGAGCACTCACCACTGATTTTGTGTAAAAGAAAAGAAAATCTTTTTTTTGTTTCACAAGGTGATTGTCTGTATAATATGTTGTGTACTCCCTAATGTTTTATCAATATTTTATTTATGTCAATCGTTATTTTATGACTTGCTACTAACTTGATTCAATCCTGTAAACGTAGTCAATAAATCTACTCTACTCTTGAATGGTAATGGTTCGGACTTTCATTGTCTATATTATAAACTCTCTTGAAACCTGTTGCTAATAACGAAAGGATAAAAATACGAATCAAATGAGGTAATGGAATCCAAACAAAAATTTGAAATGTATTTTTTGGTCACAAATAAAATTTAAGGATTGATTGATCAAAGAAAATAATGTTGTTACGAAAAATTGAGATATCGAATACGGAATATTAGTCAAAAAAATTTGAATGAAGAAGAATATGAAATAGTATTAATGAATCTTGAAACCAAGGTTCAAGTTGAGGGTACTAACGACGTTTCGATTGCTTGTATCCGCAATCGTCTTTGGGTGAAGACACTTGGATTCAACATTTATATTCATAATACTTCATTTATTTCTTCTTTTACATTTTTTTACCAGTATTTCACATTCGACACCTCAATTTTCTTGTCACAATATCATTTCATTTATTTCTTTATTTGAATGGTTTTTGACTAATATACCATATTCGATATCTCGATTTTTTGTTATAACATTATTTTTTTTATCAATCAATCCTTAATTTCATTATTGACCGAAAAATCCATTTCAATTTCCCTTACTTGATTTGTATTTTTATCCTTTCGTTCTTAGCAACAACTTTCAATAGAATTAATAATATAGACAATTGAAGTCCGACTATTACCTTTCAGCAAGGAACATTTTACACCACATTCAAGCATGAAGATATTATATAATTTCATTGATGGGGTTCATAGTGGAATTGTGAGTGGATCAAACTATTGCTTTATATTCAGAATCATGATTATTTCTGAGGAAAAAAAAACAGATGTTATTTGCGTATATACATCATATACATATATATATATATATATATATATATATATATATATATATATATATATATATATATATATATATATATATATATATATATATTGGAAGTTGAAGCAGAAAGGCTCGAACACGTTAAGTTTCGAAGGTACACATTCCAAAAATTATTTCTGACCTCTGGCTGAAATCCTTTGCTTGGGGTTATCACAACCTTTGAATAAAGAGTAGAAATCATTGAAATTTACCGAAACATGCAAAGCAAAATCTGCGTTGAGAACAACCCGATAAATTGGTACCTAAGAGAAATACAAAAAATGAATTTTGGGAATTGAGAGTCACAATAACGAAAGCACGATTTCAATGTTGAAATTTCTCGTTACAATCAAATTCCCCATTAATCGTTTGCTTTTTTTTTCTGGTTGAATAACACTGGAGATGAATGTTGGAAAATGATTCAGGCAAACTTTTATTTCAGTCTTCTCGATGGAAATTATCCCAACTCCACGAAAGAACATGGTTCATTCCATTACAGAACGGGTTGAAACTGTTTCATTTATAAAAAAATTGTTTCGTTGGGCTCACTTCTCACTTGCATAGTAAGTGGTAACTATCCTATTTGACAACTTAAAAACTGTTTCAACACAGCACAACTTTTCAATGTACATTTTGATTCGATCCATTTCCATATTTCCTATAACATCAGCCTCTGGGGATGTTATAGTGGTGCCAAAAGAATATTTCTTTCACAGAAATGAAATCTGAAGCTTATTCTCAATCTGGGAATAAGAGACTACGTGTCCGGGCAATTTTTGCCATCTCCAGAATGACTTATTACAATTATTCAATGTTACCCGAGCCCATTTTGAATATTGTCAGGTACAAGTTGAACCTAAATGAAAAAAATATGAATTTATTTTTATCATTCCCATTGAGGAAGGCGCATGTTGTTTCCAGACCTATCTGATGATATTTTGTCAATAAACTTTTATTTCCTGGAGAATTTACATCCATACGTCCCCTCATTGGATAGGGTTCATGATATTCCATTAAAAGTACTCCATTATCGCATTCACGACTTATTACCAATGAGCGAACAAGCTATAGTGGATTATTTTTTATCAAAAGACAGTTCAATCGTTTTTGGATGTATTCGTACATTTAAAAATAACAAGGTTGACTTTATTTCATCCGAAAGAGCTGATACAATATTTGATGGATTTCTCAAGGAGTGGTCGGTTCCTGAGAAGTTGAATAAAGTGGTTTTTTAGCGTTTGTCTAGGTGTTTTGAAGAGTGTTTCCAGTAAAGCCAAGATATTTATTGATGATAATTGAGAAGTAAAAGAGTTCGTTCTCGTAGGCTTGTGAAAGATATGGAAGGGGTTTCATGAAGGTCTTCTCAACTAGACATCTTCAATGAAGGAGTGCTAGCTACAAGATATCCTGAGGACTGTGATAAAACCCAAATTGTTTCTTGGGCAAACATTGATTCACGTAATGATATCATGAAATAAGTCCAGCATAACTTATTTGTTATTTTCCCAAAAATATATTGTCTTCAATGGATCCAATAACATTCGAAAAAATGGCAAAAATATTCATATTTCTGTCAGACGAGTTGACTATTGTGAAAAAATTAAGGTATCCAACTCGAGTGGATTATTCAAAAGTTCTGCTACTGGATTTATGATCACGTACCTGAGGAATTGAAAAGAAACCTTCTTGTGGCTCCGAGTACAAAAAAGTTGTTCATCGATGTTCTCTAGACTGGAGTTCTTGTTGTTTGCAGTCCTGACTATATCAAATAAAAAGAGCAGCAGCACACATTTTCTTCTCACATGAACAACATCGATGGATGAATTCTCTATCTCGTACATCATCTATTATATTATTCAGAGGCTTTCTCACATTTCCGTTTTTCATCTCTTTTGATCTTCGTTCTCCGAATACATATGGAACATGATATACAACATATAAAATTCAAAATCGTCGGAAATTGCTGGAGCTGGGATTTGTTTTGAGAGGATCTGGAAAATAGGAATATTGCCTGCATTCATTTGCTTAAAATGGAAATATACTCATGAATCATTAAAATGCAATGATGGAATAATATTATGTATCTTGCTGGAAAAAGGGACCATACATGAGTAAACCAGGGTTTCTGTTTCTTGGGGAAATAATATATTTTTCAGTAGCCCATGTGATGCCTCCACTGATTGTGATTTGACAATTTCGTTTCTTCCCGAATCAAACATTGCTTCGTTTTCGGTGTTTTCTTACTGCAAATGAACTATTGTGCTGTCTGTGAATGTTTATACGCAATATGAACATTAATTATGATGGGGTTGAATGAACCTATTAATTGGATATTCCATTGAAATTTAATAATTTGGAGAGGGGATACTGTTTTCATTCACCAACAAAGAAAATCAGTTACTTTCATCTGTCAAAACACCCAGTTTACAGAAAATCACATGGATATTCACAGAAGCTCGTGAATATCGACAATGTTGATTCCATACCAATAACCCAAATAATTCAATATTCAGAGCAAGAGAGTGCCATTTTTTATTATTGAATTCATGTAGTGGCAAATTCTCCGGTTGGCTTTCATGAGCATAATATCTGGAAAGCCCTTACACACCAGCTCGTAGGAAAATGTCCCGTATAGAAAACGATTTCCAAGCATTTCAAGCATGCAATTTTATGTATTGCCTTTCGCCCTGATATTCGTACCAGAAATATCGCTGAATATACATGTTCTGGCAAACCTCTAACTGGATATCGAACTGCCGCATGTTCGAGTAGAGTTCAGTGTGGATATGAGAAATGAGAACCACTGATGCCCTTTACATTTTGAATATTTAGGAGAAAATGTACTACATCCGATATATCATAAACATTTTCACTGGTTCGAGGAGTGTGCTGTTTTCATTTGGAGCGAGTGACATTTCAAAACAAACAGATCTTAAGATTCTCATGTTATGTAGAAGTATCCTATCTCTTACCTAGCTGATTCGAGTAACGAATGTTTGATATACAAATTGAGTAAGAATGGTAAACTCAACATCTGATGGTACTCGGTTGTGTAGAGGTTAGCACATTTGCTTTCCAAGCAGAAGACCGGGGTTTGATTCCCCGCCGGGCCCCCGTGCTGAGTAATCGCACGGTAAAAAATAAGGCCTCGTTGATCCATTGCTCGCACGAGTTTCTTCTTCTTAGGGTTGACGTTCGTCAGCTGGTGAACGATAACGAACAATTTTAGAGCAATTTTTAAAAAAATTTGAGAACAAAAATTTTTAGTCAGATAGAAAGGGAAGTACTGGGTTCAAATAAGCTCTTTCTCTTTCGAATAAATGAACCATCTGTGCATGATATACATATAAAGAGAGTCGTGTATTTCTCTATGACCATTTGGAAAAGAGAAGGCCAAAAAAGTTCCTTGTATGAAATTATTCTCCATTGCGTATCAGGTGATATTTCGAAATAGATAGGAATGGAACTGATCATTGTATTGAGTTTGAAACTCTCAAAATAAGCGTTGAGATTGGAACCTTTGATGAAAAAGTTGAAATTTTTCTTAGAGATCAATTACCCTAACGCCAAACTGATATTTTCTGCACTCGACGCGCGTTACGCTGTCAAGGTTAGCAATTTCAGGAGATGAAAATTGATACTGTATCAATTTAGTATCAATTTTCTTTTCCAAAAAAGAACCATTGCATGGACATACTCGAGCGCGTCAGATATTGATATCATCTATGTTCTAAATATTTATAAAAATGTACGTATGTTAATCTGATCATTTCCATGATGGGGTGGTCGTACGTATGAGTTAAAAATAAAAAAAAATCTCGAGTGCGTCAGATTTTCTGAGGGGATGTTGAATGAACCTAAACAAATCTGACGGTTTGGATGTGACGCAGACTCGCCGCCGTTATCAGAATGTGAAAAGAAATTCGTCATTTCGAAATACACAAGCGCGTCAGATAAAAATATATATATATATTTCATTTTTACGTCCTAGATGTTGCAGTCTCATAATCTGACGATTACCTGGAGGGATTCTGTCAATTTGAATTTTTTTAAATTTTTTCAAATCATTGAGCTCACCTGATTGAAAAGCTTAGGAAAAAGCATGAAAATTAAGAAGAGAATTTTTTTAGTTGAATACGTGTATATATAAGAAAATAATTATGAGCAATTAAATTTTTAAAAATTTCAAAACGTTGGATACGTTGTAAACAATATTATGTCACGAACGAGTCTGTGTGATCAACTATCATGGCAACAGAAACTAGAGTGGGGACGGATTGAGAGAGCAATAGATAGAGAAAGACCGAGAGAGACATAGAAACGTGGAGAGAAGAATATAGGCATCGCGTAGCTGCACGCATAAAACTTTATTATTTTTATTATTTCGGCATGTGGAAATCATCAGATTATATATTTTTTGCAATTCTTGAATTATTCCCTTCAAAATGAAAAAAAATTAGCCACGCTTGAGAATGTCGGGAGGCCTTTTTTTTACAACTTTGTAACCTTCATCCTTCTTCAGGTCACTCTCGAATTGTCAGATTAGTGAAATATACACGTTTCAGGATATAACTAACTCACCCTACCATAATCTGACGAGCTCGATAATTTCAGATGATCAATTTTTTTTTAATAAACTGATCCTTTATCCTTGAAGGGCGGCCATATATAGGGCTCATATATGATGACAGTACTCAACCGGGTGCAAGGTATCCCCCTGTATATTAATCTGCCGCGCTTTGATGAATTTTTACTTGGGCTCTCCTATTATCAGATATCGACTGGCCACACGAAAAATAAAATTCACACATCGTGAGAAGTATCCGTTGCTATCCTGAAACTCATAGTTTCTGACACTGGTTGAACACTGTTGTTTGACGTACACAACAGTTTCGAGTAGCTTCAAATAAACAAACGACAACGAAGATTCAGACGAACATTATCAACAATAACAGTTCGATACTCGAATAGTCACTGAACGATAACATACGTGAATTGGTGAGATGTGCCTGGGTTGATGGATCTTCCTTCCTAATTCACCAAAATGAATCTAAGAATTTTTTAACAAGAACCGAAACTCAAAATCCCCAATTGAGACATACCAATTTTGTTCAAATATTGCTATTGGCTATAGGAGATATCAAACACAAAATATAAACACGTAAGAGAAATTCTCATACCAAAAAAAAAACAGCTTCAAATTGAAATGCATATTCACAAAGAGAAGATATAAACAAACACACAGTAGGTCACTATTAATTCATATCACTTCACGATCTGAAAGAATGAGAACTGAATTATCCCTGAGATGTGCCAACACACTCCACAGTAGCCAACGCAAGAATCTCAATAACTTCACCGTTTCCTTTGTTCGCGTGACTTTAATTTCTTGTCACATTCTATATTTTTCACCGCACCCCTTATTTTCGTCTTGGCCCGCTTCAACAGAACAATTTATCCTGGCCTTGTCAGCGATGGCAGTCCTAATCCACACATCTTCTGGACCAACTTGATATCCGGGGATAATAATTCTTCATTCCATAAAGCCGCAGCACGATGTCTGAGTTTTTGATGAACTGTAAAAAATACTGGTGTTTTTAGGTGAAACGTGAAATCTTTCTCGTGAATTTGTTGAGGTAGATTGGTTAAATCCCGAACCTGGTGGGGATAATTTGACATATTCAGCGAGCGAATATTTCACGGAAGTGAATCATCACACCAACATTTCTCCTGGGAATATTATAGGGGGATTATCATATTTCAGGAATTACAAATTTTCTATTTCGAAAAGCACCAGACGATGTACCATTGGATGATGGTGTATTCGAATATACAGGGCGTATCTTTTTTAGCTGATTTCGTCATTGCTGTTTCGGAAACAATATGACCTGGAATCTCGGTTAAATTGGACAGAAGGTTCCTGTTATAGGGGACTACATAATTCAAAAAAGTCGGAGGAACCTTCCATACTGCTTTATGATCGTTATCATCTGATATGCCTCAATTTCAAATTCGAGGTTAATTATATTTCAATATCAACTTAATATTTCTTCAAGGACTATCAGTTGTTTACATAGATTTTTGAAGGCACTATCAAAAAAAATTCAGCTATGTTTTACAATACGTCAGTTTCCAGTCTTTTCCTCATCACTATATGGTAATAATATTCCCAGTCAGAACTACCTCTAAGAAATAGGCACTAATATTTTGTTGATCTAGAACTCAGTGTAATGCATGAAATGGTCTGGGTGGGAAAACCATGTGAGATGGATCGCTAAAGGTGCTTCCCAGAAACTTGGATTTCTATTTCGTGCGAAGAAATACTTTTCTTCTCGCCAGCTTCTAATTGTCTACAAGGCTCAAATGCGACCTGTCTTGGAATTGAGTTTTCATGTGAGGCTTCTCGATTCTATTCAGAGTAAGGCAATTCGTCTTGTTGGTGATTCTTTGCTCACAGACTCGCTCACTTCATTGAAACATCGTAGAATCGTAGAAGGATCGGAGACTCGTCTCTCTTCTATAGATACTTTCACGGTCGTTGCTTTTCTGGATTGTTATCAATCGTTCCACCTTTGGAAATATCTACACGGATGACTCGACGAGTACAGAATTCCCACCCTCTGTTGTGAATTTGGAGACCTGTCGAACCTCTCTTGCTCAGGGACCTTTTTTCAATAGAACAGCTGAGCTCTGGAATCCCTTGCCGAGAGAGGATTTTCCTGAGGCTTACAAACTTCAAACATTCAAAGTAAATGTTAATTCGTATCTCCTGTCCCTTGATTCACGCGGTGTTCTTTGAACATCACAGGGCTTCCCTTTCGTGTGAATCTGCTTATGAAAAATTGTATTTGATTGCTCGTCATGTCTACGGCTCACAGTCGAAAAAGAAGTTTCATGGAACCGAAGCGAATCATCTAGCAACTAGATACAAATTCGGGGAATATATACCAACCAAACATTGGATCTGGATTCTCTCATGCCGCATTAATGCAGACACTTTATATAACTCATCCAACATTGTTTTTCTATCCTGGAACATTCCGAATAGCAATATATTCTGGGGTATAGACAAATATTCCAGAATGAAATTCCGGATTCCGTATCTGATACTTATTTCACAATGCAGTCAAATTTGGCCGGATATTTCTGATATGGCAAGAAATTTAATACCAGATTCCAGAGGGCAAGTGAAATATGCGGAGCAATATTAACTCGAACAGAAAATAGTTATTGGGTTATTTTGCCTAGAGAAAAGTACGTAGAATATATTTAGGGAAGCTTGTATGAGGCAAAAACGTATCGAAGGATCTGAGAAGTTTAATATTCTTATCGGTTTCGAATCGTGTACAAACTGAAAATATTTCAGCAAACATGATTGATATTCAGAAACAAGAGTTTTTTTGTTGAGAGAATGATGTTTGAGGAACTAATTTAGAATCAGAGATTTGAATCAGAGTAGGAAAAATGCAAAAATAGTTCTTCAATCATATTGAAGTTGTATGTTTGAATCTTGTTGTCAATGTTTCCTGTTGTGTCGTGGTACCCTTGAAACGATACTTTATGCATAGATGATTGATTATTTCGTCCACAAATACCACAACGTTTGATATCCATTATGAAGCACTATTTGAGACAACACTTAAATTAAAAAATACTTAACAAACGGAAAACAAGTAATAAGTGAAAGCAACGGCAGATGAACGACAAATAACTGAGAAAACTACGGTAGTGAATTGATTTGGATACGACAAATAGCTGGTTAAAAAGAACAGTAAAATTATGGAAAACTTCTAGCAAAATTCGAATTAATTAGAATGGAAATGTCAAAAGCTGTTAGAATTCGACTCTTGTACCATCTACTGGAAATCGCACTGAATTCCGTAGATGTAATTGATTGTGTCTAGAGTTTTTTACGGAACACTATCTAATCAGAGATTGCACCAGGAATATATACATCTTGGTTGATAATCTAGACAAGGAAGTCCGAACCACTACAACTCAAAATTCGTTAAATTCAGAAAGGTTGCTGATCTACCAAATGCAACATAATAATTCGCAATCAGAAAACTTGAAAAATCAATAGTGTAATGTGTTCATCATCTGTTTCCACAGCATTGATGTAGGAAAGATGAATTATCCTCCACCTGATGTAACTGATACAGTCAATCATTCAATTCACGACTGATATCGTAAATACCAGTTCACACCACACTGGACGCTGTACGAGATCAGAAGATTTTCGCATAGTTACCGACATAATCCATAAATCAAAGGCGTATTTGCCGATCGTTCATTTCCCGGTAATGTAAACATATTGACGAAGCTTTGATTTATAATGTCCAAGCTTCATGGAATTTGCGGTTGCGTCAATAGGTACAGGGTGGCGCTTCAGCCTGTCCCATTTTCCTAGGTGATAAACTGCACCCATTTTTTCTACCACTATTTTTCCCGCAGGGAAATGAAACAATTGATCGTGATGGATCGGGAGTCGGGGTGAAATATGTGGAGGCATCAGTTAATCTGGTGGTTGTTTGTCGATCGTCAAATTGCAGCGATGAATGAATGATGGTACCCTGATGGAGGCAACGCACAAAAATGCAATGTATTGAACCGATGAGCCCAAGCCCAATAGCAATAAAAAAATCGGCTTCACAACCCGAGTAACAATTGAAATAACTTTGAGATTCATATGAGTTATGGAATTTATAGACAGAAGTTTGTTTAAACTTTTCCTTGAGATCAATTACCCTAACACCGAACTGATATTTTTTGCACTCGACGCGCGTTTCGCTAACAGGGTTAGCATCTTCAGGAGAAGAAAATTGTTACTAAATCTAAAGCTAGGGTTAGCTGTTCATATACCTAATTTTTTTTGGTCGGATATGGAATTGGTTTATTACTGTTAATTATTTTAATTGATTTTCTCGATTATTTCATTCATGCTAAAATACACGTTTTTGATTGGTTGAAATGATTGTGTTGATAAGCAATAACACCATGTTTTTGATTTTGTATTTCGGCTCCTGATTGGCTATTGGATACCTACATGCTGTGTTTTCGTTTTTGTATTTCGCTTTCTGATTCGTAGTCAGTAGGGTAGTTTAATTAAACAACGACTTACCAGTACCAGTTGCAATCTGTCATATTATTTTCCGATTCCCTGGTAAATGAATGAATGCCACTACACCAAATTTTCGTCTGAACCATAAACAAACACAATCAGTATGTACCTATCAACTTTATTTCCCACAAATTCTGGATAATTAATCTAATGTAACCTAACCACACAAATTGTGACAACAATCAAAATGAAGTAGTACCTAGCGCATAGGCAATCTTGCTTACATCATACAATGGCATCAAGTATTGTTGGTTGCATAACGAATCTTCCTGTATCGAACTACAATGCGGGATGCACGGTTTGCGGGATATATGAAAATTTTAATTCAGTAGGCTGTAGCAATTGTACAGGAAAAAAAATTGTCGATTGAAAATTAAACGTCAAAATGGATGAAAAGAACCGTTTCGGAGATTATAATCTCGAGGAAATGAAATATAAAGTCAAAGACCTAACGCCTCAAAATACCGTGCGGTCCAAGAAATATGTCTGGAAACAATTCACAGAATTTTGTGGACGACGCAATCACCAGCTAGACGAAAATACATCCGATGAAGAACTTGCGGATATCCTCACTGAATGGGCATTCAATATGCGAAAAACCGGTGGAAGTGAGTATAAGGAAATGGTAGTGAAGACTATTTGGAATAATACTGCCAAACTACTCCAAGAAAAGTATTATAATGAATACAATCGAAGATTTGATCCATTCAAAGGTTTGAGTTTCCAAACTGCTAGGAATGCGAAAAACATGAAAAGGAAACAACTGCAAAGTATTCCAGAAAAAAGAAAAATGTCTTGTGTATCATTAACATCTGAAGAAATGACACGCATCATACAAAGTTGGGATGAAAACACTGCAAATGGACTGCAAAGAAAACTGTATCACATTATAGCAGTTGAATTAGCTTGGCGGAGAGGTGAGGCTTGTCGATGTTTGGTTCACTTTTTCAAGGAAGAAATAAATAATGATGGAACACCAACTGGAAGACTGGAATACAACAATATTAACGAAAACAGCACAAGGTGGTACAAGAAATACAGCAGAAAAAAAATGGCTTGTGCCAAATGAAGCCAACCCAGAAAATTGCCCTGTTCGTTTATTCAAGAAATTGATATCAAAACGAGAAGTGAACATGAAAACGGACCGGCTATTCTTGACAGTTAACAATAATTGGTATGGAAGCCATGATAGCCCTTGGTTTAAAAATATGCCAGTGGGGATAAACGAAATCAGTAAATGGACGAAATCAGCAGCTGAAAAGATTGGTTTAGATACAAAAAATGTTAAAATAACCAACCATTCAAACAGATCCACTGCTGTTAGTCAGTTGGCCAGTTCCGGAATAGGAGAACAATCAATCATGAAAGTAAGTGGCCACAGCTGTTCAACGTCACTAAAACCATAATATTCACAACTGAGCAAAGATCATCATGCTAAAATAATATCAAACCTGAGAAGTGAAGATGTGAACATATCCACGACCGTTGTATCTACTAGCACCCATAAGGATGAACTAGATCTACATAATATCAAAATAACTAATTCCACAAATTGTACGTTGAATATTAATATTAACAATGAATAGGAAATCATCAAAATGGCTTTGATTTTATTCATGAAAAAATCTGAACAAATACAACTCGTGTTATTGATGATTAACGAAAATTCCTTATCTTTTTCGAAACAAATCATGTTGCTTTGGGGAAACCACACTCGCGCTGTGCGCTCGTGTAGTTTCCAAGCAACATGATTTGTTTCTCAAAATCGAAGGAAGTGTTTCGATAATCATCAATACACTTGTTGTATTACATGCGATAACGAACTAGTGCAGTGACTACATGCCAAAATTATTAGTCCGTTATCTGTTATTATTGATCATTCTGATTACTTTCTCAACAATGAATTGAAAGGGATAGGTCCTTTGTCACCATTTATGCTGTTTTTACATTTTGCTATTTCTAGACTCTCACATGCATCGAGTAATCTTGTGTCATTCACATGCTTGATCAGTTTAAGATTGCTTTCACCAATTTTGTGTTCATTGTCTGGAGCGTGTTGGGAGACACTGGATTTTTCTACCCTTCCGTATTCCATGTGTGATAAATGCTCTTTGAAACGGGTTTTTAATAGCTCGTCGGCTCTGGCCGATGTATTTGTTGTTGCAATCTTGACAACTGATTTCGTAAATTTTCGACTTCTCTGAGTTTTCTTATTAATTTTTTGGGTTACCAAGAAGTTGTTGTAATTTGTAAGAGGTTTGTTAGTTGCTGAATTCTTTCAGGTCAGTCACATGAGATACTTCGTGTAGTTTCATCTCATTATCTCCAGAAACGCTATGAAATCAGATCAAGAAAATATTTGCTTACTGTTGAATGTTGGTTGGCCTTAGGAGTAGCATTCATAAATAGATTCACGAGTTCATGTCATTACACGAACAGTCTTACTTCAATTGAGGGTGAGTTTTCTTGAACATTCTACTTGGTATAGATAGAAATAACTTGAAATATTAACGGCCAAGTGATTGAATTTGTCAAAAGAAGTGACCATTTCGAAAAGCAGGTACATACAAAAAATCGAAATGTTTCCACGCTAA
This sequence comes from Zygogramma bicolorata, assembly GCA_032362365.1. Lineage (NCBI taxonomy): Eukaryota > Metazoa > Arthropoda > Insecta > Coleoptera > Chrysomelidae > Zygogramma > Zygogramma bicolorata. The sequence goes on along the minus strand of JAVJAQ010004482.1, from coordinate 103,954 downwards.
AACAAATAATATACAGTTGCCTGTAAGATTTTCACATATTAGGGTTCACTAAACCGCGACACGTGTTTTGCTATACAATAGCTTCCTCAAGCAGGAAGATTAGCTCACAGTTCCTGCTTATATGTGAAAATTTCACAGACAAGTGTATATTATTTGTTTAATATGGATTTTTATCAAGGAATGGCTACTTCCATTCATTTTCCACGATAACTGACACACATATTGATCTGAACAATATCTCGAAAACTTGACAGAAATTTCAGAATCATCACATAATTCAAATCACATTTCACATTTAGCGTTGTCAACTTCTTTTACTTCATGATATCTGTGTCAGAGTTCGGTAGCTTCATTTTCAGCATGAATAAAACAATGATCAGCGACTACAGTGGTAATTAGCCACCATATTCCTCAGCACAGAACCTATATGGGTATGTCGTTAATATATACTTGGAACTTTGTAAAAAGCTTTCCGTACATGCTCCAAATATGACTATACCCAGAAATATGTTTTGCGATATGGTATATTACATCACAAGTGAGATGCACTATTTTTCCTACGCCCACCTATTTTATTAAACAATGAGTGAATATCAGATATCGTATATATAATAAACGCTACAATATGGATTCACCTTATCAACAACCTGACAGGTGACAGTCCCTAGAAGGGTACTTGCAGTTGACCATTGATGAATATAGATTTGATGGCGTCGGCCAGAATCGTTGCTAGAGTGTAATGATTTTTGTAATAAATACTTATAATTTATAATATAACTGTTGAATGGATATTATTGTTGTGTGAACTGTGGATACAAAATTATTATATTGAGTTGCCTGACTAATATCAAAATTCGTTTGTGTCAGTCTTTGTTTGAATATTATTTCTATAAAAAGTATACATGAATTTGCAATAACCCTATAGTGGAATGAAGACGTAAAGATGATTAACGTTCATTTGAAAATGTGACAATAAGTAAGTAGTAATAACACAACATTCCTTTTTCTTTTTTGCATTTTTATGAATAATTAGTTTCCTATCAGTCCAGTTTATATACGAATAATAGGGAGGAGCACTTGATGAAAAATTCTTCAGGATTCATTGGTATGAAGGCTTATTGACTAGCGCCCTAGTGCGGAAAGTATGGTATTTTTTCACAGTAAATGGTATTGGCTTATTAACTGCAATGAACTACCTGATTTTATCCCATTGTGTAGAAAATCATCTGGTAAAAGATGCAAATGTGCTACAGGGTCGAACTTGAGAAATTTAAATTTTGCATAATGTAGGAGATATACAAGTAATCTGTTACAATTCTATTCTATATTTAGTTCAGTGTCGCTATCGCTATCATCATTTAAATTAATTATAATTGGCGCAATTGATTTTACAAAAAGGTACGAGTTTTCAACATTTATAACATGACTAACAGAACTTTTCCAACTCTCGGTAGGAATGTCATTCATACAGTTCCTAATTAATTCTACCACACTACCACTTAAAGTCGGAGAAGTATTTTTTCCGCGCACGCTCGATTTAAGTTGGTGCCACATAAGCTCTATGGGATTGAACACGCAGTAGTAGGGAGGTAGTCGTAACACTGTATGTCCCAATTCTTCTGCAATTGTATCACAAACATACGTTTTTTTTTTTTAAATGACTGCAGCACTCGTAAAAGTTCTTCTTTTGTATTATTTTCCTCAAAACATATGTCATTTGCAGCCATAAAGTTTTGAATCTCCGATTTCGTATTCTTTGAGCCAGGAATTTTTTGCAATTGTCGACTATGATAGCTTGCGTTGTCCATTACCAAAACGCTGTTTGGCGGAATGTTGGGTAACAGACAATTTTTAAACCAATCTTCAGAAAGCTCTGCTGTCGTATCTTCGTGATAATCAACACAGGAGTCCTTAATATTTTTGGCAAAAAGCCAAATCTCTTTCCCAGTCGTCTAGACTTTTCGTGACACCGGAATCTTTACGCTTTTTTCTTGATTCCATGGAATTTTCAACAATTCGTCTAACTGAAGTAAGAGGCACCTTCGTCAAATTACTGGTTAGTTTTGCTGCAGCACCCGCGTTATATCCTTGCTGAAGTAAGGAACTATACACATTTTTTATAATGATTTTCTTGTCACAAGATAAGTGATTCTTCTTTAACGAACCACTGGAAGAAGCACTATTACTTTTTATCCACGGACTGCCTATTCTGTACGTTGGGGTATGAAATCTTTGCTATTATTGTCTGTAATAACAAATAAATGTTATAAAATTATTGCACGCCGTAACACAAGTGAACACTTTCAATGAAATACAAAGACTAAAATGAACAAGAAGTGGAAGCTGTAATCCTCTACAATCCCTCTCTGAGAAACAAAATTACCTGAATCCGGTCCTTTTACATTTATGATGTGCATCTTGGATTTTACAACTTAAGGGTCTAATTGGTTTTATTATAATCCTCAGTCAATACCATTTATTGTGAAAACTACTTTAACTTTCCGCAAGAATGAGAATAAAGGTCCCTTTTCAAGGAAGTATAGAATGCGATATGTGTCATATTATGTGGTCGTGGGAAAATACACATTCCAAATTGATATAGAAAGGTTTCGGAATCGGTAACGGAAAGCTGTATACAATGTTTCAAGTATGTATTGATCACTTACCCAGTTAGGTTCTGTACTGTGGACTATCAGATTTCAAATTGTGGACGGGAAGGTGGCTGTTTCTTTTCCTAATTTATTCTCTGTATTCACTGATCTCGATCATCATAAGCACTGCATTATGATAGGAGCCAGTGACGAAAAACCATAAGGGTTAACACTGCTTCTGGGGACATTTTGATGGAGTGGCCAACATAAACCCCAACGTTTCCCGCAGAGAAAATATAAAAACCGTTTAGCATTACTAATGAACTAATTTTCTCCATTCAATTCCCATTGCCGGAAACAAATCGCCGACAATTTTTCATTCAGCACTAGGACGTAATCGGATACCGCATGCATAATGCATGCACGCAGAGTCCTTTCATTATCATCTTCGAAATATTCTATTTAAATAAATTGAATGATCCGACCAATGAGTACCTAATCCGAAGAAGTTTCAATCTGAATATGGAGCAATTTACATATAGAGGAGATCGTTTCGTTATTGATTGATGCGCATTATGTAAATGAGAGCGGCTTAGCATGTTGAGTTTCGTGGTCGAGTTGATGGATAGTTGATTTTTTTTTCTTCGGGCTTCGCCTTAGGAGTGTACCTGTGTGTGAGTGGTCAGTGACGTGTTTGAATAATTGCATCAAGACAAGAGGTATGGAAACATATTCCATATGAAGAACATTGGAATGACTCCAAGCAAATTGGTTTTCAGTATTCAGTGCAAATCCACTAGGAAGTGGGACATATTATAGAATAGAACAACTTTATTTAGCTCAATAGCTATTTAACAATCTTTCATGATAACTGAACATAAATAATATTTTTTAGAGATACTCAACAATATTATCTAAAAGATTCAAATTACAAAAAAACCTATATAAATTAATTACCATGTAGATAATTCGATATAAATTCAATTCATATTCAAATATTCATTTTTAACAGCAAACTTGGAACTGTATAAATTTTTTCTTTTGATTTCGTTCGATAATTTATTATATTCAATGACTCCTTTGAAAAAAATTGAATTTTGCGTTGATTTAAGGTTATTTTGATTCAATATATAATTATTTTGTCCCCTAGTATTGTGAGTGTGTGTTTCACTGAGTTTTTTCAATATGTCGTTGAAATAAGGAGAAGATAAATTTTTATTTATTTTATGAATGAAAATTAGTGTTTGGTATATTAAAAATTGTTCGATATTTAACCATTCCAGTTTATCAAGCATACTCTTCACTCGCTCATACCTATCACATCTCAAAATCACCCTCATAGCCCGATTTTGTAATACTTGGAGTCTTTTTCTATCGGTTCGTCACGAAATATATAAAATTGTACTACAGAATGTGAAATGAGGCAATATTATGGTATTGTACACTGATTTTCTCGAAGATTCACTCAAATTTTTGCCAACTCTACTAAGTACAACAATTTTCCTAGAAATTTTTTTACATATATAATCTATGTGATGACTGAATTTTAATTCACAGTCAACTATAATCCCAAGATATTTAAATTTTTCTGTCATCTCAATTTAATCATTTCCAATTTTAAATAAGAATTCATTTTGATTTATTTTTTGCCTATTTGATCCTAATATCATACATTTTGTTTTATCTATATTCACTTTCAGTTTATTGTAATTTGTCCATTCAATTATATTAGAAAGTTCCGAATTCATTGCAGTTGTAAGAGAAATACAATCATCAGCCTCTGCATAAATCATAGTGTCATCTGCGAAGAAGTGATATTTACAATTTCGAAAAATATTTGATAAATCATTTATATATAAATTAAAGAGTGAAGGCCCCAGAACACTACCTTGTGGAACACCCATGTCAACCTCGATTTTCCCAGATATGTATTCATTGCAACGAACAACTTGTTTTCTTATTGATAAATAACTTTCAAACCAATCCAATGCTTTTTCTGTTATTCCATAATTTCTCAATTTTAATAATAATATTATGATATATGATCATGACGATACGTAGAAATAAGAATACAGGGTGTTTCAAAATTCTGTATCAGAATTTCAGGGGCGCATTTTTCGAACATGTGTGTCCGCAAACGCTTCGTTACCAAACTACAGAGCGTTAAAGTTTCAAGATTTGTTTAGTTCTTTCTTGATAGCTCTTTCAGTTTTTGAGATATTAAGATCAAATTTGGAATATAGGTAACGTTCTATGGTTTACATCGTCCAGTATACCATGTGGTTGTAACAAGCTATAGAACAATATGTTTTCGGGATCTAGAAATACGAGGCTTAGGAAAAATGTAAGACCTTCCGCGTCTTCGTAAGAAGATGTGGTATCTGGAAGGTGTTATTCCAGAAAAATGTCGAAATTTTCAGGAAAATAAATCGAGACTTCGAGAACAATAAGATTCGAAGAAAGATACAAAATATAGAAATGACAGTTGAGAATGAAACGGAGAAGGGTGTGTGTTCTAGAAGAGGAGTTGAAATCTTTAGAAAAAAGGAGTAAAACGTCGAGACTTCGAAAAAAACTTATTGGTGTGGCCCTTCCACGTCTTCGTATGAACTTAATATTTCGAAAGAGGGTGTTATTCCGAGAGGGAAAGTTTTAGTATTCAGAAAAATGCATAGTTTGGGGAAACTTGCCTTAGTTTCCGGAAAAAACTCTAGAATTGGAAAAAAAATTTGCTTTCGGGACAAGTCATCCAAAATTTCGAGAAAAATGTCGAGGTCTAGAGATTGAACTCAGGATATCGGAAGAAACAGCGTGGTTTATGAAAAAAATTAGTGGGTCCTTCACACTGCTCGATATGTAGTTAATGATTCGGGAAAAGGGTGTGATTTCGATCGAAAAAGTTGAGATCTCCAGGAAAAAAAACAGAATGTCGAGAAAATAGTCGAGGTCACGAAAAAACCTCTGAAAACTGATAAGTGTTACGCTTCGAGTTGAAAACTACAGAAAAAGACAGGAGTTCCGGAAAACTGATCCGAGTTTTCAGAAAAAAGTTTCGAAAGAAAGTGGGTTTCGGGACAGAGGAATTCAAAATTTCGAGAAAAAAGTCGAGATCTACAGATTGAACTCAAGAAAAAATGCGTGTGGTCTTTTCACATGAAGTTAATTATTCGGGAAAAGAATGTGATTTCGAGAAAAAATTGAAAAAAAAACGGAATTTCGAAAAAATAGTCGAGATCTAGAAAAAACCTCTGGAAACTTATAGGTGTGGCCCTTCCATAGCTGGAAGTTTTTATTTTTGAGGAGGGTGTGATTTCTAGAAAAAAAAAAGAAAAATCTTCTGAAGAAGAAAGAATCTCATATAAAAATAAAGGGATTCGGTAAAAAATGGAGATTGCGAAAAAGTTGGTTTCAAGAAAAATTAAACAAAATCGAAATGAAGTGATGAATAGAGGCTTATAAAAAAAGTATGAATGTTGTTCTTCCCGGCAATATTTGAATGGTGGAAAGGAACTCCCCCAACTAAAATTTTCAGTTATAATTACGTTAATCTTACCTTCGATCAGGTCGGCGACCTTTCTGAAAGAAGACTAGATTACGTAATTTTGTAAAAATAAGTAATTTTGAGATGAAATTGGTCAGAAATAAGAAAAAATCAAGCTTAAATCGACCTTTCTGTTACCAATTATTCCCTTGGACGAATGAGTAAAAAAAGAGGGGTTTCTTTATATAAACAGCATACATATATACATATTATCTCTATCTCAACTTCTCATAATTTGGTTTCCACAACGAATCAGTTATGGTCTGCATAAAATGCTGACAATAAGTATGGGATATAAAAATTATTGTCATACGGTAGCTACATGCTCTCTCTTCAACAATATTCTCCTCGCGGCGCGAAATCTTCTGTAAAATGATGGTTCTAACCTTCATAAAATTCACGGGCCTCTTTTAATATGCGATTTGATGCAAAAATAATTTAGATTGATTGGATGTTTAAATTTTTTCTCCAAAAAACACTCTTTTACCAAAGTTATGCTTTTAAAATGTTATATGCAGCCATTATTTAGAAATAAATCGTCAGAATAAACTAAAATTCAATATATTATCGATATTTATTAATGGGTAAAACAGATATTCTAATTAAATATGGCGTAATTTTTTAAATGTACGTATAAGTCTATATTATTTTTCTTACGGTATGAAATCAAGTTAATACTTGAACTATTAGACCTGTTAAATAACCTTTATATTCCCTGACCGTAACGGCATATATCTAGTCACATTTAGGTAAATATTCACCAAGAGAGAATACCAAAACATTCCTTGGGTTATGATGACATTTAGCCCTATTTATACCCTAAATAATACCAGAATTAAAACCGCCCCAATCCTTGCGACGGTTGGGTCATTTTTGAAGGAGAAAATAGGCAATTTCGCACATGTTTCTTGCTCTAAAGTGGCTTATGGAATTTGAAGGGGATTTACTGGTGATTAATTTCTTGTAATTAACCAAGGTTGCTACTTATACATCATTTATACTTTGAAGTTGATCATTCAAGACCTGTACCAGTATTATCCTTTTTTTAGACATTTCTCCCCGGCATGTGGAATAACTGTCCTGAAATGTTAGTTGAACCATTAACAAGTGAAAATCCCCTTATCGGGCAACCTAGCGACAAACGCCAGTTCTCATAAAGCCCTTCACGAAGTCTGGTCGCAGTACGTCATGAACACTCATCACCCGTCTGGGGACCAATATTATTAGACCGCGGAGGAGGGGACGTCATTGTGTGTAACTGAGAGGGTCGCCGAAGCAGGGACGACCCTCCCCCATCCCCCGAGTCAATCAGGGCGTGAAAAGTGACACATTTACATACCGCTTCCATTGAGTGATACAAGACTTTAGTGGCGTTCGCTTTCTTTGTGAACGCGACCAATTCCAGTGTTTATTGACAAATGGAAGAGACGAGGCTTCGCAGGGAATTGCCTCCATTAGAATGGAAACGTGGATAGTTGATGGGATTTTTTTATGGCGCCTTTCTTGGTGGGTTCGAAGGTCACGCTTGCTGAATTTTTAACATTTTGATTTTTGGTGTTCTGGTTTGGGGGGTCTTCATTATGTCAGTCAATTCAAGAGGAGACATATATTATATTGAAGAAAAAAATTTCAAATATTTTCATAGCCCTTGAGGAGATCAACATGTCAGTTCGTTTCACAATTTTCGATTCACCCAGTGGTTTCGAAGATATATAGGTTTTTTACAAATTGATTTCAAATTTCTGTCAATATTTCCTGCACTTTCGATATTATATGGGAAATATTTCCAGTAGTTTCTTATAGTATTCGATGAGATTAAACTCTAGATAATTCTCCTTCTTATGATTTTTGAAGATCTCAATCGTTTTTGAGTTAATTCGACATTTTTTTGAATTTTTCATTTTTTTTTCATTCTCAGGAATTTTTACATTTTCCAATTGATTTTTCGAAAAACTGTTGGAAGAAAGTTTTGTTGGCTATCATGAGACGTAGATGACAGTTTTTTTTTATTACTAGACCGGCTTGGTCTACAGTCACAAAATAAGATCGATGTTCATTACTAATAGATAATTGTTGCGATTTGAGCAGAATCTTTCGTCATCTTCTGGCAATTGCTTATTTACTTCAACTATCAAAGTTGATGTATTTTTTGATTGAAGTGGCTGTGCCTGATTGGGATACTATAGACCAAAATCTGACAACCAGTTTTTGCTAATGATCTTAGCTTGGGAGTAATAGGACGAAAAACAAAAACATCTTGTATAAAAATGAACTCCTAAAAAGTATTATGAATCGATTCGGAGGCAGTACAGGCAAGGCAAATCAATATAATATTTCAGTTGGTGGAATAGTTAAGGGCTTGAACTCATTTATGTTTCATTTATATTTTCGAGTAATATTCTGAATTGAACTCGATGAAAATCCATATTCAATAAAGAATGTCACAGTTTTTTATACGATTCTCGCTAACAGTAAGAATGTTATTTTTGGCTTATATTTTGTTTTCCTGAAAATGCTAAATGCAAAGTTTCAATGTTTTTTATAGAACTTACAAGATTTTCACCATTTCGAATAGTCAGTCAAAAACCAATAGAAACAGAATGTTCAGAACAATAAATTTCAAAAAATATTTTTTCATTCTCTACAATGGGTCCCAAATCACTCAGGTATCGCAAACAATAAAAAAGCCGATGAGCTTGCAAGACAAGGATCATCTACACCATTCACTGGACCTGAGCCAGCAGTGGGAGTACCCAAAACAACGGTACGGAATCACATAAAGGAATTGGGTGAAAATAAAACATAGAGATTACTGGGGAAATCTACCCCAGTAACTGAAGAAGAAACTGAAGACCTGCTTCAGTGTAACGGGAATCAGATAAGGATTATAACAGGGCTGTTGGCTGGAAACTGTCCACTCGAAGAACACGTGAATAAGATAGAACTGTAGGGACAGAGACAGCTCGAAACATACTCTGCGAATGTGAGGCTCTGGATCAGGAAAGGCAACAAATATATGGAAAATCAATTTTGGATCCAGAAGAATATGACAAACACCCAGCAATCAACCTGGACAAACTTGTGTGGGGAACAAGGTTGTTGGAATGCGTGTCATAAGGTATAGGGAGACCTGGCAGTGAAGAACAGGTCAGACGGCTTCCACAAGGGTAAAAAGCCATAATAGGACATCAGAATGGAAGAATACACACCTAGCCTTCTTTTGTAGTTTTTGGGTTGTTAACCAACCACAATCTGGAAAAATTGAAAATTAATATCTAAATAAATACAAGTGTAGAAGGCCGAAAATGCTGGGATAACTGTCATGGAACATTACATCCCTCTTCAATAATTCAGTATCCAATGTCCACTCTCTAAAAGCGAATTTCCATATTTCTACTTTGGACAGACCAATTCGGTTTCAATTTCAGATAGTTAACTTCCATGGACATCCCTCTTCAATAATCCAGTATATAATGTCCACTCTCTAAGATCAAATTTCAACATTTCTGCTTTGGACGGACCAATTTGGTTGTAGTTCCAGACAGATAACTTCTTAATAATAATATAATAATAATAGTTCATTCATCATTATAAAATATAGGTTGCAAATACATTGTTGTAGAAACAGATACAGCGAAAAATAAACGCAGATAATGTATCACTGCTTCTATTCGGGTTTGCAGGCCGTCGTTTTTTTTGGAATTTCTTCCTCCCGTACCAGTCGGCTATGGTATCGGTTGGGTGCAATCAGTTTTGCATTTTCAAACAGAATCCTGTGATTACCCTCACTAAGTGCGTGTTCCGCCACAGCCGACTTGTCAGTTTGCCCTAGTCTGCTGTTTCTCTCATGTTCCTTTGGCCTTGTTCCCATGGATCTTTTGGTGGTACCGATGTATACCTTCCCACAGGTGCACGGTATGCGATAAACCCCTGCTGCAGACAGTGGATTTCTTTTGTCTTTAGCCGATCTGGGGCTCTGTTGAATCTTCTTTGTGGGTTTATATACAGTTTTTATGTTGTATTCCCCCAGGAGTTTTACAATTCTGTCTGTGACCCTCGGGATGTATGGCAAATATGCATGTGCAACTATCTGAACGTCCTCCCTGTTTCGAACAGTGGAATTCTTCAGTTTCATGGCCCTGTTAATCTCGGGTACACTGTATCCACAAACACACGGATAATTTCAACAGAAAAGAAAAAGCTGTCAACCTCAACCGAATATGGAATCCCATTTCAAAAAAATCGATAATAACTGCAGGTAGTTCTTCAGATAATGATGATGATTCTTCTCCGAACCCAGATGAGGTAAAAAGGGTATTCAATATTAATGACAATTCCCCTAATCCGAATGGAATAATTAGCACCGCAACTACCTGAATCGGCATAAATACAACTTGCGAAGAAACAATCTCCAGTCATCGGAGTGAATTTCAAGATGAATGAGCCTTTGAAGAAGCTAGCCACTCGAGCCAGCGAAACGTCAGGAAGAAAGCAGTGATACTGAAAACCTCGGCCGCGAAAGCCTTAACTATTTTGTCAAAAAACGCAGATAACGCATAACTGTCATGTAATATTGTTCGTTTTCGTTAACCAGCTGACGAACGTCAACCCTCAGAAGTCGAAACTTGTGCGAGCAATGGATATTACATCACTCTTCAATAATCCAGTCCACAATGTCCACTCTCGAAGGGCGAGTCCATCAGTACTAATGTCAATGGTACATACAAAACAGAAGGCAACTTTCCACCTAAGACATCACAATAACTCAACTGATTCCACCCCCACCTGAGGATGAACCCATCTCACAATTCATATTCCGTCATGAAACCGACGTATCTCAGTCTGCAACACTTTGAGAACTCCACAACAAACGAGATAATCAAACAACCCTAAAGTTTGACAAACTTTCCAGATATTTCCTGATTTCCGAGACATTTATTTAAGGCAGAGTCAACTCTGCAACATGATAAAATTCCGTAATCTCGTTGTAGTGTATCTACCAACGAGGAGATCTCTCTTCGTTCTCGGTGAGAAGACAGTTTGTATTGGTGTACTGAATGTGTTGCGCACTACTTCCGAATTAAGTTTAAATTGCATGGAATATCATGATGAGACTTATATTTTTTGGTTCGTTCACTACGTTGTTGGGGGGCTGGGTTTGGAAGTTTGTTTCTTCGGGCAGAAAACGTTAATGACTTGAGAATTCATTCCTAAATATTCAAGAACGAGTTTGGTTTAGTTCGGAATAGTTTCACTATGATGGCACTGAATATCTATGGGAACTGACCTGAGATCGGAAACTTTGTTTCCTTTAACGAAATAACGATAATGACTACTTTTTGAAAGTAATTATTTTGTGGTGGATCAATATTTGTTCTGTAGTTTCCTGGGATTTCTACCTCCCACAATTTGAATAAATAAGAATTAATATTGGAATCTATACAAGTGTGGAAGGGCAGATCCTTAATCTACCCCAAAAAGTTGCTGCGTCTATTGAAAAGCAATTCTTTCTGGATTATTCACCAACTTCTCGTATATCTCAAATTTTGTCTATCAAAAAAATAATAAGAACCAATGGATATATGAAAATACTTATCGTTAACGTTTCAGAAACTAAATCTGTTTCCTTTCTCATAACTTATATAGGAACTCATAGATATGCATTCTCCACCAAACAGCATGATGAAAGCAGATTCCTTTAATTTTCATTTCCTGTCATTGCTCTCTTTAGTCATAATTTTAGTGTTGTTCCATTCTACTGGGCGATCTCCATCGGCAGTAAGAATGTGTTCGGATAATTAAGAACCACCTATCTGTCTGTTCCTGATGTGTTCATTCTTTCTCACTTCCAATGGTCGAGACGTTCCGCCGTTATATTTATGACCGCGGAAACAAATGAATACAATTTTTTGAGTTTTCCGTTGTGTCATTTGGTTTGGTATGTGTCAGTATTGAGCATAAAGTAATTGTTGTTTTGAGTTTTGTTCTAACATTATACATGTTGGCGATCCGTTTTATCTTTTGAGAAAAATGAGGGACATAAGCCATAATGTTTGATACAGGTGGTGTATTTTGTGTAGGTTGTTTGTCTTTAGTGTGGACTGTGTTCGGATTTTCAATTTCTGTCGAATATTTTTCTATGAACTTTTCTGGATATCTAAATCATGAGAACACATTCTTACTGCCGAAGAAGATCACACAGTGGAGTGGATAGACCAAGAGCCCGTGTCACTATTTTTGGTAGTGATAAGTTTACGCCCATCGACCACTGAAACTTGTATTATCGATGTCGACAATGCTACAGAGATTCTCGCCATACATGATTTCCGGGGCGAAGTTAGGGTAGGGGGCTGACCGATCTGTATAAAAAAAGTGAGCAAAATTAGTCATAAGTTTACGACTGAGAACATTGGGAAAGCAAAGATTTCAGGAAAATAATCCGACGCTCACTTATTGTCAGTCGCCTACATCGCGGCGTTCAGCCGCTACAACCCTCGAAATATGTATAAAAAAAACAACAACAAAGAAAAACCAGTTTACAACTGACAATTGGGCAGATCTTACCATTAGCATTTTAATGACACAAATTTCGCAGGCCAGCCTTATTCAATGGGGCGGAAGGCCGCTCGGTCCACCTGTTTCGGAAGAATTTCTAAGTTATTTTTTATGATAAGCTTACGACTGATTCCTTCACAATAATGTTCAATTCCAACTGTCCAATTGAAAAATGCAATCAACAGTCATCAAACAAGGGGTGCAAATATTGCCGTTCGTAAAAACAAGTTCCTGGGATAGCGCTCTATAATGCTTGGCTACATTTTTATCATAAAAATCATATGTTTGTGACTGACAATCAAACATTTAGGTACAACATGAGTACGTGAATATGAAAACACCTTTCTCAGCTGTTTATTGTATGGATAAAGCTCACTTGGTAGCTAAACTGACAAGTTTCTTGCATTTGTGAAGTGCAGATATAATATGACAATAATTGAAACATCGGCCCTAAATTTTTCAATACAGTAATTTGTCGACTGACACTTCGAAACATACCTGGAGTGGACTCTGCTGGATCGATCAATTCACGTGTCAGTCATCTCATGTATCGGTGAAATGTTGTCAGTCAACAAATGCAGCGTCGCGCACTAATCATGATTAGTATAGATGTATTTTTTGAATGACTATAATAGTTATTAGTCAAAAGCATTGGTGTCTCTCCAGCTGTGATTTTCATTTATATTTTTTGACTTTGCATTTCAAGAATAAATATAGGTGTTTCAGTTCATGATTAGTTTTTTTCCCAAACCAAATCGGAACTCCAGTACGACCCTGTTGCCGACATCTAAGTTTACCGTCACAAAATAATAACTATCTGTATCACTGTACTTCATTCTCCACATTAAATTTCCACAGAAATTTAATCGTGTTTTACCATATAGTGTCATAACATATAGATATGGCAGATTCCTCACTTCAAAATACAACAATTTGACACAAATTGCTCATATAAAATGTTGCTAATGAGGGTGATAAAGTTCAAATTTAGATATTTTTTTTAACTTCCAACGGTTTTGGATATTAATGAAATTATAATCTGGGAAATTTGTGGTATATATGTACGCTTCAGTTTTTTGTTGTGAGCGCTATTCAGTTGTTATCAATTTTTTTTTCATTCGATATCGTTACTTCTGATGATTTAATCAAGCATTATTTTGGTTTCATTCGTGCGAGATCTTTTTCGAATCGATTTTACATGAAAGTGATTCACCCTATCCAAATTGAACAAGAATACATTTTTGTGTAGAAAACTGTAGAATTCAATAATCTGAGATCAAAACCTCAAAAAAAATACATGCGAAAAAAGTTGGGGTTTGACCCACCCCTGAATGGAATCTTGAAAGGAATGTTAATACTTTTCATCCATGATAAAAAGGATTATCAACTAGTAATTTGATTTTTTTGTAAAATACCGTTTCTGAGATTTCAGATTAAAACCATCCCGAAAGTTGCACATTCAAATGGCTGTAGCTCATTTAGGTAGAATTAACAAATTGGGACTTCATCTTGGGCACGCCTTCCTAAGGAAGTATTTCTGGACACATGTTTGTGTATGAACTTTCTCAACTCTTCCTGTACTTGAAATGTATCTATGTAATTTCAGGACACCCTTTATACATATATACAATGCTTGAAGCGCATTTCCACTGAAATGACGCATGTTTTCAATTTTTATCGGGCCTTTGCCACACTTTACATGATTATAGGTGACAGGTACTTGATGAAGGTGATACAACTAACGTCGTGTGAATTTTTTGAGCATAAACTTATAATATTGAAGTATACCTGAATATTTTTGCACCTTTTCAAGGGCCCAGTTTCTTTTTGCCTCGTGGTACGTGACTGACGGTAATAGATTCTCGATTTATGCATAATAGATTACTTGCCCCTAAATTTTGAAATGTAAGCTTATCATAAAAAATTACTCCGAAACAGGTGGGCCCAGCGCCCTTCCGCCCCATTGAATAAGGCTGGCCTGTGAAATTTATGTCATTAAAAGGCTAATGGTGTGATCTGCCCCACTGTCAGTTGTAAACTGGTTTTTCTTCGTTGTTGTTTTTTTTATAGATATTTCGAGGGTTGTAGCGGGTGAACGCCACGATGTAGGCGACTGACAATAAGCGAGCGTCGGATTATTTTCCTGAAATCTTTGCTTTCCCAATGTTCTCAGTCGTAAACTTACGACTAATTTTGCTCACTTTTTTTATACAGATCGGTCAGCCCCCTACCCTAACTTCGCCCCGGAAATAATGTATGGCGAGAATCTCTGTAGCATCGTCGACATCGATAATACAAGTTTCAGTGGTCAATGGGCGTAAACTTATCACTACCAAAAATAGTGACACGGTCTCTTGGTCTAGGAACGACACTAAAATTATGACGAAAGAGATGCTCTCTGGTGAAGAATGCATATCTATGAGTTCACTTGATATGGATCGCTGATAGCTGCCCCCCTGAAGGACAAAATACTATGTCAGATTTGAAATATTTGACAAATGTCAAGTACGAAGATTGTCAACAAAATATATTTGCATTTGAACAGCGTATTAGTTCTGAGAACGGAAACGGATTTAGTTTCCGTAACGTTAACAATAAGTATTTTATAAAAGAACGAGTTTGGTTCATTTCAAAAGAGTTTTACTATTGATACATAGATATCTCTGGGAATCGTGTAGACATTAAAAGGCAGGAATCCATTGTTTTCCGAAATATCTGTAAAAAAGTGTCCTACTAAGAGCATTTCTGGAAAAATTTTTCGATTCTTAATGGAATCAAAAGCTTCGTCAGGTTTACAAAATCGTTCAGTTGTTAGATATGTTTTTGGAATAGCATCTTGAAGTATATTTTCATATCTTCACTGAAATCCAATTATCATTTTAAACTCTGGAAGCAAATAGTGTGTTTTTTTAGGAGCAAAGATTGACAGTCATTTTCCACGAGTATGAAATTTGCAAGGCGTATTTAATTTGACTCAAAATTTCCATTCAGGATTATTATCTACTTTATAAAGATTGCATTCGATTTCTTTGAAAAGTTTTCTTTGTGATTCAGAGTGAACGTATGTGGTTGTCAAAACTATCGTTTGGGATTAAGTCTATTGGTATCCATATATTGGTTAACTGGTTGCTAACGATCTTGGTTTTATTGACTACTATACTAGCACTTCAGCTGATTCATGTCGATATATTGAACATAATGTATTTCATCGAGTATACAAAAATACACAAAAATTTATGAACTGAACAATACTGATATCAAATGAAATTTAATCAAGAACGGTTTATAAGAATGGTACAACCCTTCGAACCCGTGCGGATACTTTGCCCATCAAAGATTTCAAATAGGTGAATGTATATTCATATACTACATTCATCCATAGGTAAATAATACTCATTTTTGCATTCCTTACTCTATATTATGTTTACCCTAAAAACGGGTGCCAAAGTTATGTGAGACAACGTGATGTCTTGGTCCAATCTACTTCCGATTTCGTATAAAGATTATTTTACAGAACTGTTGAAAAAAGTCTTCCATATTTTAATGAAAATCATTGTATAACGGGCTAAAAAAATGGGTTCAAAACATTATCGACTTCTTTCAAATTCTCTTTCGAGTGCGCCGAGAAGGCCTAGCTATGATGAACCTCATAGAACTTTTTACTAGGAATTATACAATATAATTATTGTATCACAAGAATAATTATTGACCAACGAAACGAGCTATATCTTCATTCACCTGCCTGAACCTTCTGTGAACAGAGTCGACAGAAATTCCTATATCTTGACTATTTCCTTTGAAGTAATAACTCTCAACGAGCTCCATTTATACGACATTAAGTTTAAAATGAGTTTTCTCTTGCCAAAAGGAGGTGAAATATGACAGGATAGGTTCAACACCACTGAAACATCAACAACAATAATTATCTGGCAATTAGTTCCAGTCGAACGCTGGTGATAAATTAGAGCTCAAAAAATATTGGAGACACAACAAATTCTTCCAGGGCACGATTTCAGGCTGCGTATCTATTTCTAGCAGCCGGGAAGAATCATGGAGTGTGTGAAAGAGATGAGATTGTTTTGTGGAAGAAGAGAAATTGCCGTTATTTTTAGGTGTTGGACAGTTGACTTAGTAACAATTATATAGGAATTCAGGAATTTTTTAAATACTTCCCAACAGCTCTGTGGATATCATTGCCACAAGTGTGTTATGAACGAAAATATGCTGATTGGAATGTTCATCCGCTGTATATGGTGGGTTCATAAATATTTGAATGAAATAGGAATAAAAAAGTATAGTTGAATTGAAGAGCTCAGTGTACACGTTCAAGGCAAATCGTTCATATAATGAGCAATGTGCTGAAATTGGGTATGAGCACTATGAACAGTGACCTGAAAGTTGACCAGAGGAGGGGATGCTTCAGATAGGAAAATCTGGGCCTTTTCTGGAAATATTTTCGAACGCTGTGGTGAAACAAGACTGGGTCGTGGCTTAACTGAGCGGAGAATTTTCGGAAAATAAAATAATCCTGGGTTTACCACTCTGATAATTTATTTCTTCGTTGTTCGACAATATTTGTTGTTATAAATATACTGGCATTAAAGTATCTAAAAGAGTTTATAAATCAGTCATGTAGTAGTACTTTTTTTTAATCTGGTAAAATTTATCTTACGTATAGAAAAAATACTAATTTCTTATCAATTATTTTCAAAAAATGCGAAGTAGCAATATTGCTTTTAAATGATTATTTGAATGATTAATTGTCAGAACTGACATTTTCTTATTAGTGTTGTTGATAACAAATAAATGTATCGTATTCTTTCCGATTCGTTCATTTGATCGAATTATTAGGTAAATTTTTGATTTCAACGCTTTTTATATCTATCTAGTTGTTGATTTTATATGGATCCGAATTGGTTGCAATGGGTACATCAATGAAAAAAGTACTTCAAGAGTGGCTAATTATGAGACATACCGGCAGTTTCTACTAAATATTCGAGATGTTGACTGGGTAGAGCCTGGGGAAAACTCCCGCATTTGCATCCAATGCTGTGCTTAGTTTAGGCGAGAAGATAAACTAATACAATGTTTATATTAGCAATATTGAAGAACTTCTAAGCTCATTGTGCACTTTCTC
This sequence comes from Zygogramma bicolorata, assembly GCA_032362365.1. Classification (NCBI taxonomy): domain Eukaryota; kingdom Metazoa; phylum Arthropoda; class Insecta; order Coleoptera; family Chrysomelidae; genus Zygogramma; species Zygogramma bicolorata. The sequence continues at coordinate 86,130 of JAVJAQ010004482.1, read as the reverse complement.
GCTGCCCTGTTACTGATCACCGACACCATCATCAATATCAAAAGTTAAAAAAGCAGAAAGAGTGGAGTTACTGGTGAAAGTGAAAAATCGCAACAGTTATCATTTCTGTTAGCTGATTATACTAACACCAATCTTCAATTATACCTGTATCAATATCGTGTGATTGCGCCCACTATATATCAGTGCTATCAACACCGCAAGAACTTCTGATATGTTCAAAACCTCGCCACAGATTAATTAATCTTTGACCTCGCCTAGTTTAAAACGCTTCTATAACACTAGAGATTTCATCGATTCTGCAACAAGCAGAATCCAATTGAAACACAGAAGTTTCCCTATATGGTCTCTACCTATGTATTACATTGCAACCACATATCTCAGATTGCAACCAGGCGTTGCCAAAATTCTAGTATTGTATTGCCTTAAAAAAAAAAAAAATTTGCTGAAGAAGAGCTTATTTAAAGATGTTCCGGAATGGTTTGGAAGGTGAAATTTCAGGAAAATTCTTTTTTTTTATTGACCTGGAATTGTGCAAAATCTCATGACCGAGAGTAGATGGCACAGAAAAGCATACCCTCCTTTCAACTATTTTATAATATTCAGTGAATCCTCTGAGCATTCGTCTATTACCTTGTGGTTACTTCGAAATTTGGCACAAATTCATCGTAATTAATTTTTATATTTCGATCACCCTCTGATGCTTGATTATTATTGAAGAGGTTATGATGGGTTCTTTCGCTCTAGTCGCATCCCTTGAATATATTTTTGGTATTGTTAAGTGACTATTTGGGCAACGAATTGCAGCCCTTATACCATTCAAGAATAGTTTGATAGTACCTGGATGACCGAGTTTCTTAAAATCATATTCAGATACGAAATAATTATTGATGAATATGAACAATGTTTTTCGATCTTACCGACAAAATAAAAATTTTTGAAATGGTCATTTGAATGAAAAACACGAGTACGACGTTCTCTATGAATGAAACTTTGCTAGATCGATTTATCGCCTCCAAACACCCCTGCATACTTAATTTCTTAAAAAGTGTTTGGAGTCGTTTCCGAGATTCAAGAGCCGATTCCACCAACTTTTTCTCATGAGACCATTAACATAGGAACTCCTTAAGTTGGGTGAGAGTTCATAAATGAGTGTTAAATATTCTTTCAAACTGAGCTGTAATTGCTGCAGTGCGTTAAATGACCTTAGCTTAATGTTCCCATAAGAAAAAGTCGGTGCAATCGGCTGTCAGTATACAATATTATGAAGGGAACAATAACATCGTGTATTCAGGTTTAAAATCTTCGAAAATATAAATGAAGGAAAGGTCATACAAATGAGATTCAAAATACTGTAAATGTCACGGATATCAAACCAAGTGAACATCTCATACACTGAACCTACCAACAGATAAGATTTCTTTTGTTGAAAAGTTTATTGAAAGGTTTTTTTAGATATACTGGAGATGCGGATGACTCATAAAAAGTGAAATTGAGTTCATTGAGTTGAAATAACAGTTACTCAAAGCATCCCTGTCTTGTTTTTTTCATTTATGTTTTTTTCACGATTCCTTTATGTTTATCATTTCTGGAAGTGCTCGATTATGAAAATTCGTTTCAGTCATAACTACTTTACACACATAATTAAAATTGTATAAATATATTGCAGCTTGTTCACTCAAAGCTGTTCTGGCTGAGTTCTTTGCTGAATAATCAGGTTTCATAATCCACTGGTGTTCAGAAATACGACTTTTGAGAAATATTTCTGTTTCATCAATGTAAACGACATTGCATTCCGCACAAGTTACTTCATACACTATACTACTCTGAACTTCTTGTTTTCGAATTTGAATGGTATTTTCTGACAGTGTTTTTCATTGTTGAAAGCAATTTTCATTTTGTCAGTTCAAGAGTACTTTTGCCACTCTCTCAGAGAGATTCTTATGCATGGAATATCACTCTCTTCTCTTATGTGCCAAATATTGGTTTTGTTTCGTTAACTTTGGAGATGAATGGATCTGACTTACATATCATATGCGATTGTTGTTGTCCAGTTGAGAATTATGCAACAATGTAACGGCATGAGATGTTTCCAGATTGTTCCAATGCTTGAACCCTAGAATTCCTCACCATTCCACGTCTAAGATCAGCTAAAGAATATAATTGACGCGATTCCCCCAGGTTCTTTGGAAAGAGTTGAAAGGTATCCATTGAATGGATTCTCCAGCGTTGATATTCACGGATGATTACCAGCTCTTTCCTCAAATAACTTTATTTCAATTTTAATTCAAATTCTCAGACACCTTTCGCTTCCTGAACGTCTCTATTATGAATGAGAAGACAGTTACTTTTGTTAGAACCCTGAATTACGGACTCATAAAGTTCTTCCGGTCGGGTCGGCCTTAAAAAGTTTTATTATAGGCGTGCCAGAAGTTACACTCAGCCCTGTTCATGTCAACAGTGAGATTCACGTAGGAGAAAATTGTGTTTTGGGTTTGATTCGTTCAAACTTCCAGCCCGTATTTTTATTTCGTTGCCAGCAATAAGCACGGATTTGAGGAAGTTTCTTGAGTATGTATGAAATTCCGTAATTGGGTAGAATGTTTCCAGGAAATTTTTAGTACGAGTTATTATGTTAATATCGTCAGTGACAGGAGAAAAGATCAAAACTTCGAATGAAAAAGAGGAAAATGTAAAACTTCTGAGTGACATAAAGAATAACAAGCACTCGCTCTTATATGTCTAGTGAAAATACCCCATAGTTTACTCATATATCTACCAAGGAATTCAAGAGATAGTTATCATTTCTCTTAATTCTTTTATTTTTTTATCAAATAGCATATCGATTATTGTTTTATTTTCGGCTATAACAAACAACTGCTTATAGAACAATGAGTTCCATTGTATGTCTCCAATTCATTTTCCTTATCTGATGAAACAATCAATTCATTGTGTTACAGTTGTAGTTATCATTATACAATAAATCAGGTCCCTCATGGAGTGCCGAAATGTAGGCAAGCTTGTTTCTGACATCTGTTCTTGGAACTTAGAATATTTTTTTCTCTGATAAGTCTCTCTCTGTTGATTGAATATCGTTTGATTTTCTTTCAATGAATGCAGGAGTTCCACGGGGCTCAGTTCTGTCGTCCAGTTTGGTTCTGCTTCATATCAATGATATTATGGAGAAAACATCTTGATCAACGCGAATTCGTCGTTATCTGTTGAATGAAAGGAATGGATTCAAATTTATTATTCTCTCATCACTATTTTATTTTTGTATATCGGTCTGACGGAAGAAGATGGCTCTTGTTAGCTACCCGAGCTTCCGCTGATATTTATCAACTTTTTCGTGGGCTACAATATAAAATGGATATCTATAAAGTGTAGATTATTAGGTTCAAAGTTATATCTCAGGAAAGAGGGATATATCTCCTCCCATTTATCTCTCGCAAACGAATGCATTTCTGATACACCAATCCCGAATCTCGGATGACGAATAAATACACTTAGCAGGATTAATCGTGAGAAACACAACTCACGGCGAAACCGGGCCGAGGCGGAGGACTATAATGTCAAGTCGACGTCCTCGCCCAATAAATTTGCATAACTGCTAGGCGGCAGAAGGGCCATTCGCCCGCCGAAGCGGTTTCGGACAATCTGTCTTTGAACCCGCTCTTCCTGCGGCCCTTCGGAGTCTCCAGTCTCTATAGTCTGGTCGACAAGGGTTGATTCGGGTTATGATTTTGCGGACATCAAACGATGTGCAATCGGGTATAATATTAAGCATTAGGCTTGAAGGGCTGGGTGTCCCTTTCTTAGTACTAAGTGAGCGGAACGTGTTTATTCAATTTATTTATTCATCAGCTGACTTCCACTCATCTGTTTCTGATTTTCTCAAGTTGTTTTTATGTTCTGTCGTTCGTATTTATAATGATATTGATGTTTCACCAGTATAAACACATGGTTGAGTGGAATTATATTAATTCACTTATGACAGGATATAATGGAACAAAAATTTAACTCAAAGAGGCTCTAGCATCTTGTTGAATGGAAATGAAGTGATTGTTACTTGTTCTTTGAGTATAGATCAATGTTGGAATATAGTTATCATGTGTGGAGTTCGGCACCAAAACATGCATTACCCCGGATTCTTAAGCAATAAATTTCAGCAATATTTTTATTGAGCACCCTGCCACCTTGAAATTTGGACAAGTCGTTAGTTATGGGGAACAAAGAAATACGCCATCGACAGATTCATTCATTTCATCGGAAAAATGAATCTGTCAATGGAGTATTGTTTTATTTTTCATAACAAACGATTTGTCCAAATTTCAAGGTGGCAGAGTCCATAATAAAAATATTGCCGGGGCTTGTCCGTCCCTGGAGCGATCCAGCCCATCGGAAACATGAATCTGTCAATTGAGTATTTCTTTATTCCCCATAACAATCGATTTGTTTAAATTTCAAGGTGGCACAGTCATCAATGAAAATATTACTGGAATTCATTGCTTAAGTACCGGGGTGCATGCATTGAGGCTTCTATTCTTCTATTCAGAGGAAGGCAATCAGTCTTGTTGGTGATTCTTCGCTCACAGACTCGCTCACTTCTTTGGAACATCGTAGAAGGTTCGGAGACTTGTCTCTTTCCTATTAATATTTTCACGGTCGGTGCTCTTCTGAATTGTTAACAATCGTTCCACCTTGGCTATATCCACACGGATGACTAGACGAGTTCAGAAATCTCACTCCATTGTTGTGAATTTGGAGACCTGTCGAACCTCTCTTGATTCACGCCATGTTCTTTGAACATTACAGGGCTTCCCTTTCGTGTGAATCTGCACATAAAAAAAATCCTGTATGAACTCTTCCAAGAATTCAAAGACAACTATATTATTGAGAGTAGAATCAAAATGAACATGGCCTCCTTATTACATACTCAATATTTCTGTCTCAACAGTCTCATTGTGATGTAAAATATTACGTCGAGCATAATTTCATACTTCAAGCTCCCTCAATATCAAGAAGGATTCGAGTTGTTTGCAGAATACATATCATATGAGCGGCATCCATCTCTCCTACGTCTCTTTGTCAACATTCAATCGATACCATGTTTTCTTTGGGTAAGAATATATTTAGTAGGAAGATGGAGGAACATCTCAACTGTCCTTCTTTCCTCTGAAGCTGCCTTCCATTGCACACTTTATATAGGTTGTGGATTCCATTTTTTCGGGTTTTCTCTCCCAAAGAAAATGAAAGAAAAAAGCCTTAAGTCTTTATGATATCTGTTTTTTCGACAGATTGATAAATTTGCCCCGATACGGAACTGCATAATTGAAAAGATGCAAATTTGTGTGACTGTTTTGTCAGTTACGTATTGCATTTTTATGAATGAGATGATTTAATCAAGGAATTTATTGAAAAATGCGTATACTTCCCCTTAATAATAATAATGATAATAATAATAATAACATTTATTTTCCATAAGACATGAACATGTATTGGAATAGTCGAGTGAGTACAAAACAAAAAACTAGAATAAAACACAAAAAAAAAGTCAAACAGTCACATTGAAAAAATCGTTCACGGTATTGAAACTGTGATTCAGTAAAAACATTTTCAGGTTGCGTTTAAAAACATGGATTCTATCAATCTCTCTGATGGAAGGAGGTAACTTATTGAACATCTTCAATCCCAAGTAGAAAGGAGATTGGGCAGTTAGGTTGTATCTGAAAGGTTTTACGTAAAAGTTATTACGATTTCTCGTGTCAAAGGTATGATGGGAGCTACGTCGATCAAACTTTAATTGATTAGTATAAATCATAGATTAAAGAAAACAGGAGATAGAACATGGTCAACTGCGCACTCTGCCAATTTCCCCTGATATTCCCACTCCTAAGGTCCGCCAATCAAATCGTATATCCCCACCAACGTACCGATTTAAAGGATGTGCACGCTTGTCAAAGTTTGTTATTAAGTGTCAATGTCATGTGTTTCGTGAACTTTTTCGGTAAAAAATGTCTCGTTGTGTTGTGAAGCGATGCAGATACTACTTCAGTTCAAATTATAAGAAGGATATATGAAATCTGTTCATCTATTCCAGTAAGTCTGTTATGAGTGCGGTATGCGAGGGTATGGTTTTGATGGGAGTGGCCAGGACACCAGGGCCGTAGTTGTTTCACAGTCGATGTTGACAATAATTTGTTTTCTTCCATACCCCGATGAATGAGACCAACGGGATAAATCGCGATGGTAATTCCATATCGTTCGAATATTGCGTTTTGATTTCCACAAGCCATCTCAAATATTGCGATAGATGTGCCTCGTTGGTATATCCCTCTGACGATGTGATCAACATTTGCACAACTGCAGGAAAGATCATGCAAAATTCTTTGAATGAAAATAATCCTGCATGCAAAGTGAAATTCCTTAATATACAAGTATTGAATATGTTGCTGTGTCGTGATTTATTTAAATCACTTCGTGAACATTTCAGGGAACAGTAATTTGATTAAACTCAAAATATCTTCAATATGTATAAATACTAGAGTACACCATCACAATAAGCCTTTTTTTGATAAATCTAAAAGTGTTATATCGGTGTTTAATAAACTTGTCTTATTCAAATGTCAATAGCTTTGGAGTTTCAAGTGTCACCATGAATTATGAAATAAACTATATAATCCAATTTTGTGTATATTCTTTACTTTCATTCGTAATATTTTTAATTTGCTGGCAGTAGCATACTAGAGGATTATAAAATATTCATACAATGTCTAGAAAAATTGTAATGTACCAATTAATCTTCAGTAGATTCGAAAATGAATTTGCAACCTAAGGTGAGTTATATTTGACTTATATGAAATCCTATTCATTATGAAATTGCACGCCCCTGGTCGTGGGGATATGAACTATTCATTGTGACAGTGTATGTTCCTGGTTATGGTTATATGAACTATTCAAAATATATGAGATTTGGGAAAACCATCTTCATTTCAATGCAAATACGACTTTGGGCAAAATTACTGATATTTTTCCTGAATACTACTCTGTACCGCTCCCCACTCCTAGGCTTCAACTCTGAATATTTGGCAGGCTCAGCGCACATTGATTTGTATATTCATGTTCCATCTCCTGTTTTCTTTAATCTATGGTATAAATATAAACGCACATTTCAAATATGAGTATATCAATGAGAGTTAATATTTTGTATTCCTTGAATAGGTCTCTGCATGATGTTCGTGGGTCGACTCCAGCCAAGATTCGGAGAATCTTTTTTTGAGCGACAAAAACATTATGTGCTGATGAAGAACAGCCCCAGAGGCAAATGCCGTATCTAATTCGTGATTCTACATGGGCGTGGTAGTAATTCAGTATTTGATCCCTGGCTAAAATCATTTTGAGATTTCTCATTAAATAAGTAATAGATGATAATTTTGAAATTAGTTGGTTACAGTGTCCTTTCCAGTTCAGACAGTGATCTAATGTAAGACCTAAGAATTTACATTCACTGACATTAGAGAGAACGTTGTTGTTGGCATTTATTTTGATGTCAGAACAAGTTTTTTGTCGATGGTGAAATCGAATAGAAAAGGTTTTTCCAGAATTGAAGTGCAGAGAATTAGAATTGCACCAAGAGATTAAATTATTTAAAGTTCGATTACACTCCTCTTCCAAAGCAGAATCGCATTTATTAGACACCCATAATGAAGTATCATCCGCATACATAATGCATGTATTCTCAGCGACCTCGGTATTCATGTCATTACAATATAATATAAATAATATGGGTGCCAAAACAGACCCTTGAGGGACCCCAATTTCCAAAGTTTGAGTACCTGAATTGAATTTACAGTGGTGGTCGGTGATTGAAACAAACTGTTTTCTGTTTTTAATGAAGGACTCGATCCAATTAAAGGCGTTACCTCTTATGCCGTACGAATACAGCTTATTCAGTAAGACGTTTCCGAAGCTAGTCTGCCTCTTTTCTCGAACCTATTTTGTAAAATTCCCAGTAGTATTTCAATTTCTGGTACGTTATGTCAAAATGTGTAGAGACACTAAAATTCAAATCTTTGTTCTCCAGGGTCAAATTTCTGTGACCTTCATTCTGTGCTCGGGGTGTGTAATGTCATTTTGTGGCAGTAAAGGACCCCGCACTAATCTTATGGAAAACCGGTTTCGGTGAAAATCGCTGAAATTTCAATATGATGTCGCCCATGCCATCCTGAATAAAAGTTATCATTGCGCCAACTCTCTGAATGCCCGCGTTTGGATTCTACAGGGGGTCAAAGTTCGATATTTTGACGATTTTTCAAAAAATCCGGAATTTCATTTTCATTGTATCGATCTGAATTTTTATAATGGAATAGTCCACAATATGTGCATCAAAAAGTTCAAATGACAAAAGTTTCTAGAATCAAAACTGGCGGGTATACAGAGGGTTGAACTTTGTTTTTGGTAATTTTTATCGAACTTTTTTTGAGAAAATATTCGTTTTCCTGCAGATCCATGTGCAAATGATGTTACTTACAGTACATAAGAGGGCGATCATATTTTGCATTTGAACTAACCATCCAACTTTAATTATTTGAAAGGTACGGGGCGATCAAAAATATATTTTCAATTTCGGGAAAATGTATCCCTTTGTATAGTCAGCTTTCACCAATATATTCAGCTGATTTTTTGAAACTATGTAGCTAACATACATACAAATGTGTCAACGTCTGTGCTCATTAATCTGAATCCAAATAAAGTTGCGGCGATGGTCCAAAAAATATGGAGAAGGGATGTTTCGGAATAATTTAGAAATGATTTCTGAAATCGTCCGTGAATTTCTTTTAATTTCTGATATAATGTAGATGAGTTATTATTGATCAAAAAGTTCTACAGTGCCTACCACGCGAATGCCACGGTTTGAATTATACAGGGTTTTGAAGTATAGTATTTCCTTGATTTCTGGAATAATCAATAATTTCTTTGTAACGGAAAATAATATTGTTTACTAGACAAACTTCGAAACATTTCAATGACCAAATTATCTGAAATGAGAATTTATGAATATACAAAGGTTGGTCCAAAAAAAAATTTTTTTTTCAAAAATATAAGTATCCGTTTACTATTCATATTTTTTATATATTCAGAAACTCTATTAGAACCAGGACCACCTTGTCTCTACCCGATGTTTTAGGAAAATCCAGTATGAAAACAATATATTCTCGGGAAAGATCGTGTGCGGAAGAACAAGTAGAGAGAAATGAGATGATTTGGTTTATATTCAGGTCTTCGCAACTGCCATTGTCTTCAAAAAATTGTGACCGCAACTGACAGATATATGAAATATGAATTGAAGTAAGTACATAACATGAATTCAGCACGATTCCAAGCATATGGGCTGATTCAGAGAAAACAGAAATGATGATAGTACTACAACAGCTACTGAACTGAGTCGAATCAATTCAGCAAGTACATTTTTTCCATGAAGACAGCCTTTCGGACGATTCATATTTCGTTTTCCGAAACGAGTTATACCGGTTTCGGGGTTTTGCCCCTCATCAGTGTAGGGTAGGTCTTATATAGATATCACTGAATAGAGCATGCGACATTCTGAAATAATTGGAAAAATCTTCCATTACAATGATTGAATCTGCAGTTAATTCAATTGCAATGAAGAATGAGGATGCAAGTGATTTCTATCGCAATAAAGAATTAGACTTCAGACGAAATGTCATGCATCCAAATTGACCACCTACATACCGGTCTTGGGTTTTTTGAGATGTTATTCAAATAAATTGTGAGGAGTTTATTCACCGGCATGACTGTCATCGTTTCACTACCCAACTATTTCAAGCGCACCATCAGGAACCATTTGTTGTGGTCTATTTGCCGCGTCCATTACTGAGTTTAGTAGGGAACTTGAGGGGTATCGACTGTTGGGGTCATGTCGAGCATGACCAAGATACCATAGAACACTGGCAACATGCGCACATGTTCCTAAAGTTCTGGCGCCGGTTTTACAAGTACAAAAATATCCTAATATGGGCTCGTTTGGTTCATCAGGTTCTTCTCCATCATTATATTTGATCCACAGTTGATATTTTGTGGCATTTCTGAACCTCGAAAAAACCCTGACTCTCATGAATCCAGGTTCCTCTTCGAAAATATCGACCTGAAACTCTTCATTTTCTTCCCTTTGCAATTTATCCTGTATATACGAAGGTGAAAGTTTAACTTGGTATATACCTACGGTCAAATCTCTTAGATATTCTATCGTAAGGCGAGGAAAGTTTGGAATCAGGTTTCCATTCATACGGACCCATTGACCATTTCTCAGATGAAGATTGTCCACTTCCACTCGAGCCTGGACGACATTTACCTCCTGTGATTTTCGTAACAATTCTTGTGCCAGCTGAGCATTGGCACCTCTCATTGAGACTGGGGGTGGAAGCTGTTGATGAGTGCACCAGCGATAGTAAACGGATACTTATATTTTTGAAAAAAAAATTTTTTTTTGGAACAACCTTTGTATATTCATAAATTCTCATTTCAGATAATTTGGTCATTGAAATGTTTCGAAGTTTGTCTAGTAAACAATATTATTTTCCGTTACAAAGAAATTATTGATTATTCCAGAAATCAAGGAAATACTATACTTCAAAACCCTGTATAATTCAAACCGTGGCATTTGCGTGGTAGGCACTGTAGAACTTTTTGATCAATAATAACTCATCTACATTATATCAGAAAATGAAAGAAATTCACGGACGATTTTAGAAATCATTTCTAAATTATTCCGAAACATCCCTTCTCCATATTTTTTGGACCATCGCCGCAACTTTATTTGGATTCAGATTAATGAGCACAGATGTTGACACATTTGTATGTATGTTAGCTACATAGTTTCAAAAAATCAGCTGAATATATTGGTGAAAGCTGACTATACAAAGGGATACATTTTTCCGAAATTGAAAATATATTTTTGATCGCCCCGTACCTTTCAAATATTTAAAGTTGGATGGTTAGTTCAAATGCAAAATATGATCGCCCTCTTATGTACTGTAAGTAACATCAATTGCACATGGATCTGCAGGAAAACGAATATTTTCTCAAAAAAAGTTCGATAAAAATTACCAAAAACAAAGTTCAACCCTCTGTATACCCGCCAGTTTTGATTCTAGAAACTTTTGTCATTTGAACTTTTTGATGCACATATTGTGGACTATTCCATTATAAAAATTCAGATCGATACAATGAAAATGAAATTCCGGATTTTTTGAAAAATCGTCAAAATATCGAACTTTGACCCCCTGTAGAATCCAAACGCGGGCATTCAGAGAGTTGGCGCAATGATAACTTTTATTCAGGATGGCATGGGCGACATCATATTGAAATTTCAGCGATTTTCACCGAAACCGGTTTTCCATAAGATTAGTGCGGGGTCCTTTGAATGTACGGGATACCAAGTATCAAATCAGTATGATATTTCACATCATAAAATTAATATTTTGTCTAGGTTAACGTTTGAAATAAATATGAATAATCTGATGTTCTCAAAGTATCTACAATAGCTATTCCACTTTCTGACACAAAATGGTGATTTTTTATTACTCGATTTTTTAGTTTTTGAATTCCTGCTTACAAATTTCAATTTAGAGAAAATTCTAGAACATTTCTTTCTTAAAGTGAAATTCACACAAGCGGTAGTTGATATAGAAAGCTTCAGGAGACTTTCCATTTAAATCCTCTTGCTTACCTGCCTTCAAACATGCCTCACACCTGAGAGAGTATTAAGGTGCATTTTTCATAAAGCTAATATTTCGACGCAAATAAGCTTCCATTTGAAGTTCTGTAATCTGTGAAAAATATATGAAAAATTTAAAGAGCTACTATTCTACAGAACACCAATGGCTATTACTTTTTGATATCCTTCGGAAACCTCAAGAGAGATGATAATTCGTCTCTAGCCTCAACAAAAATCTGCGATAAGCACACACTTTTCCACCTTGGTAGTAATCCATATTAATTCAAAATACAATATGTTAACACACATTGACTTTATCAATCAAGTTGCTTGATAACACCTCGACATGTCAAACTGCTGAAGTTGGTGTTCTGTGGTGAGTGTCTCTACTCTATGGTTGAAGTATACCGGAGCTATACCTAGAGTTGATTTCGACACAACCTACTCCAAATTGAATCTCCCCAGTTAAACTTTCTTTTCCAGAAGAGGCATTCAGCATTGATCCATACTCAATGAAGAGGTAGCAATCTCTTCCTTTTCCCTTAACAAAATGCAAGTAGCCTCTTTGAGCCCTCTTCAGTTGTGTCATAAGTAAATTTGAATTTTTTCTCAATTTTGCAGTTGAGTTTGAACCAATTTGCACAAATAACAGATATTAGAAGGTTTTACTTTTTCACTTCTAGAGGAGAGAAACCCCCAAAAAAATGTATTTCAGAACATTTTCACCTCCCCAACAAATATGAAAACAATATTTATATAGGTCATCTAATTTTCATTATTTATGTGACAAGCTTATCTTCAATGTTTTTGACTTGAACTCATATCAGATAGTCCACATATTTTTCATTTGATTTTCAGGATGTGCTACACCTGCGTCTCGCTTGAAAATAATTCGCATAATACAAACGTATAAATTCACAACCCAAAAAATATTTTTGTCAAAAATTATACAGATCCGGTGGATCTTGGTTCTTTATATACCAACGCGAAGGCTCCTCCACCAAATCGTAGAAAAATCGGTGAATTCGCCAAATATTTAACACTTCGCTCATAAGTATTGAAAGTTTGCCAAATTCATTAGTGATAAATAAAACATTGTTCAACTGGTAGAGAAAGCCTAACATTCCTGGATGACTGTGGAGACTGTTAGCAACACAGAGTCCAAGAATGTGGTCTTTCCTACGAGGTAAAAATACTATTTTTCCATAAATCATTTAAAATTCGACAGATATTAATTCATTTCGGAAAAATCGCGAATAATTTCATTCACAAATTAATTGTGCTTCTGAAATCGTGATGAAATAACTCGGGTTACTGTGGAAACGTATAAAAGATGACTTGTCAAACTTTGCGCTTATGAATTCAATTCCTGGCGTTTTTGAAAGTGAAATGATGAAATTTCTCGAACTCCTCCAGAGCTGGTTAAGGCAGTGAATATTGCTTCATTGAACTCATTGCCAAAGGAGTCGAGAAAAAAGTACGTTTTATGAACGCAAATAAACATATGTGTTTTCAATCATTCATGTAGGAATATCACTTTCTTACAGTAAAAAAATCATGTCCTTTTCTTCAAGAAATGTGGGCTGGAATTTCGAAATTTCCTAGCGATTTGCGAAAAAATAAGTTGCTCTCAACTTGTCTACAAAAAATGTCCTCAAGCATTAACCTACCCAGTTTTCGAGCTGTAAAGACTAAAAGGTCAACTTGAAAATGGTGAAAAATCGCTCCAACTTTTCATTTGTACATTTTCGAAGCCTCGGACATTTTAACTTCCATAAACAATACTATAGAAGAAGAAGAATGATAAAAAGCGGAATACCTTGTTATAACCATTAGTTGTTGAGACAAAGTGGGACAAAGTTGACTGTAAAACATTGAAAAATATGCTACCACTTTCATTTTGTCTAGGGGCTCATTGCCAAAGCTCTTGATGGAAAAATAACATTGAATCTTCCACAAAAGAGACTAAATGATGAAGAAAATGATGCTGACCGGATCCCTTTATAACAATTAGTAACCAAGAGAAAAACAGATAGAACTTGTTGCTAATATTTCGTTTCATCCACAGAAATAATTACGTTTTTGAATATTGGAAAAGGTCCATTAACGCGGTGGTTTCTGAACTGATTCGATTATCCAGTAACATAACCTCACAATGAAGTTGACCCCACAAAAAATACGAACCCCGCTTTCGCAAAGAATTAGCATCATTCTTCACTACATATGCACCCTCTTCTCGTCTTTTCCGCCCCCTCCAAGATCTGACAGATGCATGTAGTCCGCAGGGACGTTTCTGCATGCACCACGTCCCGATTTAATTTGTTCCTGCGTCGCAATTAGAACATAGTGATCCCTACGTGCAGGTAATTGTTGATTTCGCAGACGGGTTCTCCATGCTTACTCAATTATTCAGGGGCTGGAAGTTGTGTCGACCACAATCTGGATATTAATTAATGATTTGGATAATTGGTGGTAGTTTGGACTAGACTTCGGTGCTGTATTGTGTTCCGTTGTGTGCTGTAGGGATAGTTGAGGTGTATTTGCGGTTATACAGGGCTTGCATACGAAAATGTTCCTTCTTGGATGTTGCCAGAAAAGAACATAACCCAGATCATTTTCGATCTGCTGACTGGACCTAGTAGTATCGATTATGGAAAATTGGGTAGTTAAAAGATGGTTCTTTTGTGATGCTATCTACAATGTAATGGCGATGTGAGCTATCACTTGACAAATCACAGACCAGTTTTCCTCTCTCTGGAGTCAACATTCATCTGAAAAAATTTCCATATCGAGTGTTATTAGTGAATATAATATGTTGAAATATCCTCAGCTGAAAGGATCCATTTCAAGAATTGTGAAATTATATTAATTCCATTACCTGATTAACAAGAAATGTCGATATAAACATTTTCAGTACAATAATAGTACAAGTCTACTTGAACTTCCTAGTGGAAGAATAGTTAGCTTTTCAATTATCATCAACGGTATCAACTCGTGTCGACCAGAATCTGGAAATTTATTAATGATTTGGATAATTGGTTGTAGTTTGAACTAGACTTCGGTGCTGTATTGTCTTCTGTTGTGTGCTGTAGGGATAGTTGAGGTATATTTGCGGTTATACAGGGCTCGCATACGAAAATATTTCTTCTTGGACGATTCCAGAAAGGAACACAACATAGGTCATTTTCGATCTATTGACAAACTGAAGCTAGTAGCATCGATTATGGGGAATTGGGTAGTTGAAAGATGCCCATAAAAATGATTGGATGCTTTTTTGTGACCAGTTTTCGTCTCTCTGAAGTCAGCATCAATCTGAGGAAATTTCCAGATCGAGTATTATTCGTGAATGTATTTTGGTGTAATATCCTCAATTGAATAGATTCATATCAAGAATTGTGAAATTAAATCAATTTCATTACCCGATTAGCAAGAGATATCAACATAAATATTTTATTGTACATTCACATACTACTACTTGAACTTTTTAGTAAGAGAATAGTTTGCTTTCTATTGAAAATTTTCAAATATCACAAAAGGTATCAACTCGTGTCGATCATAATCTGGATATTTATTAATGTTTTGGATTAATGGTGGTAGTTTAGATTACACTTTGGTGCTGTATTGTGTTCTGTAGGGATAGTTGAGGTATATTTGCGGTTATGCAGGGCTTTCATAGGAAAATGTCTTTGAACGTTTCCAGGAAGGGACATGACGATAACTATACCTGGATCATATTCGATTTGCTAGCATCGTTTATAGAAAATTAGGTGGTTGAAAGATGCCCATAAGAATGGGCAGTCCAGTTTTTTTTTCTCCTAAGCGGAGTCAGCATTGATCGGAGAAAATTTCCAGATCGAGTGTTATTTGTGAATATCATCTGGTGAAATATCCTCACCTTAGTGGATCCAATTCAAGAATTGTGAAAATAAGTTAACCATAAATTTCAACACAAACATTTTATTGTACAATGATGGTACTAGCCTACTTGAACTTCCTAGTTGGAGAATAGTTTGCTTTTTAAAAAAAATGTTCAAATATCACGAATGGTATCAACTCGTGTCGACCACAATCTTGATATTTAATAATGATTTGGATAATTGTTGGTAGTTTAGACTAGACTTTGGTGCTTTATTGTGTTTCGTTGTGTGCTGTAGGGATATTTGAGGTATATTTGCGGTTATACAGGGCTTCCAAACGAAAATGTTTCTACTTGGACGTTTCCTAAAAGGAACATAATGATTACCATTCCCGGATCATTTTCGATCTGCTGACAAACTGGACCTAGTTGCATCGATTATGGGGAATTGGGTAGTTGGAAGATGCCCATAAAAATGAATGGATGCTTCTTTAGTGACGCTATATACAATGTGATGACGATGTTGGCTTTCACCCGATAAATCACGATTTTTTTTCCTGTGAAACATAGTCAGCTGAGATATCCTCACCTTAGTGGATCCATTTCAAGAATTCTGTAATCAAATCAATTTCATTGCCTGATTTACAAGAAATTCCAACATAAACATTTTATCGTACATTTATTCACCAGTACACGAATTTCTTAGTGAAAGAATATTTTGCTCTTTTACTGAAATTTTAAAATATCACAAACGGTATCAACTTTCTTGAATTTCATTTCCACAAGATGTTTATTCGGATATTATTAGTACTGATGTACGAAAATTCATGGGAAATAGATTTGATGAATGCAGTCACAGAGTAAACTCCTCTTTTCCAACAATGGGACTGATGTTCTGATATGTCTCATCATAAAATTCAGTTTTCATTCTGAACTATAAATATCATATTTGAATCGTCAATATTCAAGGCGAAGTTTGAATTGCTGAATTGTTATTTTGTTTTCGTGAGGTTGATGTAAATCAGTAAAGTTTGGCAATTTCCTTTTCATTCCTACAATATATTTATCACAATGATGAGGTTTATTTTATCCACATAGTCATTTGAGTTGTTTCAGTAGAGTTCGGATCAAGTAATGCATTATTATTAAAACGAGGACTATCCCTGTTTTAATCATTTCGAATTGAACTCGTGCATTTCTGTGAAAGCTTTCATGCAAATTTTGAATATTTGATCACAATTATTTTCGAATATTTGATTTTATCATTGGTTCAATTTGATTTTATGATTGTTACACTGGCAGTAACCGAAATTATGATAATGATACACAACTAGGTCTCAAGAGTCACGTATGATTCGGCATTAATGGAATCTAAATGTAAAATCTTTAGGAAGTAGCATTTTATCGCTCTGAAACACTGTTTTGGATTTTCAAAATTCTTGTGAGGAAAAAATAATGACTTAAAACCTCTATCCAGGTAGCCACGTCATAGTTGTATTGCATTACATGAAGTACTTATTAGTAATAACCCAGTTACATTGTTGAAACCTAACCTTATGATTCCACTTCAATTTACGAAAGTAGGTACCTTGCAACCTAAAACCAACTAAAGTTTGGGAATTGTAGTGATGATTATATATTTGATGTTATTTCGTTACAAAAGTTGTGATTTCTTTATGTACTGATTTGACAGAGTAAAAACCAAAACAAGATCTCCACAACTCGAATTCTACAATGAGAGTAATCACATTTTTGGTAATTAATAAATGTAATGTTTATATTATTGTTTTGTTCCGCACACTTTATCGAAATGGAATTCATTCAATTGGACAAAAACACTTTTTTACAATTCTAAAACTACTAATTCGACTCGCATTGTTTTGATCCCATATCTCCCCCACTCACCGGAACTTGCCGGACCTCACCAAAAGCTGCATCATTAAGAGAGGTTTATATGCTCACTGGGCTTGACTCTGTCCTTTTTTATGAGGTGGGGAAACGTTTTCTCCCACTTTGATACTGTAGGTAGATTAGAAACTACTTAAATCCGAATTTACCTCTTTCAGTTTATAAATTGGCCTTTGTCAGGTACCTTAATTATCCTTTAACTTATGGTCAGTGATTTATTCGGGGATTGAAGTCGATCGCCTAACGCTAACGAGGCTTTTAATTCATTTGATTGTAGTTCCAGCTGCCAGAATCGATGGAAAATAGGGTATTCGTTCAATCCAGAACAGATAACGAGGAACATCCATCCAAAAATATCAGTAAATTATTGGATTATTTGAGAGAAATAGAAAATACTGTACACTGTACACTTTTTTCTTTTTAATTGTCAATTTTATCTGAAATTCATGCTTCATCTTCAAGTTCATTCCAACTATCAAATTCAAGATTCGAATATGCTTGGGAAATGGGCTTTGGTTTTCGAATAATATCACAGAGATGCCAATGACATATTTGTGTGATTCTATTTGAGTGAAATTCAGTTTTACTCTGGCAATTCATATTTGAGAATTCAGCTATATGGCACTCTAGCATAATAAGACACAAACGGATGTTTGTAATAATTACCGACTCATGCAAAATCAATAAGGTGTGAACGAGAAAGAAGTCAACCCGGTTTCCTATTAGAGCATTTGGTCTCAACGGAATATCATTTATTCAATTGAACTACCGTGTAGTCACCTGTGGTCTCAATATACCCCCACAGTACAACCCCCGAAGAATATTAGAAGCAACTGAACTCCACAATCACTTTTGTGAAACACAAGAAACTGGTGACTTGACCACCCCACAAAACATTGAATTCAGAGACACCACCTCTAGGAATCTGCAGTTCCTTAGAGATTATTCTCATCCATGGTTTCGACTGGTGTGATTATTGAAGATTGTTTTGCAGAATTATCTGTGCCAATCGATTATTGTAATTTCAATCGTTGATAGAACTTTTGAAAAAGAGATATTCTTCCTCGTAAATATAGTTTGCGCAGTGGGTAGGATACTCTGGGAAAAAGGTGGAATTGAACTTGAGTCTAACTCTCTGCTGTGACCCCAGTACTTGTGGTGTACCAGCGACAAGCTCTCTCCTGTGAAATGTATAAGTTTCGACGAAAATCATATTCAGACTGCAATACCAGGAAAAAAGCTTTCAGAAAAGTCATCAACATCATCAGATTACTTGTTATCCAGGGGCTTAATGAAGTAGGATTACATACGGAGTACCTTTTACAAATATGGCTTTATCTTTTAGTTTTTGCAATATACAGAGTATTCTGCAGTTGTTATTACCTTATAAAATACAAGGAAAAACGGACACCTGATTTACAATATGTAAAGTGGACGTGTGACTAAATGAAAGGACTGTTGTAAAGTCCTTATGTTCAAGTGAAGAAGAATATGCCTATTACGATACGAACCGAACTCATTCATCATTTTGTTTTCGTTATATCACAAATCACCGCTACGATATGAACCCCGAGGAATATTACAAAATAACTCGTTAATAGTTCATTTATAGAAGAGATATTCTATCTGGTGGACAGAATTTGCGCAGTCGGTAGGATACTCTATGGGGAACTAGTGGATATGAACTTGAGAATATTTTGCTGCTGAGACCACAGAACGTGTGATGTACGAGCGCCTAGCTCTGTTCTACAACACAGTGTTTTTGCAATACAAAGGAATCAGACACCATAAAATTCTTCAGAATTTTCAATCTCCAGAATATACAATGTATTAGGGTAACATACAGAGAGTCTTTCACAAATGTTGCTCATTCATCTTTCATCTTCTACAATATACAATGAATATTCTGACGTTGCTATTAACTCATCAAAACTGGCGCCCGAGTTACAATTTTCAAAGTGAATGTGTGACCAAACGAAAGGTCCATTGTACGATTCAGATCTTCGGGTAAAAAAATCTACCTACTACCATATGAAACGAACTCATTCATCATATTGTTCTCGTTATATCACGAATAACCCTCACAGTATAACCCCCGAGGAATATTAGAAAAACCTCAATTCAAATTCTATTCAAAATCCTTTCCCGAAGAGATCGACAGATAAGGCTCTTTTTTTTTTTTTTTTTTTTTTTTTTTTTTCTTTTTTTTTTTTTTTTTTTTTTTTTTTTTTTTTTTTTTTTTTTCTGTTTTTTTTTGTGTCTTTTTTTTTTTTTTTTTTTTTTTTTTTTTTTTTTTTTTTTTTTTTTTTTTTTTTTCCTTGCCTTTTGAGCTTTCCATCTGCAACGGAACAATCTCCGTTAATAATTAACACCCAATCCTTTTCTCATTACCAGCGCGAGGCACGTGTTCCAACGGACTGACAATGGCCGCCGGCAAACGGCAACCTGCGCCCCTCGCGATCGCCGTCTGGAAATACATAAAAAATGCATTACCCCAAATTTTGCCGATAATCTACGAGATCGGCAGACTCTCCCGTTTAATCAGCCCTGATGGATGACAGGGTGCCTCTCTCTAGAGAAATCAATCACTTCCGCCGACTGGAAAACTGCAACCAATCGCAGGGGCGGATTGGCTCAAAGGGCACGCGAGGGTTTGAATATTGACAGATTTTCTACAGATCACACTTTTGTACAAGTTGAATTAAAAAGTAGCACAAACATATGAGACCAATAATGGTTCGATATTATGGAAATATCAACCTTATATTGTGAATATAATATTGGCTATAACAAAATGTGAATACTCGGCGATATTGGATCATATTCGAGAACAATGTGAGGATATATCATTTTGACTAGATTGATGCAATATTGTGAATAATATATCGACAAAAAGATATATTCGATTGATGTCACTCATTAATTTTCAGTTTTCATATTCGGGATTATATATTTCTTTTTTACATTTCAGTCAACCTGAGAAATTCACTCATTTACATGTACTTACCAAATACTAATCTGGAAAAAACTCTGGCTACTGCGGATCTTGAACTCACGACCTTCACTATGAAAATATTAATATCGACCACTATACACTCTACTGCACGAAGAGACTTGTTAAAAGAAGTTGGGTGCTATAGATGTGATGACTTCAAGTTATGTTCAAGACAACATCAAAATGTTTGAAACTTTCGTTTCGTAATGAAAATCTATCTGAAAAAACAGTGATCACTGTCTTACGTGATGATGGTGTGGAATATGAAAATGGACGTAATTTTCTTGTAATGGATTCACAACTTATCGATATTTCAATTTTCCCACATTTTTTTAGGAATCATTCATCATAAATATTGCATTACCGATATTGATATCTGTTTGAATACACTTAGTGATTACCCTCAAAATCCCAATGCCCCTCTTAGGTTGTGATTCAAAAATGACGATTCGAATATTTTCATTTTACTGTTAGAACAATAATCAAGTAATATCAGAATATGCACTTCTATAATGCAGTATTACATTATGAATACAGAAATGTTGAAAAAATGTCAAATGCAACGAAAATGAAATATTCTAAAACTGAATTTCGAGTTCGGTGTACTTACAAACTCCTAAAACTAGTGTCATCATCGTTATATTTCAAATTCATTTCATTATTATTATCTTCCGATTTCTGTTTGTTTACGTTGCTCCAAATCATTTCTATTATTTGATGATTTATTTCAGTTTTCCCGATTGGATTCAGTACTTTCCTTTTTTATCAAAGCATTTTCTCAATTGAAGTGACTGATACTTGATCAAAATCCATATTTAACAAAAAATATTATAGTTTTCTGTGCGATCTTCACTAAAAACGAGTTTGAATAAATGTTACACGTGTTTCGCTAGACAAAGATAGAGAAAGATTTGTATAGCGAGACCCGTGTCGCGGTTTCGTAAACCCATAAAGCCATTGTTCATGTTCATATATTTTGTTCAAGTCTTTTTTCATGGATTCCATCTGTGAGTAGCTCATTTGCTATTTTGAAAGAAGGAACACCCTAGGAGATCTACGATGCTACTGAGTCGGCTGATCTGTGGGATCAGAAGACATCAGCTATCAGGATTGGTTTCTAGGTAACTAGCAACTACCCAAAGTACTGAGTCAGCCGGAAAAATTCCTGCTGTAACCAAGGAACCGGAGATGAGGAGCTTCAATTCAATACAATGGCTACCAATTTCCCACACTCTGTACCATGAAATATTTCTGTCCAATTGATATACTTCAAGTTCAACATTTTAGTTGGTTTTCACTCAAAAAAGACTGGAATTGATATTTGATTTTCATGTAGCGTTATCAACATGGTGAATTTTCCAAAATATCACAAAAAAATGTTGGACACGATTAAATTTCCACAAAATTTATTGTCTTCGCGACATGTTTCGGTACACTGTACCTTTATCAAGCGAATGTATTTAAACACAGGAGTTTATAAATTGAATTGTGGATCTTGCTCCAAAGTATATATTGGCCAGACAGGTAGACCATTCAAAAACCGCATACGTGAACATCGTATGAATTATGAAAAGAAAACAACTCATTCATCATATGCCAATCATATTTTGGAGGAAGGCCATGACTTCGATAAAAATTTCGAAATTCTGCATGTTGAAAATAAGGGCATTAGACTTAATTATTTAGAGTTTTTGGAAATCAATAAATTGAAAAAAAAAAATGATAAAGGTACAGTGTACCGAAACATGTCGCGAAGACAATAAATTTTGTGGAAATTTAATCGTGTCTACCTTATAGCGTAATAACTATGGATTTCCATCAAGTAAAGGCCACCTCAGTCCAAAAAATGTTGGAAAGTTATTGAGTGGAAATTCCTACTAACCACTGCTACCTATAATTTCTTATATTTTTTCGATAAGTTCAGAATGAAGGATTCAAATTCAACTGCGACACCAGCTTCTATGTTTGAAAGGACAAGGTTTTTCATTTTGTATTTCTCAAGTATGGGCCTTCAGTCAAGTCTGAAGTACAGATAAATGCTGCTTGAATTAGGTTGGGACCAACTCCATAGTTCTTTGCAATATCCATATAAATAACGAAGCCAAGCAATTTTCAATCTTTCTTGTTTTTCACCGTTTCCAGTCTTCCAACAGGGAGTAGGCAAACCTCCTGTTGGGACACTCATCACATAACGTTGAACAAGTACATAAAGTGCTCGTTCTAATAGTTCGACTATCGTTTTTCATTCAATCCTAACTCCATTTCTTGCAACAATATCAGCGATACCAACTGAGAAGTGCCAACCTGAATTTCCTGAATTTTCGGTAATATGCCACAGAGAATATTTTATGAATATACCATGAAGAATATTTCGATAATATACCGTAAAAAATAATCTGAAATCAGGCTTTGGAATACTTTCAAAAATATACTATGGAATATTTATACAACCTTCACAGGGCAATGTTCATAAATGAAATGTTTTATGCATATTCTTCCAAGAAATACATTTTATAGAATATTCCATGAATATTTTGAAGTTACTTATATATTCCATGAATATTCTATGGATATTTGAGATATATTATAATATGTTCATAATATCATATAGAGAGAATATTCTATGAATATAGCATGAAGAATATTCTGAAAATATACCGTAAAAAATATTCCGAATTGAGGCTGTAGAATATATTCCAAAAATATACCGTATGGAATATTTCTACTATCTTCACGTAGGAATATTCCTAAATTGAATATTCTATGCATATTCTTCTAAGGATTTCATATTAGAGAATATTCAATGACTATTTCGAAGGTTTTTATTTATTGCATAAATATTCTATGGATATTTGAGATATATATATATATATATATATATATATATATATATATGTTCATTATATTATACAGAGAGAATATTCTATGAATATACCATGAAGAATATTCTGAAAATATACCGTATGGAATATTTCTACCATCTTCACGTGGGAATATTTCTAAATGAAATATTCTATGCATATTCTTCCAAGGATTTCATACTAGAGAATATTCCATGAATATTTTGAAGGTATTTATATATTCCATAAATATTCTATGGATATTTGAGATATATATGTTTATAATATTATATAGAGAGAATATTCTATGAATATACCATGAAGATTATTCTGAAATGAGGCTGAAGAATATATTCGAAAAATATACTGTATGGAATATTTCTACAATCTTCACGGGGAATATTCATAAATGAAATATTCTATGCATTTTATTTCAATAAATTCATATCATGAATTAAACCATATTCCGAAGGTATTTATATATTCCATAAATATTCTATGGATATTCGAGATATATATGATCATTATATCATATAGAGAGAATATATCTAGTGCTCCATGGGTTAATTGGTTAGAAAGTTTTTCCTCTATCCTCATACGTCACTAGTAAGAAGTTTTTCAACTCCAAATCCGTTCCTGGCCAATTGCTTCCAGTTAGACTCGAAACAAACTTCCCAGGTTCTGATCTAAGGGTTTGATTTATTCCTCGTCGACAACTTACATCTAAGACATGTAAATTTACAACTTATATGTGAAAGTTTCCCGGGTATTTCCTCGACTTGATTTTATCACCGAGGGACAACTTTGGGTACGTATTAAAATATGTTCTCGTCCCTTTGAGATCGGCGGGAGTTGAAAGTTTCCGAGAGTGACTGGGATGCGTGAGAAGATAGGGCCCAAGTAAAAAACGAATTTGGAAAGATAATTGGCTTGAATATTAATGAGCTAGGGGATGCAGGGATGTGGTATCACGGTTGTGGAGTCCTGTGAGGATTCCAGCAGTCTGCCTCCATCAGTTATCCCGAATATTCTAATGCAACACGTGATGGACATACCCTTGTTTATGTATGAGATACATATGCATGAAGATTTCAATTCCACCTGCCAACTGGAACTCTTTTGGAATATAGATATGGAGTGTCCCACTGACCATCTCCAAAACACTGTTCCGTTTTGAGTTACAGTGGAGGAAACTTCAATTGGAAAAAATCGTATCACATTGGCGTATTGTTCAACAGGGTGGTGAGTTGAATTTTGGCACACAGTTCGAAGTGAACAATTGTTATATGGGGAAAAAGTATTGGAATTTAGTTCAAGGTTATGCTGTCTCCCGATGCAAAGAAACGAGAGCTAATATTTTTCCAGTGTGTAATACATAATTTTTTTCTTTGGCGGAGAAAAGGATGATTCAATATTGAGATGAATTATTGAATTACATTATAATCAAAAACGCGTTGTTGTGAATTTTGAATTTTCAAGCTGGATCTAATCGGATTTGAATTTATTTCAAAAAACAGTAATATAAAACCTATGATTTATGGTGGGAAAAGAGTCGACAACTAATTTAAATTTAAATGGCGATGTTGAAAAAAAAAATTTTGATCAGATGGGAAATGAAAAGGTAATGGAAAACTCAGTTCGAATATTCATTTTTATATGTATCCTAGCAGTATTCGAGAACTTCGGGGCGCTGAAAAACTGTAATAAATGAACAAAATTATAAAAATATAGGATGAAAATTATTTATTTTCTTTATTAGATAGATCATCAATAGTTCTAGTTGAATGCCATAAATTTGAAATAAAAATGAAAAGTTCACGGCCTACATCGAATTTTTTTCAAGGTCAAAAATCCAAAAAACATGCCACTGGATTTGTGATACTTCTGAAAGTGTTTGACCAAAATTTCACGATGATTTTTTTTACCAGAATTATAGCATAAGTAAAACTCATATAACTTTTTCAAAATATTTCGAGCAGTCGTCAAATAATTCCAATGAATGGAGTCTCCATTTGTTCTTCTTCTATCAAGATTCTATCCGATTCAACAAAAACATATCACAGTTTGTTTTCTATACGATTCTCACTTGAAACGGGTTTACAAAAAACGACAAGTCTTTCGCTATACGATATATATAATTTTTCAGTCAGTATCAATAATTTCAATCGGTTTTCTCCACCAAAGAATCAAATTATCGATTTCTCAAAAAACCTATGAGACTCTTCCATATTTCCAGTTGCCATATCATGAACTCACCTTCATTCCTGTCCACTGATAAGAACCAGTGAATATAATGCCCTAACTCAGTAGTCCATTACCAATACTTATGTCGGAGTTGTAGTAATCAACAAGACCTAACGCAATAAATGTCTCATTATGCTGTCATCAATCTTCCCCAAAACTAGCATTACACGAAAAGAATACTGAGTAGCTCTCCCCTACATGACCATCCTCTTGCACTGTATATATTATTCAATTCCCAAGCCCCTCTGAAGATTCCCAGTGCTTGGAGAGTATCTCTGCGTTTTTCTGAAACGTGGCAGAAATTCCAACTGGCGACGGGAATTAATAAATGCTGATGGTTCAGTGGTGGAGTGGATAGAACATTTGTTTTTATAACTGAAAGTGGCTGGAAAAGAAATGATCCTTTGAAAATTCAATGGGTCATGTTGGTGGAATATATAAAGCAGTTACCAAGAGTTTGCATTTCTCTTATAATGATATTTTCTGATATACAGTTCACCACCAAGGGAAAACTGTTTTAATGTTCAGAGAACATCGTGTGAACCAAAGAAAGAGATATGTGTATCCATGTTCACTTTGAGTTTTCAGAGATTTTTCTTTCCTGTGAATACTCCCATTGGCAAAATGATCCAGAATTTGGTGTCACATTGAGAAGTCAATCCTGATGAATAGTGATCTCCACACACAACAAAATGGAAATGTAGCACACCTATCATATCAGCGACTTTGAATCTACTGGATATGGAAAAATAAATTGATTTTAGTAACTGATTTTTCAAGTTTTTTTTTGATCGTGAATCAAGTCTCTTCAATTAGACTATTAATTAAGGTGAAATAGATTTTTCATATAATCCTGAGACACCAGAAAATGTATTTGAAAAAGACCTGTCGTAGAAACATGAAATATATTGATACTCATTAAATGTATTTGAAAGATATAATTTTCTCCGAAATATACCTACAGAGTGACCCATTTGAAAGCGGTCACTTCTTTAAAACTGTTATTTATTATCCGATTCAAGTTTTTTTTCATCAGATAGACCATCAATAGTTCTAGGTGAATGCCAAAAATTTCAAATAAAAATAAAATATTCACGGCCGACTTCGAATTTTTTTCATGGTCAAAAGTCCAAAAAACTTACTAGCGATTTTTTTAATGGAATTCGATGATGCCACTGGATTGGTGATTTTTCTAAACTGGTGTGACCAAAATTCGACGTTAATGTTTTTTTTCAATTGTTCCATTGGTTGTGAATGTTGCCTTGCACCGAACAATTTTTTTCATAAAATTCCTATTATTAAGATATTCTCCTTGAGCCCATAAACTACACTCGATCCTCTTTTCATTCTTCTCGGGTATGGAGAAACTTTCGTTTAAAGGGCTACATATTATTATATTTCCTAAGATTTCTCCTTATTTGTTTCACGTTGTTAGTTAATGTCCAAACTTGCAATTCTCACACTCGTTTTCAGATTATAATTGAAATAATTTTTAATTCGTTCGGTATTATTTCGTCTCTGTCTTTGAATTGTGGTATCCCAAAGCATGTTTGAATGAAGCCAAGATTGATATTTGGAATAACGGTCAACCACCAAAGATGAACTGAGTGAGAGGATAAGACAGGCTTGTACAGATATTACCCCAAACCAATGATCGAATGTTGATTGAATTTTATAATTGGTTGGCATAAGAAAATGGTAGAATAAATGTATCGAAATAAATGGAGATTTGGTTGAAAAGTTCGAAAATTAATTTGTAGGCACTAAAATTTCAATCCATTGCTCTGTTGTAGCTCATTTATATTATCAATGTTGGTTAAAGAATATTGATTACTGTTTGATGTAAAGATGTGCATTCAATTTCTTCGGCAAAAAACTGCTGATGGACAGAACTCTCTCCTATACTATGGAGTTACATTTGGAAGAAATGAATAATTTAATGTCATTTTGAATAACTGCTGCAGCAACAAGTTGCAGCGAGAAATTGCAGCGTCAAATTGCTTCGTCAAAACAAGCTGTGAGCATTTCATAAATTCCGAAGTCGGAAAATCCTCAAGAGGTCGGCTAGAAATCACGATCAATAATAATCTCTCATGAAAAAACCATGTGAGATTGATTCTCGACTCTATTCAGAGAAAGGCAATCCGTCTTGTTGGTGATTCTTCGTCCACAGACTCGCTCACTTCATTGGAACATTGTAGAAGAGTCGGAGACTTGTCTCTTTTCTATAGATATTTCCACGGTCGGTGCTCCTCTGAAACGTTATCAATCGTTCTACCCTTGGCAATATCTACACAGATGACTCTACGAGTACAGAATTCCCACCCCTTTGTTGTGAACTTGGAGACCTGTCGAACCTCTCTTGTTCAGGGAACTTTTTTTGATAGAACAGCTGAACTTTATAACTCCTTGACGAGAAAGGTTTTTTCTGAGGCTTACAAACTTCAAAAATTCGAAGTGAATGTTGATTCTTATCTCCTGTCCCTTGATTCATGGGGTATTCTTTGAACATTACACGGATTCCCTTTCGTGTAAATCTGCATATAAGAAATTGTCTCCTGCTGACTTCGTCTTCTTCTCGGTCAACAATTTCTTCTTTTCCGACCTAGAAGTAGGTTAGATATTAGTTCAATTTTTTATTGATTGTTAATAAAATGAACGTTTTTGTTCTTCGTTACGTATAACGATCCGCTTTGTAATGCATCTGATAAAATTAGATCAATCCTCATGATAAAGCAGAATACGAAAGGAATTCGGCGAGAGAGATAAGTTATGTCAGATATCCTACATAATTCATCTGCTACCTCCGGATTCAGTAGTTTTCCTTCCGGTTACATTTCCAAGAGTCTAGACGCTTCCTAGAGAGCATTTTCCCCTTTCCAGGAACGTGGCTCAAATCGTAAACAGGATGGTAGCAATACATTTAATGAAATGGAATAATTGGTGCACTTGATCTGAGAGCAAATTGATGAGAGAGGAGTATCGAGTGTTTGGATGGGCTCCAGTGGATGATGAGTTGAACACTTTATCATATCAACTCGGTATACTTTAATTTATCGAAGACCATTTCCCTCCATACGAAAAGCTCACGGGGAAGTTGAACGGTAGACCGCTTTCACAGAGTTTTACAGCGAGTTATTACACTGTACCTGTTCAACCTTATAAAGTGATCAAGATAAACCTGGATTTTGGTTCACTTTCCAGGTACTATAATGTTCCTGTGTTCGATCTGGACTTTTTTTTTCATGCATATTAACACAAAATGGCAATCCTGTGATGTTCAAAGAACGCCGCGAATACGAATTGCCTTTCGCTTTAAATTTATGAATTTTGTATACCTCCGGAAAAACTCATCTCGGTGAGGAGTTCCAAACTGCAGCTGTTCTATTGAAAGGAAATCCCTGAGCAAGAGAGATTCGACAGGTTTCCAAGCCCAAAACAAAGGGGTGGGAATTCTGCACTTGTCGGATCATCCGTGCTGATACTGCCAAGGGTTGAACGATTGAAAACAATTCAGAATGGTACCGACCGTGAAAATATCTATAGAAGAGAGACCGTGAGCAGAGAATCACCAACAATATGGATTTTTTTCAAGAAGTTCCGATGAATATTTTGGTCCCGAGCCTCGCTTGTAAAACTATATTTGAATTACGCATCTGTGCCTTGTAGATCATCAGAAGCTGACAAAAAGTGAAGTATTTCTTCCACAACCACCACAATCTGAAAAATTTAGAATCATTATTTGAATCTATACAAGTGTAGAAGGGCAGATTTTCAACCTACCCCGAAAAATTGCTGCGTCTATTGAAAAACAGTTCTTTCTGTATAGAACAAGTCCAATTAGTCAGCAACTTCTAGAATAACTCAAATTTTGCCTATCAGAAACATTTAATTCACATTAGAAACAGAAAATAAAAATGAACTTCCATTTTCAGATGTAATGATATTGAAATCGACACGCCACGTAGATACAAGTGTAAATCGAAAGAAGACATATACCAACCGATATCTTCACTACACCTACAAGTGTCAATAAAGGTATAGTAATGCCTTTACAATAAAACAAAAGTTGTATGTAACTCACAAGAAAAAATCAATGATGAGATAAACTTCATAAAATCAGTATTGAGAGAAAATGGATATCAAGAGAAGTTCATAGGAAAAGCTTTAACAGAAATTGAAAATTCGAATACAGGTCACAATGAAGACATACAACCTACACAAAATACACTACCTGTATAAATTATTATACCTTATGTCCCTCGTTTGTCTGTAAAGATAAAACGGATCGGCAACAGGTATAATGTTAGAACAACATTCAAAACAACAAATACTTCAAGGTCAATACTGACACATACCAAACATACCAAACCAAATAACACAATGGAAAAAACAAAAAATTGTATTTATCAAAATCCTTGTTCGTGCGGTCAGAAATATAACGGTGAAACGTTTCGAACATTGGGAGTGCGAAAGAGTGAACACAGGAAGAGACAGATAGGTGGTTCTAAATTATCAGAATCATATAGTAGAATGGAATGGAATGACACAAAAATAATGACGAAAGAGAGCAATAGCAGGAAACGAAAATTAAAGGAATCTGCTTTCATCAGGCTGTCTGGTGAAGAGTGCATATCTATCAGTTCGCATGATATGGATCGCGGACGGCTACCTCTACTGAAGTACAAAACGTTATGTCAAATTGGAAATATTTTTCAAATGTCTATTACCAAAGTTGCCTTCAAGAGATATTGGGATTTGTACAGGAATTTGCGTATCAGTTTTGAGAACGGAAGCGGATTTAGTTTCCGAAACGTTAACGATAAGTATTTTCATATAAATATATATATATATATATATATATATATATATATTAGTTCTTATTATTTTTTTGATAGGCAAAATTTGAGTTATACGAGAAGTTGCTGACCAATTGGACTTGTTCTATCTAGAAAGAACTGTTTTTCAATAGACTCAGCAACTTTTCGGGGTATTTTGAAAATCTGCCCTTCTACACTTGTATAGTTTTCAATATTAATTCTTATTTTTTCAGATTGTGGTAGGTAACAATACCCAGAAAACTACGGAACAGAAAACCAAGCTTCTGGGAAGCACTTTTGGCGATCAATTTGATACGGTTTTCTCATGAAATTATTACTGATCGTAATTCCTAAATCAAGATACTTGACTTCTCAGGAAATGTTACTCCTGACATCTGAATATTGGATGAATATAGATCGGATTTCTCCGAGAAGAGACATTCTCCGGTTTTTACAGCTTTGAAGTTCATCAATTTCAATGATTTTGATATTTTTCCAACCCTTCTATTCCTAGTGTTTTGTTTCACTGCGGAACCCCATTGATATGAGTTTTTTCCCATTAGCGACCGGCTATCTGGCAAAATCGAGCGACATTACGTGATGTACCACGTTTCCTTTGATTGACACTGATAAATGATCTTACTCTACCATGTGTGTGTAATTCATGAGAAGTACTGATTGTTTCGTTTGGTAGAACGTTGAGGTTTGTCGAATGATTCTCACTAACGTTTTTTTATATTGTTCGAAATGAATGTATCATATAAGTACATAACTATCATCTCGATAGTTGATAGTTTATAGTTCAGTTATAATTATTACAAGATGGTTTTTCGGTGTTCAGTTGTCTTTTCCTCGAAAACAATTTGTTGGTTTCGTAGTGGAACCAAAAGGCGATACTGATATTTTTTCCAGGGAACATTTTATTTTTCTATCCAAGATCAGAATCATTCAGTCATTATGAAGAACTCTGGCGGGTTGAAATTGCTGCATGGCATTGAATTTGTGAATGAAATCACACAATTCAATTTACAATTTCATTAGAAATAATGTACGTATTTGATTGAAATTGAATGCAATTTGAGATTTTTCATTAGACTTCAGCAAGGATATGTGATTGAATTTAATAAATAAAAACTTATTAAAAATCAGATTTGTTTCCTAGTGGTTTCATACCGAAACAACCCTTGAAACTCCAAAAACGTGGATATTATTTTGGCTATGATTTCTCATCACACAACTCATGATCAACTGGAATTCGAATAAACACAAAGAGATCGGCGTTGAAGGGTTAAGCAAACGCCTTACGTGTATAATAAATTAAAATATAACCCCTCGCCCTGCGGTCCCGGAATTTTTTCAATTATCATACACTCTAGTCAATTGTTGAACAAAATTTCGAAAGTCATCGATGTGCAGGGCACATTCTAACCAATTATACTTGGTGCACTCCCTCATCAATCTAATAAGGCATTCATGGGACGAAAGAGTAAACTCGTAGGGTGTAGTACAACCAACTAGTAGTGATTACAATATAACCTGGATCACCAGGTGCACCACCAAGTTCACCGTTGCGATGATCTAAATCAGCAGTAAAAAATGTCGAATATAGTCACAGCAAATGGTACCAAAATAATGATACATGTATATTTCACTTGGAAATAGTCAGACCAGTCGCTATAAAAGGAGCTTCGGCTTGTTGTCACGTATGAGTCGTTTTGTTGTGTAATCAAAGTCAGGTTGCACTGTAGACATTATTTGCATTACTCAAAATACTGATTTTTTCAGATATATTCGAATATGAATAAAGCTTGACTTTATTCAACTCAACCTGAAAGTAGGTAGGTGAGGCTCTGCTAAATTCATTTGATCGTTTCTCATTGCATAGAAATCAATTTGCGCAAGTGATTGTGAATAGCGTCAGATGTCTATAGTTGATAATCATATGACTAGTGATTTGAGAGAACTTTTAACATCAAATCATCTATGTCTCAGTCAATTTCTCATGATGAAGTTCTGACTCAATCAAAGTTTCAAGCCAACCGACTCATTCATATCCACAAGTATCTCAAGCCAATATTGCTGCAGATAGTTTGAGGTACTTATTGAGGATTCATCAGAATTTACATCTATTATATCAACTCTGAGTCTGTGTCTTCTTGATCATATCAAACATTTACAGTTCGTGATATCTCTTCAATCCATCTTCAATGCCTTATGTCCATTACACCCCGGGGCCTCACAAAGTAATAACCCCTGTTGGAAGACAAAGTATCACATTTTTGATTAATTCCCGCTCTGCATCAACAGTTCCCAACATTCATAAATCTAGCGGAATACCTCTCAAAACATCTGAAGTAGCAACTGCATTTTACAACTTTAAATTAGAATATCAAGCGAGAAATCTGGCTGCCAACTCGGATCCAACTTCACTCACTCTTCTTCCTCCCTATTTTCGTGGATCAAGATGTAATAACTGTAACAATATATTCCCGTATCCTGCAACTTTTTATTGGAATTCTTCGGTGTATGCGGCAAGGTTATCTGAACTTTTTTATAACTCTCCGAATTTGTGAGAGATTATTTTTATCCAAGAAAATATGCAAATAGGTTTTGCCGCTGGAAACTGGTCATGCAGTAGATGGCGTCTTTGGAAAAAGGCCGTATTGAACTTTTCATCAAAGGAATGCAGATATGTGGAGCACACATAATTTGGAAATCACATAAATGAGATATGAATGATACATCTTCATGAAGAACAAGAGAAATAAAAACAAGAACTGGTGAATGTTGAAGCTGAGATTATTAGAAGAGTTGTTTTTCAATGATTCTGTTTATTTCTTTCTATATATGCTTTATTGAAATTCAGTGAGTTCAGTAGACACATTATTGAGATTGATTATTTTTGTGTGGGAAATGAAGTTTGGAAATCTAGATTCAAACGAAAGGGAAGCCCAGTAATGTTTTGAGAACAACTCGTGGAGTTCACCTCGTTCTTTTGAAAAGAGAAGCCGGAGCAAGAGAGCAATGAAGTGAGCGACTCTCTGAGTGAAGAATCACAAAAAAGACGAAAAAGTTTTCTCTGAACGAAATCAAGAAGGTTCAATGGGTGACTGAAAGTCTATGAATATGATTATACATATACCTGCAAACGAGAAGTCTTTTCACAAAGTGTTCGATTTCAGTGTCTTTGAATATAGTTTTTTTGTGAGAGATTCGGCACCAAAATATTCATTGAAATTTCTTGATTCTATTCAGAAAAAAGCAATTCGTCTTGGACCAGGAGATGGTGACAGGTTACGTTCTCCCCTTTTACACTGCATGTATTTTCAAGGCTTGATAATTAACCCTAAAATATATAAAATAGACAATTTTTCAAATGTTTGCTTGAATTTGAAAAATAATGTTCGTTCAATATTTTCACGATTTTTGTATGTTGGGCTGTAGCTACATGCATGCCATTCACGTCAATGACTTGAAATTATATATATTGATGAAACGCAAAACGGCATTGAAATCCAAAACACGAAAATTCCCTACGAGAAGAAAAGTGTTTTTCCTTATGAAGTGCATAGGCTCGGCTGCCAGGTACCTTTTTTTTTTCGTATTTCAGAGTTAATTATCAAGCCTTGAAAAGGCATGCAGTGTAAAATCGGAGAAAGTCACCTTTCACCACCTCCTGGTCTACCTTGTTGATGATACTTCGCTCATGGACTCGCTCACTACGTTGGACTTGTCTTTCTTTTATAGATACTTTCACGGTCAGTGCTCTCCTGAGTCATCGTCAATTATTCCACCCTTGTCAATATCAGCACCCGACGAGTGCAGTATTTCCACCCCTCTGTTGTGAGTTCAGAGACCTGTCGAACCTTTCTAGCTCAGGGATCTTCTTTCATAGAACAGCTGGACTTCCGATCCCTTCATCGAGAGCAGTTTTTCCTGAGGCATAAAAACTTCATAAATTTAGAGTGAATGTCAATTCGTGTCCCCCATCCCTTGAGTTACGAGCGTGTCCTATGACTATTACAGGGTTTCCCTTTCGCCTGAATATGTATATCTAAAAAAAATCACCTCTTTTTTGTTCGTTGTTGAGTTAATATATTCAAGAATACTCGAAAATTTATATTGCATAGGAACGTTTTGTATTTTCAGTAACCCTTGAGTCTATAATTCGAATTGTCTGTTGTTTGAAAACTGATCCCGCTTCACTTTAAACAAGGCTAAACTTCCGTTTCAACAACTGGCCCTCAGTTGAAATTTATGTGATTATCGTATTACAGAGTCCCATCTCTTAGTAGATTAAATGCATTCGGATTTCGACAAGGCCTTTGATAAAATGAATGACAATATTAGAATCACGGGGCATTCTGGTATTGCTGTGAATAATAAATCCCCATGCTACAATTTATATTAATGGCATCGTTCAATGTTCCAGTCATGGCAAGTTCAAACTGTACGCTATTGACGTAAAGCGTATTCATAATTGATGTATTTATGGAAGATAGTTCGAAAATTCATTAGGATTTGATCAACTTCGGGGCTTATTGAGAGTTGTTTCATGCATATGAATACGAATAGATGCTTGACAATATGCTAATCACAAAAAAATCTCGATACTTCCACGGACTTCTACATAAATGATAAATGGATAACTGAACTGAAGAAGAGACTGAAAGAAATGAATGGGTTGTTTCAGTATGAGATAATTCCATTATTTATATTGATTATTACCGCGAACGTGATAAACGAACAATGAAGTGATAAATGTCAACATAAGCAATGATACTGATATGACAAAATGACTGTCTTCGCGAGCAATCAAAAACTCATTAGCTAATTAAAGTAGTCATCTAGCTAGTAATTGAACATCGAATAATGCAATCTGTTCTGTGTATAATCTAATTGAATTACTGGGATGACCGGGTTGGTACTGTCACTGTAATTCTCCATATTCATAGCTTGAGCATTAGAAAATACAGTTCATCTAACTTGAAAACCTTGCGCGTCATAGAGGGCGTGGTTAAATTTTGTAGTACACTGTAGCCAGATTGTCGTAGAATTATGGAATCAAAGTGGGGTTATGATTCAAATAGGAAACTAGAGTTATATGCTCTTCTGAAGATTCATCATCATACTCAGATTTAGGATATATATTCAATGAATTTTGAAATTTCATATATGGTGAAAATTTTTGTGAAGAATAACACCTGTATTCAATACTGTCGCCTTGGTGTTTTTAGAATAAAGGCGATTTGAGAGCTTTATCTTCAATATTTTGAGAAATCAGATCACAGTATACATACATGACTTCAAGTATGACATGCACGTTGAAAGTGAATATCTGACTGTAGACCAGTTCTGGATTTGTCAATAGGTCATATAAGCCACGGTCTAGGAGAGGCAGCGTCCTAGGGCAGTAGATTTCAGAGGAGGGTCAATAATTTCAGAGGATAAAAATTAAAAGTCAAACAAAATTGTAATATTTTTTCTTCAATGCCTTTTCTTAATGACTAATTCATTCTTTTAATTACCTTTCGTTCCATTCCTACTACATATGGAAAATCATTATTTTAGAAAGGTAAATGGGGTGGCGGAAATAAAGTGGCCTACACTCGTAAAAAATATAAATCCGACACTACTGTGAACTACCAATACAATTTGCTATGTTGAACCATTGTCACCTCTCTCTTACAGCCTTTGTGAGAAGCAAAGGGTCATTATGATTTCCTTTCAATCAAAGATGCTATTGGCAGCGTCTATTTAACTGTTTCAGCATTTTCACGATTAGCTTGAGACTGATACTTGCTATATAATGAACGAAATACACAGTTTTTGAAAAACCAAATAGAAATGAAAACAGTACTGTC
The DNA here is from genome assembly GCA_032362365.1 of Zygogramma bicolorata. Taxonomy (NCBI): domain Eukaryota; kingdom Metazoa; phylum Arthropoda; class Insecta; order Coleoptera; family Chrysomelidae; genus Zygogramma; species Zygogramma bicolorata. The sequence continues at coordinate 49,869 of JAVJAQ010004482.1, read as the reverse complement.
ACTTTTGAATAACAATCATCAATAAACAACTCACAAGTTTCAAATGGAGTAAGGCAACATCGAAAGTGCTGCCAACTGAATGCCAAAGATTAATATGCGCAAAATTCCAAAATAAATACTAGTTTTCCGAAGCTACCATCAATGAGTTGGAGCTACTGACGATTTTATATCGTCATCGGAGACGTGCAACATAATATTTTGAATTGTATACACCACAGAATTGAGGAAATCACTTTTTCCCACAAAATTCGTATACCGAACACACAACACTTCAAACACAATCAAACATGTACTATTTGAAAGATATCCACGCAAATAGAAAGGAGTTTGCCATTAAAATTCATTCATCTGGATAAAATTTCATTCTTAGAGAAAAATATCCCTCGAGCTCATATGTGGGCGGGCATATGGATAAATCATAAAACTTTCTCTCTAGATACTACGAAAAAATTCAAAAAACTCTATTTCGTGCTAGTATATTCTGAATAAGAAGCAAAAAATTGTTTTTTCCAAACTTCTTTTCCTCTTCAGAAATAATAATATTTCTGAAAAACTGAAAAATCAATTCAAAATAAAAACTAGTAAATATTTTCTTCTTTTCTTTTCTCTGTTTATAGGTGATCAGTTGGTGATGCTCACCTCCATCAAACATTGACGAGTACAAGAAGAACGACTACTTATCACTTTGGCATTGATTACGATTGGAATTCATTACAGAGGTAGTAAATGGATCTAAATTACCTCGTTTAATACCACGATGGTATGTGACTATTTTCCACTAGCCCTTATTCACTCCCACCACGCTATGTGCTTCAGGTTGCCACTAGCTTCTGCGGTTTCATTAATTATCACCCTCTATGCCAGTAATTGTTGTAGGTCAAGGATGGCATCCAAGACAGTGTTGTAGACACCACTACGGAGTGTAAAAACTATTTCGGAATACTGTTTGAACGTCATTATTTTGTGGTGGATCGTAGTTTTCTGGGTTTGTAACCTACAACAATCTGAAAAAATAAGAATTAATATTGGAATCTATATAAGTGTAGAAGGGCAGATTTTCAATCTACCCCGAAAATTTGCTGGGTCTATTGCAAATTTTCCAATATTAATTCTAATTTTTTCAGATTGTGGTAGTTTATAAACCCAAAAAACTATGAAACAAATATTTCGAAATATTGTGGTTTGTTGTGATCATTATTTATTTTTCAGCAATATCTCATTTCATCCCCATCCTTTATTGGAACTTTCCAACATTTTCGAATTTCATTAAAAACGTCATTCTTTTCATCGGAATTTACGAAGTCTTTAGATCCCTGCTGAAGTGTAGACACCAACGCAGTTTCACGAAAGATGATACATCTGCCACGATTTTATACCTACCACACACTACTCTGGTACCGAACATACAAAAAAAATGTAGTTCTCAGTTCTCAAAAATGAAACATAACTTTTTCATTGGCCATTTACATATGTACGGTACTGTCGTTCTTCAGGGCCAGTCCATTTTTATTGTTCAAGATGCAATAAGTTACGCATTGAAATACAATACGATACGATGAAATTCAACCTCAAAAAATATATTTATTCAATCAATAATGTCGAGTTCTTTTACAATGCACATGTTTTACATGGTATAATGAATAAATGGAAATTCACGGAAAGGAAGAACCCTTGTACGTGATAAAATACATGAAATATTATGAAATTCTGAATATATAAATCGTTAAATCGTTCAAACATACATTTATACAGTATAATATACACAATATATAAAATGATGGGTTGAAACAAATTTTCACCCTGTTTCGATGATGCAATTTGTCGCTGCAACTACTGGAAATTGCTTGTATTCATGCAAGTTTTTCGAGTTGCAGGTCGAGGAATCTTATCTTAAATTATAATATACGAGAGGGTCTGCTTGAAGGAAAAATCTTGAAAATTATGGAAATGCACGCATTGGTGAAAGAGGGAAATATGTTGAGATTGTGTCCAGAAAAAATTTTAACCAAGAAAACTTCAAAGGAACAATATATTACCTAAAAAGTGACGAAATTGTCATGGCTTTCACGGCCGAGGTTTTCAGTATTACTACTTTTGTTCGGGTTTGAAGGCCGTCGTTTTTTGGAATTTCTTCCCGGCGTTTCGCTGGCGCGAGTGGCTAGCTTCTTCAGAAGCTCTACACCTTGAGCTTGACTCCGATGACTACATAAAAATATTTATATGAATTCATGTAGCTTGGAGCACTAATAACTTTTCTGGATTCGGAGATTCTTCATTAATACTAATTGCCGTAATTATCTGAATTCAGATAAGTATCATTAGTATCAATTGCCGCACTACCTGCCGTCGTGATGTTTGTTTTTTCTGATCTTCTTAAAATGGGGCTCCATATCTGGTTGAGGTTCACAGCTTTTCTTTTCTGTTGAAATTATCATCAGTATGTTTGTGGATCTCTATTGCCTCACGTATCAGTCGACTATGATGTCCCTGGTTGGGGGCAATGACTCTCGCGTTTTCAATCAAAATCCTGTAGTTTCCCTCACTGAATGCATGTTCCCGTCAGAGCAGACTTATCAGTTTGCCCTAGTCTGCATTTTTTTCATGCTCTTTTATCCTAGTTCCCATACATATATCTTTTGGTGATACCGATGTATACCTCTCCTCAGGTGCACGGTATGCGATAAACTCTGCTGCTGACAGTGGATCTCTTTTGTCCTTAGCCAATCTGAGGCTTTGTTGTATCTTTTTGGTGAGTTTGAAGACCGTTTTAATGTTGTGTTTCCCGAAGAGTTTTCCAATTTTGTCTGTGACCCTCGGGATAATATATGGTAGATGAACACGTGCAACTATCTGAGCGTGCAAGGAGGCCGCTCAGTCAAACTCAAGATGTATGAACATCTGAAAAAGCTAGCCACTCGCGCCAGCAAATTTTCAGGAAGAAAAAAGTTCAATAAACGACGGCCTTCAAACCCGAACATAAGTAGTGATACCTGAAAAGTGAGCTCAAACCCAGGCTTATTCTGATCAGTTCAATTGGTTAAACATGTGTATTGCAAATAATCGCTGTAAAACTCTTCAGAAGCAGTCCAGCCTCCAAATTGTTATCTGCATTGAGGAGAAAAATATACCCACAACCTCAGATTTTCTTCAAAACCTCAAGTTCATAACTGAAAATCATCAGACAATTGCGTGAGAAATAGATACAAGAAACTTTGATGAATTTAATTAAGCCAGAGTGATCAAGAGTTCTTTTCAGTAATGATTAGTGTTGGTATGGTAAGTAGTGTACAGATCATTGATTCCAAAAGTGGTCTAGGTGGACCCTCAGGGTTCTACGGGAGACTTGACAGGGGTCCACGATGGCGGGACCAAAAAATGAGGACTATGGAAATAAGCTAGAAATATAGTTGCAGGAACCAGAAAAATTTTGAAAGGGGTCTATGAGGAAAAAAACGTTTGGGAAACTCTGGTATAGATCATTGTTTTTACTTGAATATTAGTTTGATGGTAAAATTCTCATAAGCTCTAGGCAAGCTATTAATAGCAATTTCTATCGCTCTCTGCTATATTAGTGCATATGTGTGAAACAAATCTAAATCATTTGTAATTTGATAAATTTCAACTGCATAAAAATATATACTAACTATATGTATTGCTTTCAATCAGCATTCATGAGTGATCGAAGATACCTGATGATGGTATTGGTGTGCTATTTGAAAAAAATCCACTCAGGTAACTACTTTGATTTGTATCACCCTGGATAATGACAATATTTTCATTGATTCCGTAAAACCGAGATTTTAATTCGAACCTATTTTGTTTGGGAATTAAGAATCGCATGCTTTACTTCTCAAAATGGTAAAAAGTCATTTTCATTAAAAATTTGAAGGCATAAAATTCATTGTTCGTCATTTGTTTCCCAAAGCAGAAAAGGTTACCTACGGTATATACTCTAATAAACTAGTCATAAGGAGGTGATAGTTATTAATAATAGTTATTATTAGTTATTACAATTCCTTGATTTGCGCATCGACCGTGTGTCGTTCAAGACTTTTCAATATCCCGCTGATATTGATAACATTTTGATTCCGAAGAAAGGACAAACCACGTACCCCATAATTCTGCAGGAAAATCCCATTATCGTGTTCTCATAGAATAGCTTGACAATATCAAAAAAATTTAACGGCCGCCGGCCGTTGAAAAATGCTAACGGGCGGAGGCTGTTAACTGTAACTTTTCAATTGTCATCTGAATACCCTTAGATCAAAATAACACTATGGGATTACGAAAATCTGTTAAGACACCTTCGCACTATCCAAGGACGCTTATGAGTCCCCGTTCACCGAAATGTCCTACGACCCTTTATCCCTTTTCCACGTAGCTTCTCAATATTGCACTCATTAGGACGGTCATTAGAATAAGATTTAAGAGCAAATTCATTGTGCTTTCTCAAACACATATTAGCAACACCTATTCTGCGTTAGGAGACCACGGTGGAAGTACAAACTACTAGAGTTCCGTGCGAAAATTGAAAACAATTAGCAACAGTCACATAATCCTCACGAAATACGGTATCTGTTAGTTCTGGAATTAAGGTTACTATCATGGAACTAGAAGTTCACATCGAGGCAAATGTTCAAGTTGTTGCTCTGGATACTCATCAATTCACTTCAAGTTCGCTGAGTTGAATTGAAATTCATAAAAAAGATGTATTGAAAATCTCTTACATTAACATCAAACCTACAACATTTGAGGTATCTTTCGCAATTAGACACTGTTTGAAAGTCAATATCCTTTGGGTTGCTGACCTTTCGTAATCTGAAAAGAGAAGAATTAATATTGAGTTCTATTCAAGTGTACAAGGAAGTATCCTAATGTACCCCAAAAAGTTTTGGCGTCAATTGAAAAACCGTTCCTGGCATTGTTCTACCCAGCTATCATTTTAGTATCAACCCATTTCACTATGTGATCTCCATCGGCAGTGAGAATGTGTTCTGAGGAATAAGAATCACCAATTTGTATGTTCTTGACGTAAATATTGCGTTCTTTCTGTCGCACTTCCATAGGTCTTGATGTTTCGCCAATATTTTTTCGACCGCGAGAAAAAGACATTTGATAAATATTATACTTTTTGTTTTCTGTTATGTAAGTTGGTTCAGTATGTGTTGGTAATGCATTGATAGTTTGTGTAGGTTGTATATCCCCACTGTGAGGTGTGTTATGACTACCAATTTATTTTGAGATGATCTCTTCATAATTTTTTTTTCAGTAAATTGCATTCTTTTTCTGTTCCATCATAGAGGCACTTCACAGTATCTTTTTTGAAATATATGTGGGGTTCGAGTTATAGTGTAGATATCAATCTGTTTTCCTTCGATTTACATTTGTGAAGATTTTATTTCCAGAGAACCCAAGGAACTATGCTGAAAGAAATTGTCTCTTCAGAAGAATAAATTTATACCAAACTGGGTAATATTCCCTATATAACCGGGAAGTGAGAAGCCACCTGTAGAATAATTCCTGAAAAGTAGGTCAGAAAAGTACCTGCTCAATATCTTCCCACAGATGAATTCATCTTTGGATTATCCGGATTAGCTATTAAAAATCGTACTGAATAGCAAGTAGAATGATACCGGCCCTCTTTCACTACCCAATCTACTGCCATTTTCTGATTTTTCTAAATTTGATTGCATCTTGACGCCTTTTGTCATTCATCCATATTTTGATCTTCTTTTAGAACATTTTGGTCATCGTTGGATGTCTTGATTCTTCCGTATCAGATGTGAGTATATTGCTCTTTGAAACGGGCTTTGATAGTCCGACGTTTTTGACCAATGTAATTTTTGCTACAGTCTATACAACTATTTCCTATATTTCTGATTGTTCAGTCTGATCTGACTAGAAGTTTTTGCAATTCATGAGGGATTTTGTGTCTCACTGGTTCAATATATAGTTTTTATCGATTAGTTACCAGCTACATAACATTTCCGCCTGGGTGAAAAGTTCGCTTTACTGCCCAAGCTGGCATGAAGTCCACTTGGGACGTTCTTCTGTCATATTATATTTTTCTCATTCCAAACATCCCTACGAGAGTCGTCAGAGCAAAGCTTTGGGAAGATAAGGGGTGGCTGTGTTTAATCTGCCCTACAGTTCCAACACGTATTCAATCCAACACAAATTGAATATGATTGAAATATTCAAATTCATTCTTAGAAACGCAGTCTTGGCATTTCAATGTCAAGACAATTCAATAGTTTTCGTTTTCCTTATACCTGGTGGAGAAAATTCATCTGTACACTCTGCTGCTATATCGGTAACGGTGGATATACAATGTTGGTTAAAAAGACAAATCTACAATGGATTTATATAGAGAAATACAGGATATCATGTGCCGTTTATCAACTAATCGAAACAAATTGGAATCGTTGATTTTGCTTTGTATGCTGTGGTATATTTTCATAGAAAATGTGGAAAAAGTGCGACGAGATTTACAATTGAACTTCATGAAGGCTACAACATACACTAATTATTTTTTCAATATGACGATTCGTTTGATTTAGGACACCCTCACCTGTGTTTTTTGTCGAATACGAACCTGTATTTTCAATACAAACTCTGATGCTTCTTTCAGTTCTGGATTCATCAATCTATAGCACTTCAATTTTTTCTATTCGCTGTGTGCAACAGAATAGTGGGAGAACTGCCGAACGATCGTGCGCGCGGGGTGGAGAAATGTGGCACTTCACTGAGATACTACGGACAAATATACACGTGAAATACGTCGAAATCGCATATTATATACATTTAATATAATGGGTTATCATAGATGCTGTGTTAAAAATTGTGCGAATAATTCGAAAAATTGTGAATATAAATTTTACTGTTTTCCATCAGCTAAACATAAATTAGTTCAAAGGAGAAAGTGGATTGACGCCGTAAGAAAACACAAGTAAGTATCTTAACCTAACTTTTTCTAATATTACATGATGCAGAAAAAATAGTATAATAGATTATATTTGTATAAATAATAAATTACTTTCAGTGATTTCGAGTCAAATTGGAATCCCAAACCCACTACTCTCATTTGCAGTGCTCATTTTTTGGAAATAAAAAGAGCGAAGAGGAAATGAGTGCAAGCTACATTCCATCCAAATTTTCTTCGACTGATATGAAAAGAAATATGATTGAAAATTCAGCTGTCAAAAGGTAATGAATTAAATACCGCATACTATAAATGTTAATGAACCAGCTATATTGGATTTAGTTTTAAATTAGCTATAACATTTATCAAATTGATTCTAGACATGAACGGTTCATGGAGCGGCACAAGCAAAATCAATCGAGTTCGAGAATTGTTCGAAGTTCAATGGATCGCTCGATCAATACGGATCCAAGCGATATTACGATATCAAACGCTTCGATACCAAATGCAAGTGATAAATGCGATCAAGGGTGTCAAGCAGATATTTTCGTGCTTTGTTATAAGTCCGAGAAAACTTTTAATTGCAACAGATATATTTATGGAGGCAGTACTTGCGACGCTTCAAATTGAAAAAGTAAATCATTCTTACACTTCATTCATGCCCAAGTAATTTCAGTCAAACTTCATGATTCGAATATCCAATCTGTCAATTTCATAATGCTATTATTGTCATTATGACATTCTCATGTTTACGTTTTCATAACCTACAGAATTTTAGTATTATGCTAAATACACACAAAATTGAATGTCGAACTTACTTTTTCTTCTGCAGACTCGATAAATATTCTCATATGAAAACGTCTTGTCTTCAGAACTGATTATTTTACACTAAAATTAACAACTATTCTTGAATTTTTATTCGTTCCCCATACACTCACCGTGTGACGTAGCACAGAACTTTGCCACATTTGTACCACAAGATGTCGCGTCATGTAACGCACACAGCGAATACGTTTTTTTAATGATAAATTCCCCTATTAACAAAGAACAGGAATCAAATCAAATAGCAATGCATTTAGTATTCTTGGATCTTGACCTACCTATATACAGGGAAAAGTAGGTCAAGAATTTCATAATTGAATGGTGGATTGCAGTATATTTATATAGTATATTTCTCCCAGATATTTGTGTTGGATACAAACCTGATATAGTTTTCATATTGTTCATCCCTCAATCGAAGTATACTGTTGGGGTAGTAATTCATATTTATATTCTCGAAAAATAAAAAATAGCCAGTACACTGAGTACACATCCGACACAAAACGTTGTATTTCCAGCGATGATGTTAAAGTTTACTTTGCAACAATCCATTTTCGCATTTTATGCTTTGTACGTTGTTACTGCACACAATGTCCGACATTTTATTATGGCACAGTAATAAATCTCTTGTTTGGGTTTCACTGTTTCACTATGTTTAATGTGCATTAAACCACATAGAAAGCTCATTCTTCTAACGAATAATATTCACGGAACATTATATTTCGCAGACTCGCAGTGGTACAGATAGAGCGATAATAAATAACATGAATTTCGGGGAAAAGCCTGAGTGGATGCATATGAGAAATTAATATGAGTCCGTGCAAGATAAATTAAAACCTTGGTGTGTTGACTAATACCTAATAGATTGTAAGCAAATTTTCTCGACTTTTCGCTTTCTTGATTTTGATGAATTTCAACTGAAGAGATGCCTTCGAGAGTTTGCCAGCAGAGGCGCATCTTACGTGATTTTAATTTAATCTGTGATGCCATGATATCCGTCTGCTCGACGGCCATTCGATGTTCATGTTTTGCATGCAATTTCTTGCTTTCCCGAGAAATGCTAGAAATTATGGACTCATCACATTTCGACTGATTATTAGGTATTCCTTTTGCTTTCAGTTTGATGAAAAATAAATAAAAAAATCAGTGATTGTGATTTTAAATCTTCCGAAACAATAGTTGTGAGTGAAACTGGAGAGTATTGATATCTTATCTCTCTGAGGAACCGAAGATAGGTGAGTACTTTTCTCTTCATAGTGTTAAAAAAATGCAATTTTAATGTGATTACGAGCCGATGAAATGAGCGATGAATAATACCTACACGTTACACGAGCGTTTTATTTTTAGCTTTGTAAATCGGTCCATAATAAATCTAACTATCACTACAAAATCAAACAAATATAAGAACGGCAACGATAAACACTCAAAAAGAATATAAGCAAGAAAAACGTAAAAAGAAACAAGAACTAGGTACAACATTTTGAATATTAAAGGAACTTTCAAATGCATTCAAATTCAATTCGAACTGTCGAACATTTCAAAAAAATTATAGCTTTTTAATAGACGAACTTGACCTTACGTATTTTGTATACTGATAATTCTATTGGTGAACGAAAGATCCCGCAAGAGTTTATCCAATGAGACCGCTGGTATCGGAAAATACTCGTAAGCGCCCGCCTCAATGAAAATGTACCCCTATAAAATCGCATTTGTATCACCACCTACGTTCAAAAAACGTAAGTTTACTCTTCGATTTCTGAGGTCAAGAGGAATTGGCTAAACAAAAGCATATCGGTCAACGCACCAGGGATTTTATTCATCTTGAGTCCGTGATAAGACAACGGTTTTCTAGCGAAATTTTGAAGATATTGGTTGAATTCGGATTTTATGAATTCAACGGCTGATTGATAATTGTTACACTTATAAGTACTTTCGTAAATTATTTATTATACAATATCAATCAGCGCCAGTTTGACAGCTTAAAAGATCTGACTGCAAGTTTTCAGCAGTCTTCGTTCAGAACTTCTTCCTTTGTTATCTTCCAATCAAAAACAAATGGACCAGAAATAGGATCCAAGTAAAATGTTAAATCGAGACTGGTGAAACTGTTAAGAAAGTTGAATATTTTTGTGGAGAGAATGAAGTTTGAAGGACTATCCATTGGCTTTTTCTTCTCTTAGAAATATTGCAAATACTATCTGTTGATAGATATTATATCAATCATCGACGTTTGTTTAATATACAAAGACAAAGGAGGAGCCTTTTTGAAACAGCTACTACCCTTTTTTAGATTTTTCATGCTGAGCATACGAAACTTTTCAATAGAGTAGTTAACATTTGTAGAAAAGTTCCGAAGGACTAAAAAAAAAACTTCGTAAAAAGTCAATTACCAGGCCTGTCGCGCTTTATAGGCCGGGGTGTAGCCGTCTCAGATCTCTTGAAATTTTCATGTGTAAATTTCAATTTTCAATATAGCTTTTTGCATCAATTTAATTTTCCCAAGTTTCAATTTTTTGAGTTGACCTTTTCTAAAAATAAAAGAAGGGGGGGGGGGAATAAAGAAAAGTGTAGCCGACCACTTCGTTGTGTGTTAATTATTTTTTGTGATGCAATCATATAACGTTTATGCAAAATTTGAAGTAGATTGGGCCTAGGTTGGCAGGAAATTGGTTGACTCTAGTGCCGACATAACTAATTTAAAGAATTATGACGGATGAGAGTTATCGAACGTTGCTTAAGGATATGTCGAATAATCTCTTTACAATTTAGTTGAGGTGGCAAATAAAATTTTCACAGTACAGAATATTTAACAATATAACTACCTCCACGCATGTTGTCCAAAATGTTTCTTGTAGTTCTAATAATTATACTTCAATGTTCAATAAATGTACCAACTGCCGAATAACTGTGAATATAACCAACTTATTTTAAAATGTATGCTGCAATGTATTTATGTTTGCAAAATATAAATTAATTCCTCATTAACAATGTGCTCTCAATCTTTTAGGAAGAACAGTAAAAACTGTAAGAAATAAGGAAATATCATTTTATTACAGTGAGGAAATCTTGACTATCTCTTTAAAAAAATTTGGCAAGGATGTCATAATTCCCTAGCGATTTGCGGGATTTTTTTTCATATGTTATCCTCTGGTATAATGAAAAAATATTCGGTCGATGTCTCGTTCCTGATAATCAGCCAAATCCAATCAAATTTACACAAAGGAGTTGCTCAGCAAGTTTTTATCTCTAGTCAGCAAGTCATACCGAAACACCAATTAATATAAAGGACCGCCACGTATTCTTGTTCCATCATAATCGCCTCTGATTAGCTCGTCATTTAATAACTTCGAACAGAATGTATTCAGCCTGCGAGCAATGAAACAAAGAGATAAAAAATGTCGACACCACACCGACACGGAAGACGTTTACTCCAGAGAAAATAGGGTTTTGAATAGCAAAAAATAACGCAAGTTTGTTCTTCCCTCGAGATTGTTAGATGAGAATTGTATATTACACACCGAGGTGGGAAGTGATTCATTCCTGTCGTGAGATCAGTTAGTTAACCGAGACGCAAAGCGTCGAGTTTAGCTATGATCTCGAGACAGGAATGAAACTTCCTACCGAGGTTTGAATACTATTTTATTTACAACAATCATATTTCGATTGAAATTAATAAATCTTTGTTTCTTTCTGAACATATCTAAAGTATCACATTTAACGACAAGTTACCAAGAACGCGGTTTTCTCAGAATAATTGAGTAGATATATTGTTACCGTGACTACGGGGTATTGGTATTGGTGAGTTGGATGGTGACAGATGCGCTGCGACCTGCTTAGATCTATTGTGCCCCATCTTCTTCTGCTATCTCAAGGTGTTCTCGTTTATAGCAGCCCCTCAAGCCTCAATTCCTTCAGGAATTTAAGGATTTTGAGGGGATCTATTCGTGGTATTTCTCCCACAGTCAGCTGGAATGGTCCCAGTATATTCGATCTTTTGTGATGTACAGCAAAACACTCCATCAGGATGTGATGGGGTGTTTCTGGATGTTCCCCGCAGAACCTGCAGGTGCTGTCTTCCTCTGAGCCTAGCTTCCTTAGGTGCTCTTCGTTTCTTTCTGAACATATCTGAAGTATTACATTCAACGACAAATTATCAAGAATGCGATTTTCTCAGAATAATCAAGTAGATATATTGTTATCGTGACTACGGGGTATACAATTGTCACCAATATAAATAAATGTCAGATAAAGTCTGGAAAAGATGAAATGAGGGCGGGAAGTAGAGGTGTGTTATGTGACACTTCCCAACCTTCAATGACGTTAGTAATGACAGCGTTACATGTGTGGTTGTGAATAAAGTATAAATCAGCACGACCTTGTGTCAAGGAGTACTAACGTAGCCATCTTGAGAAAGTATATTCAAGGGGAATGTTCATCATTTCTTTCCAGAGAAAACATTGTATGCCAAGTTTTTTATTCATGATCGTTCGAAATAATGTGAACAACGATTGAATATTCGTGGGAACAATTTCAATACATTTCACTTTTCTAGTAAGCATTAGACATAGACGAACTTCATGACGCTCCCACATATGTCATTATTGTTATTCATCTTGAATAGCATCTTTAGGTGAAGGTTGTTATATGTTTCATATATAATATGATACTTTTGGTAGAGATCAACTGCACCAAATTGATATTATTTGCACTATACGCGCCTTCCGCTAAGAAGGTTTCTTCAGGTGAAGAAAATTGATACTGTTTGACTGAATATCACAATGAAAATGATTACGTGGCATTTTTGGAAACTAGTGTTATTGAAGAGGTTTTTGGTTTCAAAGAAAGAAACTGAATACCTACATATTTTCTGTCTTCTGACACTGAGATATTATGTTATAACATAAAAATATGGTCTCAGGGATAGCTCGTTTTGTGTACCAGAGTACTTCATAAAAATTCATATGAACAGAATAACGTTTCGATTAAAAGAAGAAGACAAAATCGGGGGAAGCAAGAGGTCGAAAAAGTTATTTCCTACCTCGTATTAATTTGAATGAATAATTGGTCACTTTTCAACCTGAGAGTAGGTTAGAATAATCACATTTACGAAAGATTGTGAATCAAACGCATTTCTTTTGATATCTCCCAAGTAGTGTCATATCTCGAAAATGAAAAAGTATATATATATATATTTCGGGACAAAGAATCATCAATTTGTTTACCGTTTTCTTTCGTAAAATAAATACAGAGTTCGTACCAAGAAACAGAGTTGCTGGAATACGTATTTCAAAATTTTTAAACTCTGTTATAATCGATTCCATGAGAGTATTACTCCATTTCATTGTGTAGCCCTTGAAAATCTCAACAATTTCTTCGGACATTTTCATCGCGACTGCAGGAGAATTTATGCTTGATTATTAGACTAAACTCACTTTCTCATATTGAACCTTTAGAAAATTATCACAGTGCTTATTGATGAATGCGTTTGTACACCACATTTTCACTTCAAAGTTTTGTATTTTTACGGTTATCTCAATGATTAGCATTGTGACAACCTCCTCGGAGGAAAAGTAAAATGGAAAAAAATGGTAAAATTGGAAGTTGAAGTTTAGTCTATGAACCAGACATTATACGTTATGGTTTGATTGGGCACGTTATAAATGCGTATCAAAAGAGTCCCCGTGAAATTACATATTTCAGTATTCCCGAATGCATTTTCAAAATGGAATTCGCGTGCTGGACAATGACGTTTGGCGACTTATGAATTCCACACGTTCGATAACACATAACAAGTTTCAGACAGAAATTGGAGGAAATTTCGTCAAGGTTCATTTTCTGAAAAACAAAACAAAAAGTATCGATTCATGAAGCTGTCACTTTTCACAGAAAAATTGTCGAAATCATAACCAAATATCACGTTAATGGTTAGGTTCGCTCGATTTGATACTTAGTTTGCAAAAAGCTTCATTTCGGAATAACCTATCTGTGATATTTGGAACTTCTTTATTTTTTCCAGGTCATTGTTCACGGGAAGTAGGAGTGTATTAATGACGGTGGTTTATTTGAATAATATTTCGTCGCTACCAAATCTCTAATTGTATTGTGTCGATTTTGCATAAACAAATAATCATTTTATTCTTATCTGTAATTGTTATTTTTACCAGTTTAATTTGTATCGTTTGATATTGGATTTCTTTTCTTTCCTTTGAGTTTTTCATTAATATTATAAAAATACCGTATATCTGAAATTGATAATCAATATGATACCTGAAAGAGAGTTTCGAAATATTTACCTGATCAAAGAAAAAATTAACAAATTGAACACAATAATGAATTAATAGAACCTAAAAGTATTCTATGGACTGAATATTGAAAATCGAAAGATCGAAGGAAACAAATAAAAAGTTAAATTCAAAGAGGCAGTCGGTGAAGTTGGAATTAGGTACAGAGCAAGATGCGTATATTCCTGGTGCGATCTCCGATTTAATATTGTTCCGTCAAAAACTCTAGACACGATCAATAATATCCTCGGAGTTTACTGCGATTTCCAGTAGATGGTGCAAGAATCGAATTCTGTCATCTTTTGACATTTGCATTCCAATTTATTCGAATTTTGCTAGAAGTTTTCCATAATTTTACTGTTCCTTTCAACCAGCTATTTGTCGTTCCATATCAACTATCTACCGTAGTTTTCTTAGTTAATTGTCGTTTATCTGCCGTTGCTTTCAATTATTGGTTGTTTTTCCTTTGATCAGTATTCAATTTGAATGTTGTTTTGAATAGTGTTTTTCATTATGGATATCAAACGCTGTTGTATTTATTGTGGACGAAATAATCAATCATGTATATCTTGTTCCCATGGTTAGTATGAAACATTCATGTACTGTACTCAAGTTCAACTGGTCAATATAACTCGAGCCTATTTTGACGCTCTTGCTCAGTTTTTACTTTGGTAGAAGTTATATTTGTGTTATTCGCTGATTGCTTTTGAGAATTTCCGGGTTCGACATATTTATTCCTAATTCCAGCATTAGTGAAAATGGTTGGGCATGTAGCCCAGTAGAAGGATGCACAAACCAATTTTTAAAATTATGGAATGAAAGTTCTTTCGGAAGAGTGTTTTCAAATGCGGTCTTCTTGTACAGCGCCATAATAGCCTGCACCTGAGCAATCTTTCTAATAACTTAGGTTGATCTGGACTATGGAGGGGCCAATTCATTTTTAATTAAACACTATAATGCCCAATAAACTGTATATTGATGTATTATTTTTTCAATGTAGTCCAACTCCACTACCTCTGACGTCGATACCGTTATTTCGAAGAATCTCATCAGATTATCTGAAGCAACACCGAATATAAAGCAAATGCATCTATCTGTAATATATTTAATATTGCAATATTGTAATATATTTATAAAGCGAATTCTTAGATAAGAACTGGAGCAATTTTTGACAGAACTCCTGTATCTTTCTTCTTCCTTATGTAGAGTGTTGAAAAAAGAAAGTAACACATTGACTCTGCACGAGTTGTTCTAGAGAATTCGCTAATAGAAATTTCGTCAGACTTCATAATGTCATTTGTCTAGAGTTGCCGCTTGACGCCATCTGTGAAGAAATTTGAAGAATGTGAATTTCCCTGGATGTCATTATCATTTGAGCCGTAGGTCTAGTGTTTTTGACGTAAACATTAACATTGTACAGGCATAGAAGTCATTTCACCAGGAATATATGCATCTCGGCACAGAGGTATAAAGCAAATTCTATAAGTGGAAACCTGGTTGTATAAATAATAATAATAAAACTATGACATGACATGCAAAGTCAAATTTTAATAATAACCATCACAGATATGTTCCATAGTTCACGTGCACAACTCTATGTCTCTTTTCCCAACAAATACCTAATTCGATCGGACTACGCAGTGAACGAGACAAAAAATGTCGACACGAAAGATGTAGGCCCGCTCGAATTTTCCAAACTTCGCGGCACGCTTTGTTCCACCAGACACGCAACACAAAAATCTGTTTCGACAATCATGAACAACAAAAATAAATCTTGTGAACGTATTCATGCGGACGCTTAGTATTCAACATGGGTTGCCGGCGTGCGAAGACATTGTTGCGAAGTGACTAGGCGTTTGTGGAGAACCAGTTACTAGATTAGTTGGAGCTGAATCTTGTACCGCAAGAAAAAAGTTGGGGCGATAAGTGACAGCTACATGGATGATCACTTGGTTTCAGGGTAATTAAGTACTAGTACAAATTTGGAGAATAACTATTATTATTCAAGAATTTCCTCTAGTTTTTTTATATGCAGATTCACACGAAAGGGACGCCCTGTAATGTTCGAAGAACACCGCGTGGATCAAGAGACAGGAGATACGAACTAACATTCAATTTCAATTTTTGAATTTCGTTAGCCTCAGGAAAAACCTATTTCGGCAAGGAGTTCCAAAGCTCAGGTGTTCTATTGAAAAAAGATCCCTGAGCAAGAGAGGTTCAACAGGTCTCCAAGTTCACAACAAATGGGTGGGAATTCTGTACTCGTCGAGTGATCCCTGTATATATTGCCAAGGGTGGAACGATTGATAACAATTCAGAATACGATGTTCCGATGAAGTGAGCAAGTCTGTGAGCGAAAAATCATCAACAAGACTGATTGCCTTTCTCTGGATAGAATCGAGAAGCCTCAGTGACTGTTTTGGTGCTGAACTCCACACATGAGAACTATATTCCAAGACAGGTCGTATCTGAGCCTCATAGATCATTAGAAGCTGACGAAAAGTAAAGTGCCTCGCACGAAATAGGAATCCAAGCTTCTTGGATGCACCTTCAGCGATCGGTTATAATGGCACGAGTGCATAAAAATCACCGATAATTTTGCAAGAAAGCGTGATATCTGAAAATTGCAAGTTTATTTTCATATTTTGGCGAAAGTGCCCGAGTCCGAACGACGAGTGCTCTTTCACAAAATATGAAAATAACCGAATGCAATTTGTATGAGATACCACGCTTGAATGCAAAATTATCTGGTCGTTTTCATGCACGAATGTAATTTATTGGAATATTTCACGAATAAAGAAATTCTCAAGAAAATGTTATTTTTTGTTCATTTATACTTTCCTCTATAGATTGTATGGAACACTCACCAAAATGCGAAATGTTTTTCTATTTTTGAAGTCTATCTATTTATTTGTGTTGTTTACTGACGTCTAGCGATACGGTTTCAAATGTGTTGTTATGGTGACTTGATACAATGCAATTACCGCTGTAAGTTTTTGATAATTGCATTGCTCTTATGGGACATTTTATATATGAGGGAAATATTCACTGATCGTTATTCTTAGTATCTTTGGATACTTGACTCTGTAGGAATACTTATAGATCTGACATCTGTATACCGGATGATGATAGATTGGCTTTCCTTGAAATGAGACATGCCTGGGTTTTCCTAGCATTAAATTCCACCGAGTTCATGTTAGCCCATTCCGTTATTTTCACCAAGTCATCGGTAATTTTATTGAAGTGAATGTTTCTTTGAATTTCTGTTTCTCGAGCTGGTATGGGGACACTGAAAGAGAAACTGGTATGAAGAGTACTGTCGTCCGGAAACTATGTACTGAACAGGTTAGAAGTATCACTTTTCCGACCTAGGTGAATAATTATAAAGAATGTTTCCATCGTATGTTGAAGATCCCATAATATGGAGTGGGACATTTTTGATCAATTACAGCGATTATTTTCTTCACTTGTCAAAATGTGACGTTTTTGGCATTTCACCCAATAGTAGCGGGTTATTCTATGGTTATTCCAGCCAATCATTCGGTAATATACTGATAAAACTGCCTGGTTCTTTCGATAAAACGTTGTTTACATTTGAATTGTCAAAACTATACGGTTCACTGCGTCGACTCTATGGAACTGGCTCATATTCATATAAATTATCATGAATGAAGAGTTACCTTATTATTTATAGTCATTCACTTTTCACTTTTTCAGCATAATAATAGCATAACACATTTCAATGAACACTCAAACACGTAAATAGCTCATAACCCCAACTTTAAGACAGATATAGCGAACGACCGATTCAAATATTTGAGGTTTCCTGAACTCAAATGAAGATGGCGTACAAATAGTTTTTATTAAATACAATTCATTTTTTGTGGTATGAGAGGAAACCGTTCTATAAAGATTTTGATACAACGACATAACGAATGATTTTATGTTCCTTCTGGCGCGATTTTCATTTCATTTCAATTTTCAATTATCGACCTTGTACAATGAGAGGTGTGACGCCATCTCTTGATATCGTCGGCAAGCATTATCATATTCACTGTGTAAGCATCATATCTCTTCTGGGTCATAGAGGGCATACGTCGTTGTTTGACATTTCAAATTTGTAAAATTTTCACCTATTCTCCTTTCCTTCTTATGTAAATGGAATACTGATCAATTAAATTGTTCTTCCTTCTATTTGTTCAAAATATAATCTCTCCAAATAAAACTCGTTCTTCAAATTTAATAAGATAAATTTTCATTTTCGAACTTCTTTATTTTGAGGCAGAAGCATTCAAACAAACCGAATTAGATAAAATCACTCGTCCTACGAACTCGTGATTTTATCAATCGGTTTGTTTTCATACTTTTGCCAAATAAAAAAGTTTCTGTGGAAAATGAAAATTCATCGATTAAAATTGAAGGACTCGTAGTATTACCTGATAAATTCCCGGCGGGACATTTTCGGGCTGGTAAATACCCGGTAGGTATCGAAAAATACCCGTTCGGTCCGTGTATCTATAGTAACCATTGTCAAAATGTACATTTGTCATCTTGACAGGCATAAATACTGAATTTTAAACGTCGTTGTTTTAACTCCGGAAATATTCTACCGAATCACACTCGTGCCTTGAAATAAATCTGATAACTTTCCATTCAAGCATGTTGTCAGTAAAAAAACTGCCTTTGGTTATTTTCATATTTTGTCTTTCGACAAAATATGAAAATAAACTCATGCAGTTTTCAGACATGGTTTCATGGAAAATTATCGGTAATTTTGAAGCACTCGTGTAATTACTCCCGAAAAATTATTCATATTCATTCGAATGTATGCCTTTTTTTGGTCTGCTTCCAGGTTGGAAAGTGATCAATCGTTTTTTCAAAAAAAGAAGTATATTATTCAACGAGCGTATGATGATGGCTATTATTCACGAGGGGAAGTTTACTGCCTAAATCACCGAGAGAATAATAGTTATTATACGAGAGTAGAATACTATACTTTATCCACGACTAGTATACAAATTTGTTGAAGTTTTTTTGTTGGAAAATTTTGTTATATTACATACATATTTTTGGAAACACTATTATTTCATTGAAAAAGGAAACACGAAGTCATCTCCACAACATATTTAATTCCTAAAGGAACTATGTCCTAGTTAATTAGACATGTTTCGAACATATATATGTTCATCTTCAGTTAAGTACAAAAAGGCTGGAAAAGAGTTAACAATGAGAAAACAATAAAAGTGATTTTTTACATGATACTTACGAAAGTTGGGAGATCAAAATCAACAAACTGCATTTTAACTATCATTATACTACTTACGAGAACCAAAGAGGTTCAAGGAGTTGAATTATGTTATAAGATGGGTGTGGAACCCCAGAATAATAATGAAAACTGCATTACAATTGGAAATATTAACAAAACACCATGCAAGTGTGGCGTGGGTAGACAACAGAATGGACGAAATCGTGAAACAAAACCGAAATATAAGCATCAAGGAGACAAGTGGAGGCACCTAGGAGGAATGAGGCACATCAATAATCCAAAAAAACTAGAAAACTGTACAAAATTTGAAGGTTCAGTCTTTAAGAGACAGATGTCCTTACTGAAACTAATAAATAATTATTTTGATAATGAATTATTAAAATGCAAGTAAATAAATTTAAACAAGTTTTTTTGTGATTTAACATTAGGGAGAAACAATGTCCTTTTCTGTGACTAAAAAATTCAATTGACATCGTTTCTCCCTGATGTTGAATCACAAAAAAACTTGTTTAAATTCATTTACTTGCATTATAACAATTCATTATCAAAATAATTAATTATTAGTTTCAGTAAGGACATCTGTCTCTTAAAGACTGAACCTTCAAACTTTGTACAGTTTTCTAGTTTTTTTGGATTTTTTATGTGCCTCATTCCTCCTAGGTGCCTCCACTTGTCTCCTTGATGCTTATATTTCGGTTTTGTTTCACGATTTCGTCCATTTTGTTGTCTACCCACGCCACACTTGCATGGTGTTTTGTTAATATTTCCAATTGTAATGCAGTTTTCATTATTATTCTGGGGTTCCACACCCATCTTATAACATAATTCAACTTCTTGAACCTCTTTGGTTCTCGTAAGTAGTATAATGATAGTTAAAATGCAGTTTGTTGATTTTGATCTCCCAACTTTCGTAAGTATCATGTAAAAAATCACTTTTACTGTTTCCTCATTGTTAACTCTTTTTCAGCCTTTTTGTACTTAACTGAAGATGAACATATATATGTTCGAAACATGTCTTATTAACTAGGACATAGTTCCTTTAGGAATTAAATATGTTGTGGAGATGACTTCGTGTTTCCTTTTTCAATAAAATTGGTCTTCCACTTTGAGTATGGACTACTACCTTCGTATAAACTATTATTTCATTCTAACGAATCCTTCATACAATACTGTTAACAGGTTTGAGTCAAATTAGTTTGGATTCAAAAGCTATTTTGATATGACACGCACATTCCCAATCGCTGATGGCTCGGTGTCGATGATCCTTGCCTTTTTTTTCATATTCAGGTAGGGATCTGAATTGAAAATATTTATTGGTTCACATGATTCAATTCAAAACTCAATTGTTTGTAGCAAAACAATATAATATCATAGCCGAATCAAGGAAGTATTCGACAGCTGTGAATAATGACTCATTATTCACTAGTGAATAATGGGTAGTATTGAGGTCGAGCAAACAGATGTAAAATGTGTACATTATACAATAGTCGTGCTTAAAATCATTTTTAGTGCTTCAGGACGCAAAACCCTGGAAAACGGCTGGCAAATTAGTTTACGGTCGTTGCCTAGAGTAACTGTCGACAAACTGAACGTCACTGCAGCATTTTTAGGATTTTGGTCAAGGCACCAATCTCTGGAGTTTCTGAAACATTTTCCGTACTTTCCTCCAGATTTTTCATCTATTAAATCAGAAAGGGGCGAGTCTACAAGATCTCTCAGCCCAGAAGTAGTGCAAGTAGCTGAAATCTCACTATCGCTTTCGGAAATCTTCACGACTCCTCGAGAAATGTCAAATTGGTTTGTTTTGGTAAATAATTCATTTCCATAACATAAAAACAGTGTGATATTGACGGCGTCAGTTTACGTTTCTATATTCGCGTTGAAACAATGTCTTTTCAAAACGATGTGATGCTTATTGGAATTATATTATTTTCAAGTTTGCAAGAAAGATATTGGCCACGTTTACACCGTCGCTTGGTAAGCTGACTAATGATTTTATTTCAACCAGATAATCTTGGTCATCTTGGTGTAAACAGTACACTTGGTCAGGTGACCAGCTTGGTTTGGTACCGGAAATTGTTGCGTACCAGACCAAAATAGTCAAGTGACCAAGATGATGTAACCACCTACGGCCTTGACTATCCGGAAATATGCAAAATTTGGTTTGAATCTTTGCTAAGCGTGAGTACTAAAACTCCTCAAATCCATTTTTGTATCTATCAACAGAACCACATATCTCAAATCTAATGTTTATTATTTACTTTGAAACTGAATCTATAAATCCATGAATTATTGACGTTTTTATGTGTTAGTATAGTTGCAAAACTGTTTATACTTCTGTTACATTCTGTGGTATGTTTCTCAAATAAGAACCAAACATAACCAAACTGTTTACTAATTGAACATGGTGTAAACAGGCAGTTACTTATTGACTTGGTCTGAATTTGGTATGGTCAACTTGGTCAGAATACCAAATTAGCGCACGAAGTAAACGTGGCCATTGTCGCGAAATGTTTTGGGACCTCGAGATTATTCAACCTCAGACTCAGTGGCCTCGGCGATAATCTCCCTCTTGAAACGCTAAATTATATATTACAATGACAAAATAGTTGAGGCTTTCGCGGCCGAGGTTTTCAGTGTCAATACTTTTATTCGGGTTTGAAGGCCGTCGTTTTTTGGAATTTCTTCCTGACGTTTCGCTGGCCCGAGTGGCTAGCTTCTTCAGAGGTTCATTCATCTTGGAATTCACTCCGATGACTGGAGATTGTTCCTTCGCAAGTTGTATTTATGCCGATTCAGGTAGTTTGCGGTGCTAATTATTCCATTCGGATTCGGGGAATTGTCATTAATATTGATTACCTTGTTCACTTCCTGTGGGTTCGGAGAATAATCATCATTAATATCTGAAGAACTACCTGCAAATATTATCGATTTTCTTAAAATGGGATTCCATATTCGATTGAGGTTGACAGCTTCTTCTTTTCTGTTGAAATTATCCGTGTGTTTGTGGATTTCTATTGCCTCCCGTACCAGTCGGCTATGGTATCCCTGGTTGGGTGCAATCAGTTTTGCATTTTCAAACAGAATCCTGTGGTTTCCCTCACTAAGTGCGTGTTCCGCCACAGCCGACTTGTCAATTTGCCCTAGTCTGCAGTTTCTCTCATGTTCCTTTAGCCTAGTTCCCATGGATCTTTTGGTGGTACCGATGTATACCTTCCCACAGGTGCACGGTATGCGATAAACCCCTGCTGCAGACAGTGGATCTCTTTTGTCTTTAGCCGATCTGAGGCTCTGCTGAATCTTCTTTGTGGGTTTAAATACAGTTTTTATGTTGTATTTACTCAGGAGTTTTCCAATTCTGTCTGTGACCCTCGGGATGTATGGCAAATATGCA
Source organism: Zygogramma bicolorata (assembly GCA_032362365.1). Classification (NCBI taxonomy): domain Eukaryota; kingdom Metazoa; phylum Arthropoda; class Insecta; order Coleoptera; family Chrysomelidae; genus Zygogramma; species Zygogramma bicolorata. Next base: position 27,187 of record JAVJAQ010004482.1, on the reverse strand, counting down.
TGTGCAACTATCTGAACGTCCTCCTTGTTTCGAACAGTGGAATTCTTCAGTTTCATGGCCCTGTTGATCTCGGGTACACTGTATCCATTCGACCTCAAGGTCACTTGAAGATGTTCCAGTTCTTCCTCATCTTCAATTGACCTTGAGGTCGAATGGATACAGTGTACCCGAGATCAACAGGGCCATGAAACTGAAGAATTCCACTGTTCGAAACAAGGAGGACGTTCAGATAGTTGCACATGCATATTTGCCATACATCCCGAGGGTCACAGACAGAATTGGAAAACTCCTGAGTAAATACAACATAAAAACTGTATTTAAACCCACAAAGAAGATTCAACAGAGCCTCAGATCGGCTAAAGACAAAAGAGATCCACTGTCTGCAGCAGGGGTTTATCGCATACCGTGCACCTGTGGGAAGGTATACATCGGTACCACCAAAAGATCCATGGGAACTAGGCTAAAGGAACATGAGAGAAACTGCAGACTAGGGCAAATTGACAAGTCGGCTGTGGCGGAACACGCACTTAGTGAGGGAAACCACAGGATTCTGTTTGAAAATGCAAAACTGATTGCACCCAACCAGGGATACCATAGCCGACTGGTACGGGAGGCAATAGAAATCCACAAACACACGGATAATTTCAACAGAAAAGAAGAAGCTGTCAACCTCAATCGAATATGGAATCCCATTTTAAGAAAATCGATAATATTTGCAGGTAGTTCTTCAGATATTAATGATGATTATTCTCCGAACCCACAGGAAGTAAACAAGGTAATCAATATTAATGACAATTCCCCGAATCCGAATGGAATAATTAGCACCGCAAACTACCTGAATCGGCATAAATACAACTTGCGAAGAAACAATCTCCAGTCATCGGAGTGAATTCCAAGATGAATGAACCTCTGAAGAAGCTAGCCACTCGAGCCAGCGAAACGTCAGGAAGAAATTCCAAAAAACGACGGCCTTCAAACCCGAATAAAAGTATTGACACTATATATTACAGTGCTAGTACGCAAGCCGAGTGCGAGAATCGCACAAGTTATGTACTATATTTTCCAACGACCACTTATTTTACTGAACAGTATGTAAATATCAGATCGTGTTCATTGAGTAGCCTGACTAATCTCATCTTTTTAGTTGTGACAATCTACGTTTGAATAACGTTTCTATAGAAAGTTCAAATGAATTTACAATTAGTTTCATATTGAAATCAAAAATACCGATAAATAACGTTCATTTGAAAAAATGGCAGTAAGTACTTATTAGATACAACTGCTGAACAAATTGAATTACTTGGAATAAAACAAATAATGAAAATACAGAGAATATCATAATTAGATTAATGTGAATCGACTTACGAGATCTAAAGTATATATCTCTGATAATGATAATTCGAATCAGAGTTGGCCTATTAGGTCAATCTCCATCTGTGTCTCCACTGTTTCACCCTTTTACAACGTGTCATGAAGCTAATATACTATATATCACTATACTCTGAATATTTAACTGTGAGAAATGGATCGTTGAATAACAATCAGAGAGATATGTGACCATCGTTTCTCATCGTTTAATCAGAGATAGATAGATTATTATTACGGGCCCATCAATGATGGAATCTGGTTTGAACGGTTTTAATAATTGACGCAATAGCTAATCGGATCTGAGTACCAAATCATTTGATTAGCATAGTTAACGAGTTTGTTAACGAACTATAAGTGTTTCATGAATGTGGCGGGGCAATCACAGTCAGATAGTTATAAGAAATGAGACAATACAGGCGAGATGCTTCTTTGAAATCTGATCAGTACGTGGATTGTTAGAAATTGGATATCTCAGCAGAACGGATACGTTGAAAAATTTGTTGATTATTTACATTTGATTATGGATCCCATTAACCTTATCTGAGTCCTTGTCCAAATTCACGAGGTGAATGAAAAACTGTCATTCATATAAACAGTTCCATTTTGTGTAACGAAATTAACTCAGTGAAGCAAGATACCGGAGAAAAAGACCACAAATGAAATTTTTCCACGAGTTTAATGTGCGATTTTTCTGGTTCCCATGAAAAAAGTGTTAATATTCATCTCGTATCAGTGATTCCATATATTTTTCCAAAAGTAAGGCAGGTTGACTACAACAATTTCAGTTATCTTATGATTGAAAATGATAATTTTGTGTTGGATATACAAGAAATTCAAGTAATTGGAATTCCATATTTTTCCTTTCATTAAATGGTAAATAAGCGAAACAGCACCGTGATTATTATTCTGTTGAGATTTTGTTAACCTCATTTCACTGAAAATTCGATGCCTCTGACTTCCAGCCTATCAGATGCTTACATCTGATAAAATATCTTGGATATGTACAATACATCAAAGATCAACCTGGAACCAATATGTGGACAGAAAAAAAAGCGGAGATGACATATATAGTGGCCAGGCACTGTTATGGAAAAAAATGGGGATCAAAACCAATGGCTGTCCATAATGGTGGTCAAAGACAAAACAAATATCTGCTATGAACAAATTGAGCAAGCGAAAATCTACCCAGTAGCGCTCACGGAAGAACTTTAATAAAAGGATCGTCGAGGAAAGAATCTGAAGACTTGCTTCACTGTAATAGGGATCAGATAACAGTGGAAATGGAGCTAGTGGCTGGATACTATCCATTCGAAGTACTGTACAACGGCGACCTTAGCTGCAGACAATGCAACAAAGAGACAGAGCCAGCTCGACACAAAATGCAATATACATAATATGAAAAACAAATCTCGATCAAGAAAAATATGAAAAAAAGCAATCAACCTGCACAAGCTTGGGCAGGAGACAAGGGTGTTGGAATGGATGTCATGAAATTTAAAGAAGTACAGCGCAATGAAAACTAAGTCAAAGTCAAAATATGCTTTATTGTCTAAAGATCAAGATCACATCGACAAACCTTTTTTATAATAATTCAAGAAATAAATCACACATATTAGCTTTGGCTACTTGTCTAGCTATAATAATTTGGACAATATTTTCAAAAACCATGTACTGCAAAATTGTATACATTGGGAATTACTGAATATATGTACAAGAATCAATAGACAGAAAAGGACAACAAAAACAATTGTATTTACATAGCACACTAATTCACTTCCGCGAATATAGTCGATAAGGGTTTACTTGTGAAATTTTCAATATTAATTGAATAAAAATGTATTACGTGTTAGACACAAGTTGAATCAAATGTATCTTGGTAGTACTCTGATAAACTATAATAGGTTCTTTCATAAAAAAATTTTTTTGAAACTTCTTTTTAGTTTCTGATATTGCATGCACTTTTTAGATTTGATGGAAGGTGATTATATTTAACCCATTATAAATGGAAGAGTCTTCTATAAGGGAATATCTTGGAACTGGTAATTCAAACTCGTTCTTTTGTCGAGTGGCGTTTGCGTTGATTGAAAACCGATTCTGATGTTCAACTATGAGACATATAGTTTCAATAACAAAAATCGATATTACAGTGAGAATTTTCTTTTCCTTAAACAGAGGTCTGCAAAAATCTCGTGACTTCGCCTTACAGAGAAAACGTACAGCTCTTTTCTGTATAACTAAAATTGATTGCAGTGTTGTCACAATACATGCACCCCAGAAAGGAATTCCATATCGCAGTTGAGATTCTATGAGAGAGTGATATGTAACTTTGGCAGCAGCGAATCCTAACTCATCAGATGTCAGCCTCACAGCGTAAGACTCTGAGGATAACTTTGATTTGAGGCCCTTGATATTGTCCTCAAATTTCAAATCACTGTCAATAAAAAATAGTAGATGGTTTATTCCCAACAAAATTGTTGTCAACTTGTATATTGCTAATGGAACATTTGAAGCAAATAGCGTTCGTTTTAGTGAAACTGAGAAGATTTGCGTCACACCATCTTCTTATAATGCTAATATCACAATTTATTATTGTTTCAAGTTCAGAGGGATTTTGATCATGCTATAGAATTGTAGTGTCGTCGGCGAAAAGCGTAAACTCCCCTTTAATATCATTATATGTCAGGTCATTTATATACAGAAGGAATTATAGTGGACCAAGGATTGAGCCTTGAGGAACTCCACAGTTGATTTTATTTTCCTCAGAATAACTGGTCGTTTTCGACTGTTGTAGTTTCCGAAGTAGTCCCAAATAGCACACGACGTCCTGAAGACGAACCATTTATGTCCCAGTAACGTCGATACGTCCCGGGACGTATAGGAGACATTCGAAGAACGTACATTTCCGGATGTACCATGTATGTACTGGTTAGACGTCCCATGTAGGTACATACTTGGTCCTGTTCCAATCGGAATGTAATAAAAACGTACATGCTCGGAAGTACTATGTACGTACTTTATTAAGTGTCCCTGATACGTTTACATTAACTCCTCTTCAGGTACGTACTTTTCGGAATGAATTAGGGACATACCAATGACGTATTTTTTTGTGAATCCCATGTACGTACTGCTCAGGCGTATCATTTACGTACATGTTTGGAAGAACTATGTACGAACTATTTGGACCTTCCAGGTGCGTACATATTGAGTCCCTTTCAGATACGTATCTTTCGAAACGTTTGCGGGACATAGTAATGACGTACATTTTTGAAAAGCGTATGTACATACTATCTGGACGTCTCGTTGACGTACTCTTTTGTACATACTGTTTGGACCTCCCAAGTACGTACGGATTGGGTTCCTTTCATTTTCTACATTTCGGTTAGTATGTACATACTGTTTGAAACTCCCGAGTACGTACGTATTGGGTCCCTTTCGGTTCAAGGGGTATTGGTATTTTGAGAGTGATCACTTAGTGTATTCAAACATATATCAATATTGGTAATGCAATATTCATGGTGAATTATTCCTAAAAAAATTTAGAAAAATGGAAACATCGACATGTGGTGAATTTAAATACCAGAAAATTACATACAGAATTTTTGCACAGCAAGTTTGATATTCCAAAACCGCCATCAGATGAGACAGTGATCCTTTAGTGTTTTTTCGAATATGTTTTCATTGTTACTGAACTTTCTAAAATTTTAATATTATCTCGAACAAAACTAACTTGAAGTCATCACATCTATAGCACCCAACTCCTTGTAAAAACAAGTATCTCCGTGCCGTAGAGCGTAACAGTGGTCGACAATAATATCTCCATAGTAAAGGTCGAGAGTTCAAGCCCCGCAGCAGCCATGTCTTTTTCCAGGTAAGTATTCGGTTAGATGGTTAGTACACGTGAATGAGTAAAATTTGTGAAATTTAATACATGACTATTTGGTAAAAAAGAAATGAATAATCCCGAATATGAAAACTTAGATTCATTAAATGATATCAAACGATATATCATTACACTGTTTTTGAATATTGATCTAATATCGCCGAATGTTCACATTTTTTTGTGGCCACTATTGATATCTACAATATAAGGTTAATATTCCCGTAATATTGAACCAATATTGGTCAAATATGTTTGTTCTACTTGGGATAGCGCATACAGAATGGAAAATGTACAATGTACGTTTTTGGAATGTCCCAAACAGTTCCCCTTTCTGTACATTTCAGGTCCTGTGTGGACTAGAAAAGTACGTACCTGGGATTACCGACTATGCGGAAACGGTAAGTCCCAGGGAGGTCTTATGTACGTCTGTCGGAGACGAAAGTACGTCCCAAATACGTACAATACATCCTCACCGTACATATGCAGTACGTCCACTGGACGTACCTGTGCTATTTGGGGTGTACCATGACTAACACAGTCAAACGCCTTCGATATGTCACAGAACACAGCAGCTGCAATCTCCTCATTCAATTTGTTATATAGACTGTACAGTAATGAAAAAATGGCATCATGAGTATTTGTTTTACTCTGGAATCCAAAGTGACATTTGTTTAATATCTGATTTTTCTCGATAAAATCCACTAGTCTTTTCTTGACTAGCTTTTCTATAATTCTTGACTAGAGACTGAAGTGCATTCCGGAGATTTGACAGCGACAAGACAAAACAAACCTCCTACTTTGAAGGAAAATTATTCAAATATATTCGAACATTCAGCAAATGTTCCGACTCCTTGACTTTATTGATTTCTGAAGATTCCTGTCTTCTCCAATGATGCAATACATCATACATGATTGAACTTCACGTCAGAAGATGATTTCCAAAAGTTGAATTCGTCTTTTCAAACCAAAACACTACACCATTCTCCTCCATTTTTTTGGTGAAAGATCTTCCTGTTCGACCTAACACAGTTGCAAATCAGTGTCATTTGAGGATGGTTTCACTA
>JAVJAQ010004482.1:4429-18932 GCA_032362365.1 Zygogramma bicolorata | reverse complement strand
CAGAGAATTTTTTGGGCTCTGGCACTTGGTCTATATTGGATAGATTCATTCTAATGCAAAATAAGGAATTTGACTACTGTTTGAATATCATTGGCTGTGTTCGGGTTCACAACAAAAACAGTTCGGGAACGGTTCGAAATAGTTGGACTGTTTTAGCGTAAAAAGTTTATCGCGAATATATCTACAATAATTGGGTGGGTGACTATGTTGATCTGTCCTAGATGAGTATTTATTGTGAACTCGAAAACGGGTATTATTTTGTGGTGTATGAAATTTTTCTCTATTTTCCACAAATTTTCATGAAGAATAAAATTTTCTGATGAATGAATGATTAAATTGTGAAGTTATATTTTTAGAAACACTTAACAATGATAACTTTTCACTTTCGAAATTTGGGAAGGAAAATTTTTTACCAAGGTTTTTATTTCATAAAGAACATTCAGACAGTAGGTATCATTATTATTGTCATTACCACGATGGCGATCGTTCAACCGTCCCAGTCTGTGGAACGAATCAAATTACTTATCGTCCAGTTCCAACAGATTGCCTGTTTCGGATGCTTCGAATCAAATTAGACCCAATTAAGAGAGCTTAAATAGCTCAAAAAACCACCAGACGAGAGTAATCACATACAAACAGCCGTCATGAGTGGCAGAACTAACGCGTTTCGCATATCCTTCCTTTGTTTATTTATATATCGGGGGACCAGTTGCTTTGACTGAAGCGGCTTTAACGACACCTGAATTCCCGAACAAAAACCAAACGTGGCCAGTAACTTGGAGATTAATAAGGCAAAAACGTTGACGAAGTTGATCTACATGGCGGGATAATTATTGTAAAATATTGTGAATCTCCACTAAGTCGTTACTGAAATATGCGGCAAGAGTTTGTTGTTAATGACACGCCGGAAATGAACTGAATGTTCAGAAAATTATATAGAAATTATTCGACATAGATAACGAAAAAGTTTTCAATATCTCATATTGAATCGATTATAAAAAGATTAATAAGTGAAATGAAATATCTCTACAAATAATAATTTATGGGGTTGGAGATACGCCTATGTGGTCAGGATGCGGAATGCAAATATTCTCTCATATAAAGTAACATACTGAAATATTTTGGAAAGTTAGTCCTCACAAAAACAATGACAAAAATCATCGTGCACTTGACAGAGTTTGTGCAAACGAATCTACTCCACTTTTCCGCAATGAGTTTACCATTTTGTACATCGTTGGAAGGTCCTATGTATCAAGAAGGCAATTTTATAGCTTGATAGCTGACCCGTGCCCACTTCGTTGGGGGTTAATCATTTTTGTGATGCTATTATATTGTGTAGTTCTTAGTACTTAGTTTCATTGGGTTCATAACAGCTCTGAGTTCTAGGCGCACTCGAAAGAGCTTTTGAAAGAAGTCGAAAATGTTGAATCCTTTTTTATCCGATAGACAATGAATTTCAATAGAATATGAAACATGTCTTCCATCGAATCTGTTGGAGAATATTTTTGAAAACTGTGAAGTGCGTTGTCCCATACAAACTATGATCCCGTTTTTCATCCCCTTAGGCTTGGATTTTGGAAAAACTTTCCATATCGGATGCCTACATCATGTAAAGGATACATCCTTCAAGTTTCAGACCTTTACGATCAGTGCTATAGGCCGTGCGTTGATCGACCCCTAAAATAACTTTCTACACCGTTAGGCGATTTATTTCAATAAAATACGAAACACGACTTCCATCTATTCTGTTGAAGAATTTTTATGCAAAATTTGAAATAGATTGGACCTATGAATCACGTTGTCCCATATAAACTTTGAACCCGTATTTCACCCTCTTAGAAGTGGAATTTCTGGAAAATATTTCTTATCGGATACCTACGTCACACAAAGAAGACACCCTCTAAGTTTCAGAACTATACAATCAGTGGTTTAGGCTGCGCCTTGATTAACTCGTAAAATAAATTTTCTACTCATTTTCAACTCCGTTAGACGATGAATTCCAATAGAATACGAAATATGTCTTCCATCAATTCTGTGAAAGAATTTCAATGTAGAATTTGAAGTAGATTAGACGAAGGCATCACGTTGTTCACCAGTGAAGGCTCGGCAAATTTTAAGAATCTAAGATAGGTAACACTAAGCATATATCAGGATTAAACTTCAATAATAAAAATAAATGTTTATTTAAAAAAAAAAAATTTATATTTTTATTCGAAGTACAGTTAAAAACACTATAATTGATCAGTTATCGAGCGGGATGAAAAATGATTAAATTACTAAAATGGCCATAAAAAAATAGGGGTTGGTGATGAAAAAGTAAAAATTTAGGGTTGTATGTATTTTTCAATGCCACATTTTAAAGGAATTAAAACAAAAAATTTCGTTGAAGAATAAAAAAAAATTAAGGGTGAACAACTCTTATCACTTAGGGGTATGGAAAATAGATAGTAGCCGATTCTCAGACCTACCGAATACGCATATAAAATTTGGTGAAAATCGGTAAAGCCGTTTCGGAGGACTACGGTCACTAACATCGTGACATGGAAATTTTATATATTAGATTACAGAGAAGCAAAGAACGATGGTCCTACGAGTGGATAATATTAACATTTCTTGTGAGATATACACTCCACTTGTTCTACATCTATAACAGATAATAGTGAAATACCGTGAACTTCAATTTCGATGTCATTAAAAATTTTCATCTAGGTGCCTTGAAATAACTGAATCGAGCTGTTACTGTTTGAAATTCGAAATTCTATGAGACACCTGATTTATTTTGTAATACCAACTATCAGTGTAACACAATGAAGTTATTGTACCGTTAAAATGACATTTTTTTATGGTGAATGTATTTTTTTTTCAAGTTCTAAACCCACAATAGTCTGAAAAAACAGGATTGATATTGGAATTTATACAAAGGCAGAAGGGCAGATTTTCAATCTACCCTGTTAAGTAGCTGCAATAATTCAGCACTTCCTTTTGAAAGGATTAGTCAGCAACTTTTCGTATAGTGGAGATATGGTGATGATGTTTTTGCTATATGGAGTCATGGTTGATATTTCCCTGACATTTTTTTGGAAACATAAACGAACAAGAACTAACAATAGAGTTCACAATGGGAATAGAGATGAACGCTGAACTTCTTTTCCTTGATGCAATTGTTAAGAAATCAACACTTCATGTAGACAAGTGTATATCGAAAGAAAACATATAACAACAGATATCTTCACTATAATTCAAATCACCATACAAGTGTCAGAAGAGCTTTAGTAATACATATTTTCGATAGAACAAAAATAGTATGCAATTCATTAGCAAAAACCGATGAAGAGGTTAATTTTATAGGATCAATAGTGAAGGAAAAAAAATGGTCAGAGAATTTTATAGAAAATACATTGATTGAAATTGAGAATCATAACATAGCTTCCAGTGAGGACATATAATCTGCACAAACGTAACCAAACAATTTGAAAGAACATGATGAACATTCGACTCAGTCGATGGACATACTTCAAACGAATTGTTCAAGAGATGATTTAACAAATAATTTTCTTTATGTCCCTTGGCTGTTTCAACAGAAAAAGCAGATGGGCTGCAGGTATAATGTAAGAAGAACATACGAAACAACAAAGAGTTTTGAAAACGGAAGTGGATTTGGGTCTCAATACGTCAACGATTAGTATTTTGATGAAAATCAGTTCTTGTTTTTTGCAGACAAATTTGAAATATATTAAACGTTGCTAATTGAATGGGTTCCACTCATAAGGTTTTTGAATTATCGCAGCAACTTATCGAGGTAGATTGAAAATCTTCCTTCTACCCTTGTGTAGATTCCAATATAAAGAAGGGAAGGAAACTCAACCTTGTAATTACAGACGAATTGCATTGCTTTCTATCATTTCCAAAGTCATGAAAGAAGCAATCAATATGAAGCTCATCAAATTCTAGAGAAATCAGGAATAATCAATAATCAACAATACGGATTTCGCCATCAAAGATCAGCCAGTGACTTATTGGATTATGTTTCTCATATTTGGCAGCATTCAATCGAAAAATTCGGAAGTAACGATAGCTGTTGCACTCATTTCTTAACTGCTGTCTTATGGTTTGCCTCCTGAGTTGTGTGTTTTGATGAAGTTTCTTGTCAGATAGGTCTCTGTATGCGGTTGTTGATGGAGTATCATCTGATATTCTCCCATTCAATGCAGGTGTTCCACAAGGTTCAGTTGTAGCGCCCACTTTGTTTCTGTTTTAATGATAATTTAATATAATGGGGTAAAATATACTTGGTGGAATTTAATGCTAGGAAAACCCATGAATGTCTCTCCTCGAGGAAAGCTGATCTATCATCATCTAGTATTCAGATGTCAGGAGTAACCATTCCTACAGAGTCAAGTATCTCGATGCTAGGAATTACGTTCAGTGATAAACTCTCGTGGGAAAATCATGTGAGATCGATCGCTAAAGATGCTTCCCAGAAACTATTTCTATTCCGTGCGAAGAAATACTTCACTTCTCGTCAGCTTCTGATGATCTACAAGGCTCAGATAGACCTGCCTTGGAATATGGTTCTCATGTGTGGAGTTCGGCACCAAAACATTCATCGAGGCTTCTCGATTCTATTCAGAGAAAGGCAATACGTCTTGTTGGTGATTCTTCGCTCACTTCATTGGTGAAAGGGTCGGAGACTTGTCTGTCTTCTGAAGATATTTTCACGGTCAGTGCTCTTCTGAATTGTTATGAATTATTCCACCCTTGGCAATATCTACACGGATGACTCGACGAGTGTAGAATTCCCACCCCTTTATTGTAAATTTGAACATCTGTCCAACCTCTCTTGCTCAGGGATCATTTTTCAATAGAACAGCTGAGCTTTGGAACTCCTTGCCAAAAGAGATCTTTCCTGAGGCATACAAACTTCAAAAATTCGAAGTGAATGTTAATTCGTATCTCCTGTCCCTTGATTCACGCGGTGTCCTTCGAACATTACAGGGCTTCCCTTTCGTATGAATCTGCATATAAAAAAAATATATATTTTTAATATTTTTTCAGATTGTGGTAGGTTAAGAACCCTAAAAAAATTGAAAAATGAAGTCGTAGTGTTATCAGGTAAACAAATCAAATTGATGGAATGTACTTCATTGTTCTGTCAAGAACAATTAAGAAAGAGCATTCTTGTGTTGTAGATTTAGAAAAAATCCCTTTTCGTATGTTTCTCTTCGCAACAAATCCTCATCCCGGTGATTACCCCGTGGATTCGCAAACCTCACACATCTGTGGTTCTTTTGCAGTCGTTTCCTAATTGAAACCTGGAAATGTTAGTTACTCGGCGAAGAAACTTGCTAACCAGCAGAATTGTCGGGAAGGAGATGTGCTGCATTCTCAAAAATGTTCTGGAATCGTTTCTGAAGAGTGATCAATGAATACTGACTGATTTACTGAATACTGAATACCGAATCTTGACCTCCCTCAATATTTATTAAAATTCATATGCTGAGGTTGCGAGTTTGCTCCGGTCACCGTACTGAGGGGAAATGCTTAGCACGCATCCGTGCAAGTTTGCGAATTTGAAGATTGTTTTGTATTCCTTTATCCTGTACTCGTATCAATTTGATGTCTATGAACTTGGAGTATTAAAATATGGAATTGTTGATACTGAGTAGCTCTGTTTTAGAATATTGAAGTTGAGGTTGAAATATCTCTCAATTCATGTATTTGTTCGGATGGATTTGAATAAATTAATAACAACTTTCCATATTTGACACTATCAAGAACAGTTAAGATAGAGCATTTTTGTGTTATAGCCGTGGAAAAATTCCTTTTCATATGTTTCTCTGTGCGACAAATCCTCATCCCAATGATTACCCCGTGGATTCGCAAACTTCACACATCCGTGGTTCTTTCGCAGTCGTTCCCTAATTGAAACCTGGAAATGTTAGTTACTCGGCGAAGAAACTTTAGAGCATGTTTGACGCTTCGCCGAGCCGGATCCTCTGCAGAACTGAATAATGCGTAGAGAACGTGGCGGTAAAGTTTCATAAACCCCCTTCGGGCCGTAAACAGATTAGAACGTGAAATGGGTCCTGATGGAAAGGTATTACCCTTTAACGAGATTAAAGGTTCTGAATCATTCGGGGCCAGGCGCTGGCTTGGGAGTTCTTTCATCTCGGAATGAGTCATCTAAGTCGCAGTGTTTAGTGGGGTGACAGGTATGATTAGTTGAAAAATTCATCAGTTGTATTCACTGGCAACCAGTGGGTTAGTGTCAGACTATTTCGATCGTTCCTGTTCCGATAATCCTGAACAGAACTGTCCAGTTAATTCAATTTTTGATTTTCGATATTCATCACAACGGCATGCCCTTGTAAGGCCTATAGCTGAAGCAGCCTGAAATCAAAACATAACAACAATTCAAATATTTTCAATTCATACCTTTATCAGCAAATACTTTTGATCAGGCGCATCTTTCGAAAATTGTTGAATTTCTTCAGATGTTAATGTTTTTGACTGTGTTGGAGCATATTTCAAAAATACACGTAGTTTTACGTATTTTTATATTTCAACACAGTTTGTGATAATAAAGGTACTACTCAGCATCGAGTACTGAAACCACAATGTTGATGATTTCAATCTCCCTGACAACTCTTCAAAATGAACTAACAAGGTATTTTCGAAACAAGAATATACCTTGGCTTTCATTTTCCAGTCCATAAAGTTTCTGTAAGCGATTTCATATTTTTCTCTTGATGTGCTTGGTAGCAAATTATTGCAAACATCTATTGCTTTCTGAACAATTTCTGGAGGTGTATTATCCAACTCTCAATCTTCGTTTTCCATGATTTTCAATATTTAATAAATCTGAACTGTTTATACTATAACAATCAACAATGAAACTATTTTCGTTGGGTAAGTTGACAGCAATAATTATGCAGTGCTTCAGTTTTTTTGTTATAGAAACGCCTACAATGGGCTACTTAGCTCTTTCCGGCATGGTGGTACATATGTACCACCATTCTCAAATGTTTCTGTTGATGTGCTGAAGCTGAAATATTCATCTATATCACTATAATGAACTTCTTTGGTGTTTTTCCTCTATGAGAGAGATGGCGGTAGCTATCATGTTATTAAGGATAGCACTTGACAACACGGCAAATGGTCAGTAAAGGAACTTTCTGCTGGTTAGCGAATGGTCATTTCTTATCTTTTTCGTGCAACAAGGGGATATTTTTCCCCAATTTTAGCGTGCAACGAAGAGTTAGATATTACACGCGAATTGTCAGCGTAGCGTTGTCAACATGGAGAAAGTGTCATATCAATCTGACATAACAATTCATGACTGACTTGGGTTACCGTGAAAATATTTTGCTGACTTATAAATCCAATGAAATTTATATATTTGAGGTCATGTGAATGAAAATAACAAATTAGAGCAACATTTCACTGATAACAGATCTCATGGGCTGTTTTCACTTCGTTGCTACAGTTACGCATGAATGTCAATTTTGACGTTTCTCATTAATTAATATAAATTCAACATGTCACGTTTTGGTTGTGATAATGATGGGAAGATAAACGAAATTATCAAGTCAAATACACCCAGAAATACTGTGTACAGTAAGAAATTTGTTTGGAAACCTTTAATTGACTTTTGCAGTATTAGAAATTATGAATTAGATGGAAGCCGAAAGGTAGAAGAAATAGCGTCAATTTTAAAAGATTGAGCCGTGAAAATGAGAAGAAAAGATGGTACGCATTTTAAAGAAGCTATGGTCAAAACTATGTGGAATGTAACAAGTAAGCTTTTACAAGAAGAGTATTTTAAGGAAATGAATGTTATAATTGACCCGTTTAAAAGTGTTGTTTTTCAAGAAGCGCGAGCAGCCCTTCAAAAAAAGCAAAAAAAATTCTTCCGAATAACCGTCAAACATTGATAATTGTGCGAAAAAATGTAATAACAGATTTCTCAAGCTTGTTGCTTATTGGAAACAGACCTCCGCCTACGGCTTTTGAAATCAGTTAAATTTTTTCGCACAATTATCAATGTCCTCGGGTTATTACTACTGATAACAGTTCGAAATTATCTCTCACTGTAATGGCGGATATTTCTCACTGCGTGAGAAATCTTTTGTTTTGAACGTATGAAAGAGATGAGAGAAGTGGCACATTGTATAGCATCTGTAGAAAAAATAAATTTTCCTACGACCACATGCGAAAATGACAAATATCACCCTAGAGATGAGAAGTAAAAATATCACTCTAGAGTGATATGTCGTGTATCTATATATATATTTATAAAAACCGTCTAAATTTGGAAAATCCTCATGAAATGAAAATTAACCTTGGGGTTGCAGTCATAAAATGAGTTTGGCCTGATATAGTAAAACTCTTTATTAAATTGTCGAGCTTTCGAAAATCTTTATTTTCTTTTTCAAGACATCTGAAAAACGTTTATTGTTACATAAAACACTAAAACATGTTAAAATTGCACTTACTAATGTGAGATTAGATGTAAAACAGTGATATTTTCGGAGACATGGTTTCCAGTTTAGTTTTTATGAATGTTTCTGATAAGAAATGTTTTTTCTGTTTGTGATGGACAAGGATTTTTCTTCTGCTGTTTTACATCTAATCTCACATTAGTAAGTGCAATTTTAACATATTTTAGTGTTTTATGTAACAATAAACGTTTTTCAGATGTCTTGAAAAAGAAAATAAAGATTTTCGAAAGCTCGACAATTCAATAAAGAGTTTTACTATATCAGGCCAAACTCATTTTATGACTGCAACCCCAAGGTTAATTTTCATTTCATGAGGATTTTCCAAATTTAGACGGTTTTTTCAACTAGTCCAGTCAAGAGACTACCCTTCTCTATATATTTATATATATATATATATATATATATATATATATATATATATATATATATATATATATATATATTGCCTAATGGAATTGAAGTGTGCTTTGAAATTAATATTGCAAAAACGTCAGATTAACTTTAGAAGTGTCACTTTTGCATAATATGCATCATTCTAATCATATACAAAACCGTGAAAATAGTATCTAAAATTCCATGAAACATGGATGCAGATATTAATAGTGATGATCAATGTACTCCACCTGAAATTGAAGAGGCCGCAAAATTAACGTCACTAAATTTACTGCCCGTGAAGTCCAAAAGAAGGTACGAATACTCTTACTATCAATTTATTTCATGGCGAAGAAATAAGGAAATAAGAAACTCCTTTTCTGAAAACGTTTTGCTTGCATACATGGGTGAACTTTCCAATAGAATCCAATGCTCAACATTATAGACTGATTATTCTATGTTGCGTACCATTTTATCCATTCACCACAACGTAGATATCTCCAAATATAGTAAACTCAAGGCATTTTTCAAAAGGAAAAGTGACGGATATAAACCGAAAAAAGCTAAAATTTTGACACAACAAGAAATTTGTGAATTCATAAATAAAGCCTCCGATGAGATTCATTTACTTACAAAGGTATGTCATTGGTATTGAAAAAAAGTCTATACATTTATTTAATTATGTTTATTTCGGATTGTGTTGGTTATGGGTATATCTGGTGCACGTCGCAAGCAAGAACTTACCCATTTATGTATAAAAAACACTAAAGATTTGGGGAATGCGGCTGTCATTCAAATTAATAATACAAAAAATAAATGCTGTCGCAAGTTCACTATTACTGAAAACTTTTATAGCATATATAAAAAATATGCCAATCTAAGACCACCAACTACCGAAACACGCTTTTTTCTTAATTATAGAGACCAAAAATGCACAAAACAAGTAGTGGGCATTAACAAAATTGGAAATATACCTAGACTAGTGGCAATTTTTTTAAATCTGAAGGATGCTGAAAAATACACGGGGCACTCATTTCGCCGTTCTTCTACTACTATATTAGTAGATGAAGGAGGAGATCTGACTTCTCTGAAAAGACATGGGGGTTGGAAATCGTCCAAAGTCGCAGAAGAATATATTGACTATTCTGCTACTAACAGGTTAAACATTGCCAATAAAATTATAGGTGCCATCAGCAATACTTCGAAAGCCGTTAGTCCACCTCTTCGAGAAACTGACATCGAATCTACTACTGTACATAGTGTACAAATAACAGAGAGAAATCTGTCTAACTCCTCATCACAAAGTCCATTACAATTTACTAATTGTAATAATTACTTTTAATTTCTACAATTCTAAGCAGTAATCTTGTTCAATTATTACTTTTCTTTGTAAAATTCTCAAATTCTCAGAATAAAGTGAAAATATATTAATTTTTTTGCAATTATTTATTATTCTGTAGTTGTAGGAAAAATAGTGTACATTACTTGTGTGGAGAGTGCCATTTCACACTCGTGGGATTGACAACATTCTCCCACTCATGTGAAATTGGTCACTTTCCACACTAGTAACGTAATATACTATTACATTTCCATGTATCAATTAAAAACCCTTATTTTCACGCACTTGCTACAGAATTTACCGATTCCACGATACACTCCTTTCTTTACTATCTCGCGCTTCGTATCGAATAAATATCGTAGATCAGTGCTTTTCTCCATCAAAACAAGGCAGTCATCTCCAGTCTGTCGTGACCACACCTCTCGTCTTCCACTCGTTCCGCTCTTAAGCTTTGTCGGAAAAGGAGCAGCTGCTCCTTTAAGCCATTTCTCGACATAATAACATTTTATTCGGATTTCGGAGCTGGTAGGGGGCTTCCTGAGACGGAATAGTTATAACTGGAGTTAAATACACACGCTTCACGGTCTGCCACCTCCGAAAGAGTAGAAGATCGGATACAGAACGGGTTTTTATAAATATTGTTTGGACGAAATGGTTCGATAGAAGATCTAGATAGGGTTTCCGTCGTGCGATGAATTTCAATTTGGGATGATGAACGTAGGAAGGCGATCGGCGTTGGATACAGGGTGGAAATGCTCGAAGAGGGCTTGAGAGCGAAATGCCCTTGGAATTCAGAAGGTTTTTGTCATGATTTCATTGCAAATCTTATAGAAAACCAAGATTGAGGATTAATATTTTCAGTTCAATCTTCTACGAATGAAAAATTGAAATCGCAACTCCTATGAAATGAGTAGAGGATCAAATGAATATTGTTTGAACGTCACTATTTTGTGGCGGATCGATATTCGTTCCGTAGTTTTCTGAGTTTGTAATATATCACAATATGAAAAATAAGAATCAATAATAGATCACACAGTAGAATGGAATGACACTAAAATTATGAAGAAAGAGAGCAATGGCAGGAAACGAAAATTGAAGGAATCTGCTATCATCATGGTGTCTGGTGAAGAATGCATATCTATGAGTTCGCTTGATATGGATCGCGGATGGCTACCCCTCCTGAAGGACAAAACGTTATGTCAATTCGAAATATTTGACAAATGTCAAATACGAAGATTGCCTACAAGAGAGATTTGGAATTGTACAGGAATTCGCGTATGAGTTTTGAGAACGAAAGCGGTTTCAGTTTCCGAAACGTTAACGATGGCTATTCATATATATATATGTATATTTATATATATATATATATATATATATATATATATATATATATATAAAATTGGGAAATCAATTAAAATTATTGAAAATGAATGACATATTTTACGAAGATCGAGAAGTCACTTGACGGAAGTTGAGTCATATACAGAGTTATTATTTTCTAATTATCTACTGATATTATAATTGCAAATGAGGCAGTATTATATTCAATGAGGATGAGAGCTATTTCTCGTATTCAGATTTTTATGTAGAATATAAGTATATATATTGCTCAGATCACTAATATCTGTTCGTTTATTCAAAACGATATCTTTTTTATTGGAGATGTGGACCATTTCTAGAAATAGTCTCTTGGTCAAATCGGTCTCCATATCTAAAATTTTTACATTTTCATAACTCAACCTATGATCTAAATCAATTGAATGTTCTGTCAATGCACTTAAAAAAACATTTTCGAAAGCTCGACAAAAACAAAGAGAACAGCCTAATTGTCATCCCCAGACTGCAACCCAAATAAGTCTCTCTACATAACGCATACAGTCACAATTTGGAATATATATATATATATATATATATATATATATATATATATATATATATATATACATATATATATATATATATATATATATATATATATATATACATATATATATATATATATAATAATATACATATATATATATATATATATATATACATATATATATATATATATATATATATATGTGTGTGTGTGCTCGGATAGGCTTCCGCGGTCGGATATGTGCTCTCTGGAACTTCCGGTTGAACCGCGTCTGGAATTTTTCTTCTTGGATATATATGAGAATCGAGTGAACCTAATGAATTGAAGAGAGAGAAAAAGACAGAGAGATCGTGAGTGAGGAAAATGAAAGGATATACAAAGTGGCTCATCAAAATTTCCAACAAATGCATTGCATAACCGAAATTTGAATACCGACAAAAGTTAGTGCATGTCCGATAATCATATGGCATTCACTCAGAGTGACTCGAGTCAAAGAATATACAGGATAGGTTAACAAATAATAAAAACATTCGAGGATAACTATGATATGTGAATTACAACGAAATATTTTACAGAATAGATTCTCACATTAATTGGAAGTGATGCTCAAGTTTGGAGTCATGTCTGCCTATTCAGATTTTCTTCAATATTGTTTTCTGTGAATTCCAACTAGTTTCATGTAAAATCTGTTTCGGAATTGTGATTCGAACATTCTCGAAGTAGGCACGACAAAATCACCGTAGTGAACATAGGGATATTTGAGAATTTTCATGAGAATGTTTGAAACGAGATAATAGTGAGTAAAAAATATCTAGTTGCCCCAGACAAAACGACTTTGAATTGGAAATCATTAAACTTGCTGAATTTTGTTTTTTTTTTATCTCAACGACTCTTTGTTGAATGATATTGAGATTATACAGGTCGTCTTGCAGCTAATTCCTCTATTGCTATCTTAGAAATGGTAAGACATACAAAGTCGAATAGATTGGATGAAAGTTTTCGATTTCGGGAAACTAGAATTATCTCTTTCCTGAAAACTAAAATTTTCGAATGTCTTTCAATGGATATAACGCTTCCGTTTCGAATGGCATATACCAATTTTCAATGCGACGTTGCGTTCATTTGATGCAATTATCAACTTTGTTTTTTAATACGAAGTTTCAGTTTTCTCAATGGATTTCTACTGTCATGACAAATCCGGGTGAGTTTTATCGGGTGTTCAGTCGTTCAACTGGAGAAAAACTCTTCTTTACTCTACCAAGCTTTCGATAATTTTTATTATCTTGATCAAGGATGAAATGTACAATTAATGGTCAAATAACTAATGTATAAATATGGTAAAAAGAGTTGAAAACTGACTGACTGAACACCCGATAAAACTCACCTTCGTATATATATATATATATATATATATATATTATTACTTGACCATTAATTGTACATTTCAGCCTTGATCAAGATAATAAAAATGATCGAAGGCTTGGTAGAGTAAAGGAGAGTTTTTCTCCAGTTGAACGACTGAACACCCGAAAAAACTCACCCGGATTTGTCATGACAGTAGCTACAGAAATCGATTAAGAAAACAAAAACTTCGTATTAAAAAACAAAGTTGATAATTGCATCAAATGAAAGCAACGTTGCATTGAAAATTGGTACCTATATGCCATTCGAAACGGAAGCGTCATATTCATTGAAGAAAATTTTAGTTTTCAGGAAAGAGATAATTCTAGTTTCCCGAAATCGAAAACTTTCATCCAATTTATTCGACTTTGTATGTATTACCATTTCTAAGATAGCAATAGTGGAATTAGCTGCAAAACAACCTGTATAATCTCAATATCATTCAACAATGACTCGTTGAGATAAAAAAAAACAAAATTCAGCAAGTTTAATGATTTCAAATTCAAAGTCGTTTTGTCTAGGGCAACTAGAGATTTTTTTCACACTATTATCTCGTTTCAAACATTCTCATGAAAATTCTCAAATACCCCTATGTTTACTACGGTGATTTTGTCGTGCCTACTTCGAGAATGTTCGAATCACAATTCCGAAACAGATTTTACATGGAACTAGTTGGAATTCACAGAAAACAATATTGAAGAAAATCTGAATAGGAAGACATGACTCCAAACTTGAGCATCACTTCCAATTATTGTGAGAATCTATTCTGTAAAATATTTCGTTGTAATTTACAATTCATAGTTATCCTCGAACGACTTTATTATTTGTTAACCTATCCTGTATATTCTTTGACTCGAGCCACTCTGAGTGAATGCAATATGATTATCAGACATGCACTAACTTTTGTCGGTATTCAAATTTCGGTTATGCAATGCATTTGTTGGAAATTTGTTGAGCCACTCTGTATATCCTTTCATTTTTCTCACTCACGCACTCTCTCTCTTTTCCTCTCTCTTGAATTCATTT
>JAVJAQ010004481.1:0-21957 GCA_032362365.1 Zygogramma bicolorata | reverse complement strand
ATAATTTTATTTTTCAGTCATTTTTTGTATATTTGAGACAATACACATTTATAACGATCAACCATATGAGTCGAAGAAGGTTGAGAAGTCGGTTGAAAAATACGTTCAACGTGAACGTTGATACCATGTTTTACACTATACAGCTTTGGTTTATGTTGGAAAATCACATATTAGAATGTCAGTTGATATCTGATATCAAAATTTAAAAAAAGTGGTTAGATGAAATACACCTGAATATTAATACAGAAAAAAAAACTGAATATATCACATTCATCATTTGTAGAAGATATTCAGGTCTCATTTCAGGTGATATATTAAATTTCAGTGAACATGTGAAACAAATAAAAAAAGTTGCTACCTTTATTGGGGCCTCAAAAAGAATATAATGGTTTGTAAATACACCTATCCTAATCTAAAATGCACATTTTTATCACATATAAGATACCAATTCGATTTCAACATGGTCTAATTGTAGTCAGAGATTAAAATTGTTCATTTACAGAATTTGGTATTGGGCATTGAAGATTATTCATGACAAACAATGGGACACTCCTACTTCCCTATGTGAATATAAAATATTAAACTAAAAAAAATAAATGAAGAAATATGAAATAATACAAACAAATATTCAAACCAAGTTTCAAGTTGACTGTATACGTACTAGATATTTCGATCGCTGGTATCCTCAACTTGAAAAATTGAATTCAACATTTTTTCATATTATTCAAATTTCTTCACTGGAATCTTTTGATTTCACATAATTATAATTTCTTTTAACAATGTTATGTTTTATTAAATCACCCTGAAAAACGTTTGAAAAGGGTCACGTCAAAATATATTTATTCAGCTAAAATTCAGTTCGGCAAGGTTGCTGGGCTTGAGAACCGTGCTGTATGTCGGTCCGAGCCCAGCGGAGACGGTTTCTTTCAGATTTCCAGCGAGTGCTGAACAAGTAATTATTTCCAACATACTTTCGGGCACTTTATCGACATGTTCTCCACGTTTCTGAACAGCATTCGGCTCCATAAGAATTCAGAAAGTGTTCAGATCTCCGCTTACTTGTTATATTCAAGAATCTTACCCTGTCACATTATTACACACTATCCCATTACTGAATGGTCAGAAAATATCCTCCAACCACTCTGAAAACTACGATCTCACACCAGTTTTCACCAGTTAAATACTGTTCAAAATACTTTCATATTTATCCTTATCTAACACTCTTTAGAGTGCGACCAAAAGGCAGAGCCTTGTACGGATAAGGGACGGCTAATATTGTTGATTTCGTAACGCTTTAAGGTGACTTACAGCAGTGCCTTTGCTATTAAACTGTAGGGAAACTGGAAAAACCTACGTTACTCCCGAGACGGGTTTTGTAAACGATACACGTTCGCTCAGAAACGTATCATTACGTGTAATGCAGCCTCCTATCGCTCTCCAAACAAGACAGAATTTTTTTAACCTGGATAGGAATCGAACTCCTCGATCAGAAATATTTTATCAGAATATTCGTTGTTGCTAGGAATAGCGAGTTAAAAAAGTCCCTTCATGTCAATTTGTTATATTTTGCTTCTAGTCCAAACATATGGAAAACACCTCACATTACGATCAATCTGATAAGAGTTCATTTCCAAAATTTCTGCGTACGTAGCTACCTTTCCTTTTTGTGCAGCTATTCATTTATCTTAATTATCAAATTCTGAGGCAATGTAACACTGAATTAAATTTTATTTGTGGAACTGTGTGAACCATCTGTTTATTTTTGGAGTGTTATTACCGAATTTTTGACCGCAACCTACATATTGTCAATGTTACGACTAAAAATATCATCACCTGTGGGAATGGCATGAGTAATGTGTATTTTGTTTAGTCAACCTTTTGTATTCTGGTCTTGACTTGGATGGTTACTATGAAAGAGATCATAACATAAATGTAAGATTGCAAAGCATTTCACGAACTTTCTCCACGACGGCGCATTTTGTCTAAGTTATTCGAGAGAATAAAATAACTTTGTATCAAGTTCAATAATATTTTTCAATTGAAAGAAGTTTTGTACAGAAAAATTATTATTTCTTTGTAAAGTATGAAGGGGTGAGGAACGTTTTTATGTTTTTCCGAATCCGCCTGTAAAAACTTTTACCATAACTGTTATAAAAGAAATACCAAAATTTTAGCGAACGTCCACTAGTGATGAAATGGAATTGCTGCAACACGTAAGTGATGTTTGAAATCGAGTAAGAAAAAGTTACTTGACTGTGATTCAACCGTCCTGACAGAAATCTTCTCAAAATGTTCAACTCTGTTAGATTTACTGGAGAGAATGAGAGATCGACAGGAAGTCTTAGTATTGAAATATTGCATTCAAAAAAGGAAAACTGGGAAATGAACTCAAACAAGAAAGAGTAATTCTCACATTCAATAATATTTTCAGCGAGAATTGAAATAGTTTTAGTTTACTACGTATACCAACGACGTCTCCATGACCATAAAAATTCATTTAGAGATACCTAAAGTAAAAACCATCGAAACCAACTACGAAGATTACACCTCGAAAGTTCCTAACAAAATCAACACAGATGAGCTGACCAAACTCCAACAGCTAGCCTGGTAGACCTTACTGCACCGACTTCAGGCTATATTTGCGTTATATTTATTATTACAATCACCATTTCCATTGGTTACAATTACTTCTTGAAATACGAGGTTGGAATTTGGAAACATCGAAAGCAATATAAGACAAAACCTAATGATTAAAATTCAGAAAACAACACTTCATATTATTTTCATTTTAGGGATGAATCCACAAAAAGCCTTAAACTTATATTTTGTTCACAACGCTCTGACTTTTGCGAAAAGCATTATGTAACCACTTTCTGAACTTAGTTCAGTTCTGTTAGCGACGTATGAGAAACATCTCTTTGTGTACAAATAAAGTTGTGAGCTCTTTAATCGATGTTTGACTTCCTGAATGACATTTTCGTGGGGCGGAAGCTTGATCTGCATCATAAACGAACAGCCAAATATAAATAATCAAAACCAAAATTGAAATAATCCTCTTTGGCTGATGACGATTGCTGCTACTAGTAATTGGTACGTCGTGAGCTTACTGAACTTGAAACCTTGTGTTTTCCCGTTATCATTAATTCTCTGATCATTTCAATTTTCTTCATTTTAATTTTGAATACGGTTCATTTCGATTTTTTTTAGACTTTTAGAGCCGATTGCTCCAACTTTTCCTTATTTTAATTTACCTTCTACGGAATATTATAAAAATGCTCAAATAGTGTTCTTTTACAGATAAAATGAAAAACGCCTCCAACATCGTCCTTCTCCTTCTGACTCTCATGGCGGTCTATTCCCATTACATGGTGGCTGACAAGTTGGAAAGGACGGCACCGGCCCTGGTTTTCTTGTTCATGCTGAGCGGAAGATTGGTTGTCTATTTCCAGCTGCAGAGGAGAGAAGACGAGCAAATGGAACCTACCGTCAATGGCATGAAACAAGAGTAGATTAGAACAATTAGTTATAAGAATGGGTAATTCGTATAGGGGGGGCACTGAAAATGTGTTTTTTCGAAATCACGAGGTCACAAGAGTGATAGAGTGAAATTGATAAATTATTTGAAACGGAGAACTGGACGAAATAAGGCATGAATACATTTCAAAAGTACTGTTGATACCTTCACAATCAAAGAATAATTTCAGTTTCTCTGGTAAAATACTTGATGAATTTTCATTTCTGCGACTTGACTAGACATTACACATCCATAATCGTGATGTCCTCAGAATTTGCCTTTTTTTCGAATATTCTCCTTCAGAAAGAACGGCCCATCCATCTCTTGACTATTCGATATTTGTTCCTCTATTCCCCAGAACGATTTTTATTTAGCGCAGAACCTAAACTGAAATAATTGAAAGAATCTGTTAACAAATTTTGAGCTAGTACTGTAGTGTCGATCACTTGTCAATAATTTATACATAGTACTTATCGATAGCTTATGATGACCTACAAAGGAACAGATACGGCCTGTCATGGAGTATAGTCCTCATGTGTGGGTCTCGGCACCAAAACATTCATTGAAACGTCTTGATTCTATTCAGAAAAAATAAATCCGTCTTATAGGTGATTCTTCGCTAACGGACTCTCATACTTCGTTAGAACTTTGTAGAAGGGTCGAAGACTTGTCTCTCTTCTATAGATATTTCCACGGTCGGTGCTCTTCTGTTCTGATTGTCGTCAATCGTTCCACCCTAGGCAGATTCAACATAAATTACCCGACGAGGGCAAAATTTTCATCCCTTTGTTGTGCGCTTGGAGACCTGTTGAACTTCTCTTGCTCAAGGATCTTTCTTCAATAGAACGGCTGAATTTTGAAACCCCTTACCGTGAGAAGTTTTTCCTGCGGAATCCAAACTTCAAACATTTCAAGTGAATGTCAAATCATATCTACTGTCATTTGAATCTATGTATAAAAAAACATAAAGAAAAAAGTTCTAACAAAGTTGATTCTTCAGAAAATTTAACGAATAATACGTCCTTTTCTTACGTCCAAACAGAATTCACCGGATTACCGTATATGATAAAACAGTTAGCTTGAATTCCATTAAAATTAATCTTTTATCACTGAAAATATGTCTGAATATTCGAAAGAGAAAAAAATTAAAAATTT
Organism: Zygogramma bicolorata; assembly: GCA_032362365.1. Lineage (NCBI taxonomy): Eukaryota > Metazoa > Arthropoda > Insecta > Coleoptera > Chrysomelidae > Zygogramma > Zygogramma bicolorata. Next base: position 17,288 of record JAVJAQ010004481.1, on the reverse strand, counting down.
TAAGCTACTGAAATGTTGTAGGATCCAAAGTGTGCAACAGTACTAACTACAAAATAGTTGAGGCTTTCGCGGCCGAGGTTTTCAGTATCACTACTTTTATTCGGGTTTGAAGGCCGTCGTTTTTGGAATTTCTTCCTACTGGTTCGCATATTCTTCGAGCACGTTCCGTTAGAGTAGAAATGACTCCTCTCTTTTGGCTGGGATGGTGATTCGATAGCGCGTGCAGGTACCTATCCGTGTGTGTGGGTTTTCGGTACACTTTGTGGGTTAGTCTAGCCCCACATCGTTCGATCAGAACATCCAGGAATGCTATTCGTTGGTCTTGTTCAGTCTCCATGGTGAACTTAATATTGGGGTGTTGAGCGTTCAAGTGGTCGAGAAAGAGTTTTAGAGCGTCCCTACCATGTTTCCAGATGACGAATGTGTCATCCACGTAGCGTAGCCACAAGGTCGGCTTCAATTCGAAGGCGTCGATTGCTTTCTCCTCAAACCGTTCCATGAAGAAGTTGGCTTCTACTGGGCTAAGTGGACTTCCCATTGCCACGCCATCCAATTGCTCATAGAAGTTTCCCCTCCATTGAAAGTAACTCCCCGTGAGACATGCTCGGAAAAGTCCAACGATATCATTAGGGAACAAGTAGGCTAACTCCTTCAGGGAGTCTTCCAGTGGGACGTTGGTAAACAAGGACGAAGCTGACCATAATATCTGTCGGTTCCAAAGTTAAGCCTCTAATTTTACCCACGAAGTCTGTCGAATCCTTGACGTAGGAGTTTGTTCTTCCTACATGAGGCTGTAGGAGCGAGGCCAGATGTTTTGCCAAGTGATATGTAGGTGAGCCTGGGGCACTGACTATTGGTCTCAGTGGCATGCCGTGTTTGTGCACCTTCGGAAGACCATAGAGTCTGGGTGGAAGGGCTTCAGTTCTGAGAATGGTTTTCTTTATGGTTTCGGTCAGTGAGGACGACTTAATGAGTTTGTTTACATTTCTCAATTTTGATTGTGTTGGGTCCCTTGCGAGTTTGCGGTAGTTAGAAGGTTCCAGAAGTTCTTCAATTTTGTTATTATATTCCTCCGTTTTGAGAAGAACCGTGGCATTTCCCTTGTCCGCTGGTAGAATCGTGATCCCCTCATCAGAATTCAAGCTTCTTAAGGCTGCAATCTCTCTTTTTGGGATATTGCATTTTGGAAGCCGTGCCTTGCTCAGGATATTTGCTGTCACGATCCTGATTTCTTCAGCTTTTTCATCCGGTAAATTCCTGAAAAAGGAAGAAATTCCAAAAAACGACGGCCTTCAAACCCGAATAAAAGTAGTGATACTGAGTACTAACTACATATAACAGTATTGTTACGATTTATCCCTGGGTTCGTTTATCAAAACTCCAAACAACACTAAACTACTTTTATTACAACTCTTTATCACAATACAATACAACACAATCACTTAAATTGCTCCGCTAACTTTCCAACGCTCTGTACTTAAACACTCTGATAACCTCTCTGTAATAGAAATTCTCCACTTCGACGTCTGCACTAAGCAATATAAAAGCTCTCTCCACTAGGCTAGAAACTACGATTTACTATCTGCTGAACTCTCTCCAATTAGCTCTGACTAACTCTGCTTTGCGAATAAACTCTGCCAAACTATCTGAATGAATGACTGTCTCCTCCGCGATGAAGTGTCTCCTTATATACCTGCGTACGCCTATGGAGAATCTTCGAGAGAGGCCTCGATGATGTTTATCGAATTTTCCACGCGAATCAAGAGTTCCTGGAAAAATGACGTTCGCTCTCCGACCACTAATATTATTCTGCGTTTATAAGGGTCAGGGCAGGTGTTAGGAGATTCGTAACAGTATGATAGATCAGATTAGTGTTCCGGAGGGACCATCTCAGTTTTATGCACTCAACTGTTGTACACTTTACCCATCTCTGCCACAGGGTTCTACTGGGGTAGCTTTACTGCTGAGCAGTAACTCAATACTCGTTTCAGACTGAATTTCCTGATTTCCTCTGGTGTTTATTCTTCCATTCCAAACCATTTCTATCTGGACGACGTAAGCGCTGGTCACTCACATACTATGGGGCCTAACATGAGACGCCCTTGTTTGGCAAGTATATTTGCTCTCTCATTACCTTTCCATTCGGAGAGACCAGGTATCCAGTTAAGATTGAGGAGATTGTTCCTATCAAGCTCCGTCAGTGCAGCCTTGGTATCCTTCAGCAGTTAAGGACTCGTGCAGGTGTTCAAGGGTTTCAGCGCCGCTTGGCTGGGGAGCAGTTCCAGATAGTTCTACCATGTCCACCCCTTCCCAAAAGTTCTTCAGCGAATGCTTTAATAGCAAGCAGTTTCGCTTGAAAAACCGAATTGTAGTACTCCAGTCAGACACAGAAGCTATTATGCCGACAGAAACCCCTTCTCTAGTCTTGGACCCATCGCTGAACAATATCTCGCCGTCTGTATCTGTGTTCTGCCCATCCCTTTCTTCCCGGAATGTGGATTTAGTATCTCCCATTCCTGATGGCTAAGGGTGGTGACAGTATAATAAGAGAGTTTTAGAAAATGTTTCTGCTTCTCTAGTCTTGGAGCCATCGCTGAACAATATCTCGTTGTGTCTGGGTCTGTGTTCTTTCCATCCCTTTCTCCCCGGAATGTGGATTTGATATCTACCATTTCTATTCCCTAAGGGTGTTGACAGTATGATAAGAGAGTTTTAGAAAATGTTTCTGCTATTTGACGCATGGCTTGGCAAAAAATAGTTGATAATCGCAATATCAATTTGAAACAGTTAACATTGTCTGAGTAATAAAAAATATTGTTTTTCTACTACCTCACTAGGAAACTTCATTTTAGAACCCTGAAGAGGTTAGGGAAAATGACACTTTTTTTCCCGCAGTATAAGGATAAAGATGCAATTAAATCAATTTTTCTTCTTCAGCGAGATCTTGTTGCAACCAGTAAACAACGTGACAGCTTATGACAACTGTTATTACCTAAAAGGTCATAGCAACAGAGCATTAAGCATTGCTAACACGATGACGGTGTTGCCAGATTAGTTTCACCACCGAGTTTTCTTATGACTTTACAGAAACATCGCACCTAGTTTAAAAATATTTTTCATTTCTAATAGTACTTATCTATTGAGACAGTCTATCAAGTCCTCCCCTTCACCCAACATCACATTTTGGTTTCTACAAGAGTTCAGTAGGCTCTTTTAGCTGGTCTAATGTAATGCAGAGTGATTTTTCAGAAGTGGAAATGGAGAGTTATGTATTTGTTATTCCAACTGTTTGAAAACATTTGTGATATATTTATATTTTTTGTCGGGTTTTTACTTAACGAGGTGAAAATAATGTTCGGTACTAGATTAGATATGATTTTACTTATATTATTTTTGACATTTATTAACCTTAGGCTCACTAAACTCTTGATTTTGTTTTTCTTTTAGTCAGCCTCAATATATTGATACACAACATTTCGAAAATTGATCGTACAGAATGAAAGTGGTGATTTTCTCGATTCCTTGCACAATTTCAACGATTGGAGATCACATTGACGTTTTAAATTAACGAAAATCAGTCTCTCTGTAAAAAGCGCGACGAAAGATTTTATATAATTTTGGAAAATTCAATGTCCATTATATTAATTCTGCCGTCCTCTAGAAGAACCCAGGATGTGCTTGAAGTCTACTTTTGAGATATTGACGTCTGAAATTTTGAAATATATAACTGACTGCTATACCTCTGTTTGTTATCCGAAAATGTACATATTTGGCGTGTCAGATTATTATTTCGTTTTACATTCATCAACCATGCTTTTATTTCAATTGTCCTATCCTTTCTAACATAATTGTTGCACTTACGAGGTTTCAGCCTAGCAACTATTTTTTTTTACTTAGAATAAAGCGTGTATGTAACACGGTGACTTCACATACGAGGTAACAACTTAGCATTTTCATTGTTAACTTAGCATAAAACGCGTATGTAACACTAACCACTGCACATACGGGGTTCTTATCTAGCAATTTGATATTTCTCTAAGCATACTCTTGTGTAACGTTTTTCTGATAATGTGTTTTTCTTCGTTTTGAGTAATTGATTAAGTATGCAATTGAAATAATCTTGAAAATAAGTTAATATAAGTTTATTTCTTCATTTGGCAAATGGGCATTTCATTACATAACAAAAATTAGAATACAAAATTAATGTTCATTCATCTTCAAATTCACGAATGAAGTCAACCGCCTGATCATTAACAGAAAGTTCTTTCCAAAATATCAGTTTATGTTCAGGGCATATTCCGGTTAGGTTCTTGATTAAGGTATTCTTTCTTGAAAGGCTGATTCCTCTTTGTTTCTCATTGGGATCTGGCAGTTTCATATTTTTTTGTTTTTCGTGTCGTGGATTACAATTCTTACCAACTCCGTTAAATCTATAAAATGTTCTTGAAGACGTACTAAGCAATCTGCAGAAACATTGTCGTGATAACAATTTGTTATTGATTGCATTTCCAAAAAAAATGTGTCACGACGTCTTCCTCCACATTTGACGATGGATTCAGCAGTATTCTATCAGAATTCTCAAAATTTCTTCCAAATGACACGGAGATTTCCTTTACGTTTGATGAGGGGGGTACACAAATCCATCATCTCTTGCGAGTAATGCCAGCATTTTGCCTCTATTGAAACGGATATCTTTCTGTGTAGGTTTCATACTAAAATATAAAAAAAAAATTATTTGCGTCACACAAACACAAAATGTATTCAACTCACCTGACACACACTGTGCACAAAGAACTAATGAATGCGGAAAATTTTTATCTAATCAGAATAAAAATCGTTTACAAATGAGATGAGTTTGTTAAACTGACTGAAAAAGACTACGACTGAATGAAATTCCTTCAAGAAAGTAGGGGTGAATAAAAATGTTTTCCTTAACAAAAACAACGCATGTAAGAGAAGTCGAATAAAATCGAAGCCGCCTTCCAGAAAACCGACAAAATCCTTAGCAAAAACCCCGCATGTAATCACATCCGATATTGGAGCTTAGCAAATGATAAAATTTTCGAATACATCCTTAATATTTCACTATGAAGAATAACATACGAGTTTTTTGTCAAGCAAGTAGGCTCGATTTGATCATGATGTAAAATAAGTGAGAAAAAACTTTTATATTTTTCAACTTTTCAAAATATTTCATGAACAGATTTTGAGTCAAAACGATGGAGAATTACGTATGCAATATAAAAATGAGAAAAATCCTATTTAGAAAAAATTGCACATCCGTGGTTTTTCTGTAGGATGGCAGAATTTTAGTTGAATCCCTCTCATATTGTATTTTGAAAAAGCTTGATTGATAGATATTAGTTCATAAAATCTTTTGTAGGCATAAATTAATATAAGATGAAAACAATAACTTTTTGAACACAATTGAACTGATATAGATATATTCAACTGATACTGAATAGTAACAAACTCCAGAAATAATGTGAATTCACTGCCATATGTAAAAATATTCATCAACAAAATGAAACCATGTTCAATAAAATTCACATAAAGTTTTGTTATTTCAATGTGATGTGTCCAATTACCAGAAACTGAAGATACAGAGTAGTTTCGAAAGAAGGTTCATTTATTGTCGTCAGAAGTTTGCTGTTATAGATAATTGATATTGGAATCGATTTTGTTTTTTCGGATATCATACAAAAAAGGGATATCAAATACATTGTAATTTCACATCATACTTTTTTTACGGGAGAGCAGAAGTGCTACTGGCCTGAATAAAAATCCTCCTCGACTCCCGAGTCGAAATTTCAAAAGAAGTATAAAAAATATAGCTACGTACCTCAAATCATAAAATCAGAGATTAGAGAATGAGAAGGTAAAATAGTATGTTGTGTTATTGATAATCTTGGAAACTCAGATTAGTTTTTTATGCACCAACGGTATTGAGTGGATGTATATACATATATTTTTAGTCGTGGGGCATACCAACTTATGCCATACCAGTTCGTCATTGCATCAAAATATAAATATTTACAAAACATCAATAATTCTGTTCGATTTTAACTAGATACTATGGTTTTTAGGGAAACACAGTAAAAATTGGAACGGTTTAAGTGAGCTTTATTCCCGCACGTGCCGTAAAGTGAACTTTATGCCCGCACCTGAATAAAGTACACTGTTATGTAGTTGGTAACTAGCAATAAAAACACAATAATGAACTAGTAAGTGAGTTCATTCACGCAACAGAGTTATATATATCTTACAAATACAATACAAAGTGAAAAAAACTAAAACTAGTATGACATAACATATTTTCATTTTCCAAATCCACAATCACTTATTCTTTATCAAATGCCAAAGTGACACATTCAACGCTGCTGTTATACGGTCGAGTAAATCCACAACTTCCTTTTTGAGAGCTACTCCGGAAAGTGTCTACAAAATTAACTGTTACCTGATTATGGTATATTTTCACTATTGACTAGATCACTGAAGAAATACTTTCTCCCAGAGAGCAGAAGTATTGAACAACATAGTGAAAAATCATTCTGTGATTTTGATTCCTTATTTGACCTTCCCTTTATCAAACAGTCTCTCAAATGGGCCCAGAAGGTAGAACCATGTGCGGGCAAGGGTCGGCTAAATGTCTTGGCTGCTGAAGCACTCTGGAGCGTCTTAGTGATTGTAACGGAAGCACATTTGCTATTTCAACTGTCAGGAAAACCAGAATAATCTACCGGGTCGGTTATTATTTTCAACCCAAATATCCTACCGACCGGAGTTGGTATCTAGGCAACCAGCATTTTCCTATCGCACCGAGCCAGTCAGATAAATTCTGCCCTGACTGCGGATTGAACCAGCTGTGAGAAAGCCTAATTGGAAATACGACAGCTCCGTAGACCGCCCGGCCCCATCGACCAATTCATAAGTAGGCTACATTTGTTGAATTGAAAAACCTGGAGATTGCCCCCAACTTCCACGTCAATTTATCTCTGCAACAAGGAAATTACACCTATTCCTGCGCCTTTTTCGAGTTGGACGAAAAAGGACATGTTCTATGGTGCGATAGCTTGCACCGACTCAGCTATTTTTGTGCTGAATTTGTTGCTGTTGTTATTTTGCATATTTTGATCATTTTTCGAAATACTTGTTCTCTCCAGTGAATCCAACAAAATGGGATATATCTGGGCAGATGGCCGTCAGAAAACAATAACTTCTCTGGTTAATACTACGCCGGACATCTATTAATGAGCGAGAGATGGTGATATCTATGGAACAGTAATTATCGATGGAACTTTATTGGGTTTATTGGTCGGTTGGTGTCCGAGTGGAGTGGATGATGTCGTTATGTCGAAAAACTTCAGATTCTCTGATTTCTTTCCTATGAAGGTCTGAGTTTGAGGGATGAAGAAGAAGAGAAGTATCGTTTGAGTGTTGAGTGATGACGAGAGAGAAAAATATATTTTGTATCGATTTGCAGTTTTTGATGAAATTCATCCTGTATATATAGTATTTCAATATTGAAAATAGATTTTGTTGATTCATGTATCATCAGACAAGTTGTATTTCAGACAATATTCACACCACGAGGAAAGAAAACTTTGGAATTTTTGGCGGAATTTCAAAACCATATTATGTAGGTGCATTATTCACTCTTGAGATTGACGTAAGTATGTAAAACATAAATATATGAATATCCCTGACTCATATCTTTTGAATATTTCCCAATGATATCCTATGGAGGTCTGCGAACAATATCTTATGGACATCCTTGTAGATGTTCCTTGATAATATCTCATGGATATCCCTAAACGATATCTTATGGATATCCAGGAAGGATATCTTATAGAAGTCCAGCCTCTTCCACTCGGACATCCACCGGACGCCCATAAAATATCCAACGAATACTTAGTGGCTGTCCTCTGGATATCTCTGATATCCGAAATGAATGTCCAGTGGATATCCATTGAATGTTCGTGTGTTAAATGAGGACATTTATTCTCTATATAATTAACTCAATTGAAACCTATTGCGAAGAAAAACTCATGAGAAGAACAAATCAAATAACGCAATCAAATCGAAACAGAAATAGAAATGGTGAAATAGATTTTTTCGATTCGAGAATGAAAATTAAAGGTTTGGTTTGAAAAAAAAACGATATTGTGTCAAGAAATTTGAGATATTGAACATGAAATAACAAAATGAAACAATTCAAATAAAAAAATATGAATTGAAATGAAGAAATGTTGGAAACGAGTTTCAATTTCAGTGTAATCACAGTACTCACGGCATTTCGATAGCTGATATCCGCAATAGTCTTCGAGTGATGACTGAATATTTTTCTTTGCAACAGATTTCAATAGACTCAATTATATAGACCATGGAAATCCGAAACATTTATTTTACTGCTAGTAGTTTCTTCAAGGACCAAGCTATTTTTTTTAATTACATCTTGTGAAACTATTTCTGACCATTAACGATAGGGTGATATTTATTTTTAATCTATATTATTAACCCTGATTACAGTAAACTGCAGTTTTCGATTGCATATTTGCTGAGGGAATCAAGCATAAATCAAACAGTAGCATTTTATGATATTTTTTATTGGTTAAAGTTTTCAACTAGCAATAATCGAACCTCAGTGTTTACCCCATCGGTTACGATAATGCCTCTGCGCAAAGCTATTCACTATCAATAGTACAAACAGGAGACGATCACACAAATAAATAAAATAAATACTATTTCAATTAAATTACTGTATATTAACCAACCTAAATAAATATCTATAAGTGATTCCTTGATAAAGAATATATCACAGATCGTTATTATTGTTTTGAGAACCCTTTTCCATGTCAATATTTGATAGATGAAGAAGAAAAAGAACGAGTAACCATGTTTTTTCAATAGACCAAGAGCTAGTGGACCATCCTAGTAACGGTTTGTCTGTAAGGCTAGAAATTGTTATAGCGATGAGTCATGTCATGCTAAGAACGGTAACCATCACCCGCATGCCACAGCCCTGCGAGTCATCAACCCCTATATTTTTGAAAGTGTACAAAAAGAAACTTTTCGCTGTAAGCTTGAAATTTGGTATTTGGGGTATCGAGGGGTTGATTTGGTCATAACTAGATTGAAATCATTATGTTCAGAACCAATATTTTTGACCAAAAAAATGGGCGCCACTGATTTTTTGCAATATCTGTATTTTTTCAACTACTGAAACCACAACTTTTTTTCTTTTTGAAAACATCCTAAAGAACAGGAAGATGATGAATAATATGCCGTTGGAAACTGGTAACACTTTTTAATGAATATATATGAATCTATTTACCTTAAAAAGTGTCTTATTTAAACGTGTTTCATCGAATATTTCCCTCGTATATAAAATGTTCCATGAGAGCATTGCAATTATCGAAAACTTACAGCGGCAATTGCATTGTATCAAGTCACCATAACAACACATTTGAAACCGTATCGCTAGACGTCAGTAAACAACACAAATAAATGTCAGATAGACTTCAGTAATAGAAAAACATTTCTCGTTTTGGTGAGTGCTCCATACAATCTATTGAGGAAAGTATAAATGAACAAAAAATAACATTTCCTTGAGAATTTCTTTATTAGTGAAATATTCCAATGAATTACATTCGTGCATAAAAATGACCAGATAATTTTGCATTCAAGCGTGATATACAAATTGCATTCGGTTATTTTCATATTTTGTAAAAGAGCCCTCGTCCTTCGGACTCGGGCACTTTCGCCAAAATATGAAAATAAACTCTTGCAATTTTAGATATCACGCTTTCTTGCAAAATTATTGGTAATTTTTATGCACTCGTGCAATTATAACCGAAAACAATCGATCTAAAAATTCGAAAGATGACGTTCGTGTTATGTTATTTATTCAATTATAAATGGAAAGCTCGTGATCGCATGTGCATGCAAGTACACCCCGGTTGTTGATGTTTTGCTAATTTCATTTTGTTGTATCAAGGACAAGCAATGAGGTGATTTTGATTTTTTTCTCGAAACAAAGCAAAACACAAGAAAGAAAATAGCGATTAAAAAGTTGTAGTTTCAATAGTTTAATGCGATAAAAAATACAAATATTGCCAAAAATCAGTGGCGCATATTTTTTTTGTTAAAAAAAATATTGGTTAAGGTACCTTCCGAGACACCACTGGAGATAATGATTTCAATCTGGTTATGACCAAATCAATCCCTCAATACCCTAAATGCCACCGCCAAATTAAAAAAAAAACTGGAAGAAGGGTTATTGAGATATTCAGGAAAAAACGTTTTTTTTGTCAAATTTTGACACTCTTTATCTTGAAGCATTACTTGACCTATGTTTATATGAAGTTTATGTCTCAGATTTGGTTGACGAATCACTTCTTTGAGTTTGGCCACGTACTTGAACATCACCCTTATATCTCACACCTGACAGGTACTTGTGCTCATCGCAAACGCCTGTCAATTTTTTTATTCTGAGCTCCACAATGAATGAACAAAAACGTATAAAAATTCAAAGCTTACAGCGCAAAGTTTTTCATTAATTCTTTGTAGACTTTCAAAAATATAGGGGTTGATTACGTGCAGGGCTGATGCGTGCCAGGTGATGGTTAGCATACTTATCATGCTACGAATCATCACTATAAGAATGTCTAATCTTACAGAAAAACCGTTACTAGTATGGTCCACTAGCTCTCCTACTACAAGATTACGGATTCATCGCATTCACAATTCGCGAAATAAAAAATTTGCCATTTCAGTTTATTTGTGTCATTAATAACAGAGGTCGCAAAATGTTAATTATGAATAACATTAATTACTCTTCCTCACATTTGAACGATTTCAATTTTGATGGGTTAGAATTTCGTTTGCGAACGAAAAAGCTCACTTATTCGGGTGCCTCAACCTTTCCACTCTCCGTGCATTTTGTTTTCAAGAATATCAATTGTCATTTGCTGTAGACATGGAATCTTCAACATTGTTCACATTTTTTCGACGTGCGTTCCGCCAACTAAGTGATCATCAATGAGATTAGCAATCATGTTCCTAGAGATGCCAACTTGGTTGACGATACATATTACCAGGGCGAGCGTAATGTGTTGGTTGAACTTAGTAAAAAAGTTTCAGCCTTCTTTGCTTCTTTTTCGTCACGACCTTTTATGGTCATTGTCTCCTTCGCTTCTTTCGTGCCTTACTGTACTCTCCGAATGAACTTCTTTCAAGTGGCACTTCTTGTAATGCGTCCTCATATTACTGCTCTGAGAGAACGCTAGTCCACATTTCTGACACTTGTACGGCTTGAGACCGGTATGGAAATTCATATGAGTCTTCAAATGATGCTTTTTGGTGAAACTCTTTGGGCAAAGGGTGCAAGCGTATGGTTTCACACCTGAAAATAAATGAAAAACAGATAATTATTTAGCATGCAGTTTCGCAAATGATACTTCTTTCCGAAAAGTTATATACAGTTCGTAATTAGAATGTTGATCAGTTGACAATTGTCAATTGTGTTAACCAAAGCGAGGCTTGTTGACGGTGAATGGACTATATTTCAAAGATTATATAATATCCATATGATTGCTTCTTATTCAAACAGATTCGATGTTTATCAGTATTGATGATTGATAATATAATAAAAATATTATAATAATAAACAGGGATTAGTTGATGGAAAAGCATAAATGGAATGTACCAATGTAAACACAGAAAGTCATGAAAACTTCATCTGTCAGGTAAAAGAGTTGCTCTGGAAACCCTTTCAAATTAACTCTTCTTTTATGCATTTTATTGAAATTTTCATTTCGTTTCGTTTGACAGAATGTGGGTCCTAGAATGTGTGAATTTATCAACTGAAAAACTGAAGTTACTGCTCTTGCAAGTGGGATGAAGTTGACTTTCACACAAATGGTTTCTTTTGATGTTCAGGTGGACACGAAAGGAAAAAAGGAAATTTTCCAAAAGTAACAAAGGTGTGAAAACATGTTTCACATGAATTTTAATTTGAAGTATTTGCATTGAATATGATGACAGTTCGTCTTTGGATGAAATGAGATTTTTTATTGTAGATTCATAGATTCATAGAAGATTAGTTGATTTATTAATTGCGGTAAAATAAATTGCATGTCATTATTTTGTTTTCAAGTTCGATATAAACATCAATCCGAAAAAAAGGTAGTACCTACAGTCCCCCAGATTTTATATCTTCCTTATTTTCCGAGAGACAAAAAACATCATCATAGATGAAATTGAATACATGCATGGAAGCTTATCTCACCCTTGCTCTCGTTTTTAAAGTAATTCATTACTGTTTCCTACAGAATTTGAGAATTGAAGAAATTTTATATTTTTATTTCATATCTGAGCATGAAATTCCCTTTTTCCTATAAATGAGCAGTATCGAATATAACACGTGCATCTTAATCAAACTGAACAGGAGAATATATAAATCAGATTGGAAATGAATGGATATCATTTTGAAAACTCTGGGTGATACATCATTTTGAAGCTCCTGGCAAATATTTCACAACCCTAGAATATGAAGTCAATATCTTCAACTACTGCCAAATGGCGGAACATTTAATAATAATAATTAACGTCTTTATTGCTCACAAGATGAAACATTTTACATCAGTTTATTAAAATACAATTGAAGTGAGTAAAAGGCGAAGTTCAATTTAGGTGAAGATGATGAATCACCACTAAATTGTTCTTCCACTTAACCTTGTATAGTCTCTGTTCCCGCATTATTTCAAACATGGATGTCTGCATGATCTCGTTTGCTACCCAGGACACAAAATAGTACTGGATTTTGAAATTTGATATGAAAATTGAGAAGAGGGGAAAACACATGATACGTAATAGGGAGCCGATATTCCAAGAGTTTCATGGTATCAATTTATTACACTGAAGCTGAAATAAATATTTTTGTAGGTGCTTTAAAATTTGTGAACACTTTTATTTTTTATTGATTGAGGAATAGAGCTGCTGAATACAAACACATTAATATCGAAATTTCTAGAAATATTCATATTTTCCTGCCACATGGCAATCCCAACAACCCAATAAGGTTTGATAGGTTATTTTTTGTCCATAAAGAAAAAAATGTCAGTAGGGTAACGAACATGATTGTTCAGTTCAAATATTCTCATTTAGTTTTCGTTTTTAGATAAGTACCACGTAAACTATCTCCAAAATGGTCAGTTGAACAAAATTTAAAAGAGTAACTGCATTTGAATAGGCTGGAAACTATTGCTGATCCTCTAATAACTGAAATCGTCGAGGTGAATCCTAATGAATTCGATATGGATTTTATTATTCCAACAAAACGGAGCACCAGCAAATTATTCTAGACAAGTAAAAAACTATTCGGATATTACTTTCCACGGTCGTTGGATTGGCCATTGAGGTACTACGGAATGGTTAGCCCGCTTGCCAGATTTGACACCTTCGACTATACGGCAGAGAATAATAAATATTTATAGAAATATCGACGTTGGTGTGTTCGAAAATGTTTGAAAATGCGTGAAATATCGGATAGGCTGTTCTTATGTCATGTCAAGACGTTTCAGGCAACCATTTCATGCAACTTCTGAACTGACTCAGCTTATTTCCTCAAAGTATGAAGTTGAACGTCGATGTATTCAGGCAATTATCAAATGTTCCGTCATTTTATAGTAGGTGAAGATATTGACTTCATATTCTAGGGTTGTGAAGTATTCGCCAGGAGCTTCAAAATGATGTATCACAAGATTCCCCCTTTCCATTCAATTTTTTTGCAAGTGGCGCCCAGTCGCCATCTTGAAATTTTCACCTGTCAATTTCACTGAATGATTAGTATTTATGCATTAAAGAGAAGCACTGTATGTGTGAAGACAGTGAAGTATAACACGTGTTGGTTTCTCTCTTCCATTCAAAAACATTTAGAACAGTTATTATTGAAAAGTTCAACAATCGACCTGCCTAGCAACTATTCCAGTGTGCTTCTGCTGGTGCTAAATACTTGTTTCTACGATCTCTTGAAGTGCAGTTATCATCTGATAATCAACGGCACCAATTGCAAGTTATCTTGTAAGAGCGATATTCCATTTCATTGAGTTCATTCTGGTTTTGGAGGGGATTATCTGACATCAATCCTGTAGTGCGGAATAGATTTCAGATTTGAAATTTGCCAGTAAGTCCTAGGCTAGCGGAGGGTCTGTATTTACTCCAAGTGCTCCAATCGAATTGTTGTTGTTCTAAAATTGTTCGTTCCCTTAACCAGCTGAGGAGCGTAAACCTTCAGAAGTCGAAACTCGTGCGATTACCCAGCACGGTGACCTGGCGGGGATTTGAACCCCGGTCTTCCGCTTGAAAGGCGGATGTGCTAACATCTACACTATCGAGAACACATAGTTAGCAGAAAATATCTCTGCAGGATTTATACAATATCATTGAAAAGGCTAATAAGGAATTGAAACTCGAAATTTCCGATTTGAAATGCTTCCTAGGGTCAGAAATTGCGACCTTGAAAATGGAAAATGAAGTACTTCATAAGGAAAATTTGTTACTGAAACAACGTTCCTTGGAAGTCGAACGCCGTTCTGAAAAGTACAATTTCTTAGTTTATGGTCTGAGGAAAATACTACTATTGACCCACTGAAAATAATGAGTAACACATCAGACATCGAATGTCATATGGAGGACTTTCACGAATTTATAGAATCGATACCCTCTCCAGGGCTGCTACTCTCCCTATCTTTGCAGAAGTGGTAGCACACACCCTAAAAACTTTAATTCTTGATAAGTCTCATTTGCCTTCAAAAGAGTTGAAAAATTTGATGACCTTGTTTTCTCCTTACTACGTAAAAGAGTATCTCAGGAGGAAATTCATGGGTAAACAACTCAAACTCGCTAAGAAAACTAACGCCAATGCAGTCATTGAAAACAAATCGTTAGTGATAGAAGACTTGGTGTTCACTTACGAGGAATTGAAGGAGAGTGGAATTTTCAAAAACAACAATGCCGTTGACCGGTGTGCTGACACAACGTTAACACCTAGTTTTTCCAGCACAGCCGACAAGTCGAACATAAAAATAAATTTATTCAGTCCTTATCTGCAGGAGATAATAACTTAAGTGCTCATCTAAAACCGGACTTTGATTCATAAATATCACATTTGTAAATTCTGAATTTTTTTTTCCCATTTTATGATAATGTGTATTCAATACGAACTCTATCGAATAAGCTCATTTAAAAGTTAGGTGTTTTTGTTCTAAAATTGTTCGTTTTCGTTAACCAGCTGACGAACGTCAACCCTCAGAAGTCGAAACTTGTGCGAGTAATAGATCAACGAGGCCTTACCTTTTAACGTGCGATTACCCAGCACGGACATCAATCCTGTAGTGCGGAATAGATTTCAGATTTGAAATTTGCCAGTAAGTCCTAGGCTAGCGGAGGGTCCGTATTTACTCCAAGTGCTCCAATCGAATTGTTGTTGTTCTAAAATTGTTCGTTCCCTTAACCAGCTGAGGAGCGTAAACCTTCAGAAGTCGAAACTCGTGCGATTACCCAGCACGGTAACCTGGCGGGGATTTGAACCCCGGTCTTCCGCTTGAAAGGCGGATGTGCTAACATCTACACTACCGAGAACACGTAGTTAGCAGAAAATATCTCTGCAGGATTTATACAATATCATTGAAAAGGCTAATAAGGAATTGAAACTCGAAATTTCCGATTTGAAATGCTTCCTAGGGTCAGAAATTGCGACCTTGAAAATGGAAAATGAAGTACTTCATAAGGAAAATTTGTTACTGAAACAAGGTGCCTTGGAAGTCGAACGCCGTTCTAAAAAGTACAATTTCTTAGTTTATGGTCTGAGGAAAATACTACTATTGACCCACTGAAAATAATGAGTAACACATCAGACATCGAATGTCATATGGAGGACTTTCACGAATTTATAGAATCGATACCCTCTCCAGGGCTGCTACTCTCCCTATCTTTGCAGAAGTGGTAGCACACACCCTAAAAACTTTAATTCTTGATAAGTCTCATTTGCCTTCAAAAGAGTTGAAAAATTTGAAGACCTTGTTTTCTCCTTACTACGTAAAAGAGTATCTCAGGAGGAAATTCATGGGTGAACAACTCAAACTCGCTAAGAAAACTAACGCCAATGCAGTCATTGAAAACAAATCGTTAGTGATAGAAGACTTGGTGTTCACTTACGAAGAATTGAAGGAGAGTGGAAATTTCAAAAACAACAATGCCGTTGACCGGTGTGCTGACACAACGTTAACACCTAGTTTTACCAGCACAGCCGACAAGTCGAACATAAAAATAAATTTATTCAGTCCTTATCTGCAAGAGATAATAACTTAAGTGCTCATCTAAAACCGGACTTTGATTCATAAATATCACATTTGTAAATTCTGAATTTTTTTTCCCATTTTATGATAATGTGTATTCAATACGAACTCTATCGAATAAGCTCATTTAAAAGTTAGGTGTTTTTGTTCTAAAATTGTTCGTTTTCGTTAACCAGCTGACGAACGTCAACCCTCAGAAGTCGAAACTTGTGCGAGCAATGGATCAACGAGGCCTTACCTTTTAACGTGCGATTACCCAGCACGGTGGCCCGGCGAGGATTCGAACCCCGGCCTTCCGCTTGATAGGCAGATATGCTAACCACTACACTACCGAGACCACACATTCAGAAGTTCACATTCAGAAGTTCAGGGATATGTTATCATATAATTTTGGAATTGTTGCAGTCACCGAGACATGACTTTCAAATAATATACCCGATTACCTGAAAGCGTTGTTTGTTTTCGGGGCTATGAGTTATTCAGAAGAGACAGGCCAGTCGGTAGAGGTGGAGGTGTGGCGTTATTCACAAAAATTGTCGCAATGCAAAACTTTTGAATATTCCGCAAAATGAAACCGAACAATTCTGGATCTCTCTAGGAACGTCTAGCAAAAAATATGCTTTAGGCGTTTTCATAGATCTCCCTCTTCTTCAGCTGATGACTTTTCGAACGACATATATCAATATCGTTGCTCTCACTTATGATGATATCATTATAACGAGAGATTTCAATATCGATATCTCAGTCCCCAACTCTCTTGCACCAGGAGACTAACTGATATTTTGGACTCTTCAATAAGTCGCCGAACCGATTGGTACGGAGTCACTAGTCAAAAAATAATCGCTCGAAGCAGTTACTACTGAAAATATAACTCTGATTGATGCATCTGCTATATCAGACCACTGCAGGGTATTCTGTTCCTTTGGTCAA
>JAVJAQ010004475.1:1197017-1296822 GCA_032362365.1 Zygogramma bicolorata | reverse complement strand
TGTACCTAGTTATATCCATGAAGCAAGCAATCGTTTTACCTACCTGCTGTCATCTAGTGTCTAGTGAATAATTGAAAATCAGTGATAACGAAGAAATTTGCACTACACCTTAAAAAATTACCGCACAGGCATGGTAGAAGTAGAAAAGGAAATGGTACGCGACTCCGGGATAAAATTATTATAATATCAACTCCAGATTCAATGTCATCCAAAATATCCATTTGAGTACAAGTAGAAGTGAATAATTGCTTGAAATTTGACATTGCATGGGAGACCTGATTTATTGTCTTATAATAACAACAACTGTAAGACAATTAAGTTATTGTATCATCAAGTAAGGAAATGAAATACAACATACCCCATTGTCTATCATGAACTGTTAAGATAGAGCAGTTTTGTGTTACATCCGTAAAAAAAATATAATCCAGGTGAATTTTTCTGAAGGAAAATTTATCAAACTTCAAGATCAGAATACTTCGTAGAGATTATACAATCCATTGAAAAAGCTTATTCAAGAGTGAAAAGTGCTAATTTGATTCGATATCATGCTCACCTTCAGAAAGCAGGATGCTGCAGAAGATTGGTAATCTGTAAAGGAAAAGTATTTTAGACGATAGGTATATTTCATCTCAAACTTCAAAAATATGTTTTTCCCAACACCAAAAAAAAACTCATTTGGATTTCGCGAGAATGTGGAGACAACATTCTTTCTTTGGTTTGTTGATATCAATTGTATTGATGTGATAAATTTGAAAGCTGTTACTGTTCAAACAAACACCAATAAAATACATACACTTCTCAACAGAGGGTGTTTGTTAATCATTCGATGTTACTACTTTTTCAGATTTTTTTCCCATTGAAAACCTGAACTCACTGCCCTAAAGATTTTTGAAGGAGTGTTTTTAATATTTGGCGTAACTAAAAATATATATAGGACTTTTTTCAAACTTCAAAAATAGTGAGAGAAATGTTCGTTAACAGAACCTCAGAATTATTATTTTATGTATTCACATGACACAAAAGTTCCAACATCATCACAAAAAATACCGTGAAAACACTCGAACTGAAAGCATTGAAAACTTCTGTGATCTGTTTTACGACAAGTGTTATTCGTCCAATGAATGATAGTTGCGAAATTAACTGGAAAAAGATGTTAGATGTAGTATGGGAAAGAGGGGGGAGAGGGTTATGTGCAAAGCATTTCGGAGGGTGATCTAAGGACCATGATAGAAAATTCGTGGGATTGAGACAGATCTGGAGATTACAGTGTCGCTATGTTGATCACATCCATAAAATTATTCAGCATTTAACACCACGATTCCTGTGAGATGTAAACTTGATCGATTCGTCGGAAGAACGGAAAATAGATGTACGTTTCGTAGTTTGTAGGTATCCTGTGTACTTTTATTCCTGGGAAGATCTCATTTCTCCCGTAGTCGACAGATGGAATAGTGCAACATATCGAACATATCCAACAAACGGGACGAGAAGTGTATGAAAACATTCATGGTCGAAACATTTCACAGGATAATGATTGCCTTTAACAATTTTCTCGCTGAAGTTATTTTTGAAAATAATTCCATTTGATGAAACTCCCTGTCAGTTCATCCACCTCAGAAATATGCGCCAAATAGCAGGAGTACCAGTCATGACGTGCCGCCCCCTTGTCTATTGCGATAATGATAATGTGATATTTCCCTTGGTAAAAATGAGGTGTTGCAACTGCATAGTAGGCGAGTTCGTCTATTGTTACAAGACATAATAGCATCATAAGCACTTGTTCGGAATCTATTTCGTTATCTTTGATCGAAGTGGTTTACCTTGGATCATGGATTTCCAATTTAATGCTTCGGTTGTCGAAGAGATTTGCGAATTTCCTATATCGAAGTTCGTTATTTGATTTTTTCGTGTTGAAAGACTATACAGTTATGGTCGTCGAGGGTGAAGAACAGCGTTGATTTTTATTTTAAATGCCTATTTGTTACGAGTCGAGCCCAACCAGTTATTTAATGGATTTTCAGGTTGAGCAGTTTTGAAAAGAGGCGTAGATTCTCATCTATATTGCCGTGAAGATACGCATTCAGGGAAAGAGTCGATCACTGCGCGATATAAGATACAATTACACAATGATATTATTGGTCAATTTTTTTTCTTAAGTATTAATTGTATATGTCCTTTGGGTAGCATATAGAAATAGCAACTGGACATACTGATATGGAAAAATTGGTTTGGCACAAAAAGATATGAATTTGAGTATTTGAGTTCGTTGGGATTGGTCAGTGAAACAAAAAAACAAATTTTGGTAATGTCGACGATCCGACCTTCTATTTGGTAATCCTCGTGACACTACAGATTCGATTTCCTTTGTTGAAAAACAAAACGAAAAGATTTTCTCGATATACTCAAAAGGAACATAACTCATTTGTGAAGGGAGATTTGATTCTCTTCGTCTTAGCTTTCAGGAACACCTCTCTGTCATACATACAGTTAACGTTTGTTTTGTCTTGACAATAGTTTCGAGACAAAAAATGTCGAGACAAACAAACGTACACTGTATGTGTTTTTCTCAAAACTAAGAGGAAGTGAATCAAATAACACTTTCTAAATGAGTTATCCTTCTTCTGAATATATTCAGAAAATCCTTTTAATGTGTTTTTCAACAAAAGAAGTTCAATCTGTTGTGTCCTGAGGACGACCAGATGAAAGGTTGAAAAGTCGACATTAAAAGAACTAGATTTTATGTTTCACTGACCACTTCAGACAAACTTAAAAATCGAAATTGAAAACATTAGGTCACCAACATCACCACAAAAATGAATGAATTTGGTCGATTTCAGGTGGTCATTTCTGTAATGGTGATTAGGCTGCAGGTGGTCACGTAATGAATTGGGTGAGAGCTAAACCAAATTGAGGGAATTCACTCAGTAACGTGATGGAAATACTGCCATGGAATTGTCGTCGACAGTAACATGAAAAAGATCATGATTATACATGGTTTTTTACTACACTACCTATTCGAGGGGCACCTGAGCAGGATATTGTCGTAAAAAAGGGATAGGGGCAGCACGCTACGTTGGTACTTTACGATGGTGTCAGGCTCTGGATCAGGGAAAGCGAAGCATATATATTATTGATGACCAATTTCCAATTGAGAAGGACATGGAAGAACTCATATGAACTCTTGAATGATTTGCTGGAATGGGTGTGATCAAATCTTTCATCTCATTACTCGAAAAGGGTGAAAAAATTTCCGGATATTGAGGGGGTGTACAGCTACGTTGGCTTTCATAAGTTAATTCAACAATCACCTCAGTTCAACAATCTCTTCAAAGTTTTGAAAATAGTGTAAAATTGTATCATTCACCAATTTCAATCTCGCATAAAAATAAACACAAAAATTCCATCCTTCACTTTGATCGTAGGTGGCCTAGAAAATACGACACCATTCATTTCATTTGATTCATTGGTTGATTGATTTCGGCTCATTAGTTTCACTACTCTCTTGGAGTTCAATAATTATACCTGCCCTTGATGCTCTAACTGAAATTAATTTGATCTAAGATAATAATTTTGTTGGGACTTAAAATAACCACTATTTATTCAGCATGATATTTTTATGGGCAACAGAGTTCAACATGCCAGATGCACAATTTTTGACCACTTTCGTTATATATAGCGGATACAATATCACTAAGGTAGGAAAGAATTGATTGGCTGCGCCTTAGCAATAGCGTTTGCGTTATCATAACGAAGACTACCAAAAATCGAGCCTCTGAACCGTTGCAAGGAGTAGGTTGGAAATTATTTGCGTAGGTACATAAAAAAATTTAGTGGTTTTCGATCCAACTAATTATGATTTGTATAATTATACTTCCTCGATTCATCAACGTTCGATAGCGACATGTCCTGTGATTCATCCCGCTGAGTTGCGCTCTAGTCTATGAAAGCATTTGAATCAATTATTCAAAAAATCCTGAACAGTGTCAACAATAATAACTCAGACCGAAGTAAAAGTAGGGAATCAAAATTTTTCCAATTTATTTTTGATTTTGTTATTGAATGAAACTTCTTAAATCCAAAGATAACACAAATACCAAATTCATCAGTCTACAGCAAACACAACTTGATTCATGGAACTGGCAAACACAACAATTATCTAATGTGTATTACAATTTTACTGATAATAGCCAAAATGGGTTGAGGTAAATCAAATACAACAAAATTTACTCGTTACGGAATAATAATTTAATTTTATTTTAATCAAACTGTTCATCTTTATTCATATAAAATTTATAGCTTTATACTTACTGTAAAATTTTCATACTGTTATATACGATCTCTCTTTCGATGTACCGTTTTAGCACCCATGAATACGGTTTAATGAATAAATCGAAACGTCTAGTTGAATTGAAATAGTTTCGACTGTTTTCTGACCCTCTCTCTAGTATTATGATTTTTTATTCACAAGCTCCACGAATCTAATACTACGTTACGAACACGAAAGTATGAAATAACATGATATTCACAAAGCAAACCAATAAAATTCTATATTTGTATAACCTTTTTTTCATGGTTTGAACCTTTGCCGCCGGACTATAATAACTTTCTTTGAATTTCCCCCTCAATTAATTGGACCGATTCTTACACAACCGGTCAAATGGCTATCGGTAATTAGTCTAAACGCAAACGTGATTCAAAAAGAAATTGTTTTTCAACCAAATATAGAGTTGTCGGTTTGTTTATGAGATATTCATTAATCTGTGTCTCATTTTTCTGCGATTAAGTGGGTACGTTTGCGCAAAAAAGAATGGTGAAATGAGGCAAACGTTCGAGACATGACTCTTTTCGAATTTTCACGATGGCAATGCAGCGCGGACTCGTTAAATTTTATTGTTTCATAATTTTTCGTTATTAGTTACCAGTAATCGAGTATTGTTTATTACCAATAATTCAATTATTGCGGTACCTTCGGGTCGGTGTTTATGGGCTTCGTTCGAAGTATCGCAATTTATATGTTCTTCGGAAACTTTCATTCCCTGCTGATGTAATCCTATAAACCGATATGAATATCTTGAAATGAAGAGAATTGACATATTATATCAATTGATATAATAGTTTGATATTTTCAAGGTTTTAGACAAAAAATATCGATTGAAACTGCCTCAACGGACATGATTTATTTTATATATATATATATATATATATATATATATATATATATATATACATATATATATATATATATAGCGCAGGGTAGTCTTGACTGACTAGTTAAGGAGACATACGAAATGTTGTTGGGGATAGAGTCAAATTATTGGGCTGTTGTTTAAAGAATAAAGAATACTCTTTGTTATCTGGTCGAGCTTTCGAGAATGTTTATTCCCTTTATCAAGACATCTACCAAATTTTAATCATTATAAAACAGTTGTAAAACATTAAGAAAATGTACTTACTAACGTGAGGTTATAGTAAGAAGTCAGACGTAAAATGAGACACAGAAAACTGATACTTTTCCTCATTCAAAAAAGAGTCACACATTGCATTCAACATTACATATATATGTATAAAAACTAAAATTAATTAAATTTTTGGAAAATTAAAATTTCACCGGCACGTGCTCGGAGGTGGTTACTAAAAGAAAGGAAATATTTGAAGTTTGATAATTGACATATGAAAAGACATTTGAAGTTTTAAATTTTGAAAATTGACAGAGACAAGTCAGGATTACCAAAATGTCCACCACAAAACATGACCAAACCATAAAACGGAGTGCAAAATTGACCCTGATGACATGTTCAGCAATTCATCAACGCAAAACACACAATGAACTATGAGGAAGTTGAAGTTTTGTGTACTGAAAGCAATTTGCAGAAACGTTTGTTTAAAGGAATGTTCTTTATCAATAGGAATACTAACAACATGAACAAAAAGACTGATCTCAACAACCTCAGTAACATTTATAACTACATTCTAAAATTGAAGCTGATTCCTCCAGTTCCCCCAAGTAACAGGTAGTGTTTTGAGTTTGGGCGCAGTGCTGAAGCTGTCGAAAACTACTCACGTCAGTTGGGAGGGAGTGGCAGCACTGTACTCAGGGTCAATTTTGCACTTCGTTTTATGGTTTGGTCATGTTTCGTGGTGTACCTTTTGGTAACCCTGACTTGTCTCTGTCAATTTTCAAAATTTGAAACTTCAAATGTCTTCTCATATGTCAATTATCATATTCCAAATATTTCCTTCCTTTTGGCAACCACCTCCGAGCACGTGCCGGTGAAATTTTAATTTTTCCAAAAATTGAATTAAAATAAGTTTTTATACATTTTTATACATATATACAGGGTGTCCCAAACTCAATGGCCTATTAGACATTTTTAGAAAACGGGACATAGGATTATTTTGAAAATTTGAATTCTTGGGTAATTAGTTCTGTTCTATCGATCTAAAATATTTTCAGCGCTGCGACGTTGCCGCTTATATTGAAAAGTAGCAACAAGTTTGATATTTTGAATGGGACACCCTATATATTATTGCATTTTTCGCTTTGTTAATGCTTTCCGATTATTTTTGTATAATACTTCCCTATACCTATCTTTAGTGGTTTTCGAGAAATTCATTGATTTCCTTATTTTTTGTGCGAAACCTAGCTTTAATCAAATGCTCATTACTGTGGAATTTGGATTCGAAGACAGCTGAAATTTTGAATGTAGTTTAACAATGCCCTGTGTATTAGTTGTGTGTAAGGAAATTTTTTCTCCATCATACAGGGTCGTTCAAAATTTGTGAATTCACCGACACATACAAAAGTGGTGAAAAGTGCATTTTTTCAAATGGAACATCCTGTATTTTATCGAAAATCCTGAAAGACAATTGAAGTTCCTTTCAAATGATGTGTCATGTTCCTATACCTAAATAGTCAGGTTTCCGAAATAAATGCAAGTTTCTATAAAAATTGTATTATTTTGACATATTCAATTTCATCAAAACTTCATTTGAAGTGTTTTTGCCTTCCATTTTGATTCTTTTCTAATCAAATTTACGTTAATGACGTTCCATTATTGATGCATTAGTTGTCGAATTTTCATAATGACATGTTCCATGACATTTCATAGCCACCTAATACAAATTATGTCGAAATAATACAATTTTTATATTAACTTGTATTTATTTCGGAAACCTGACTATTTAGGTATAGGAATATGACACATCATTTGAAAAGAACTTCAATTGTCTTTCAGGATTTTCGATAATATACAGGATGTTCCATTTGAAAAAATGCACTTTTCACCACTTTTGTATGTGTCGGTGAATTCACAAATTTTGAACGACCCTGTATAATGGAAAAAAAATTCCCTTACACACAACTAATACACAGGGCATTGTCAAACTACATTCAAAATTTCAGCTGTCTTCGAATCCAAATTCCACAGTAATAAGCATTTGATTAAAGCTAGGTTTCGCACAAAAAATAAGGAAATCAATGAATTTCTCGAAAACCACTAAAGATAGGTATAGGGAAGTATTATACAAAAATAATTGGAAAGCAATAACAAAGCGAAAAATGCAATAATATATAGGGTGTCCTATTCAAAATATCAAACTTGTTGCTACTTTTCAATATAAGCGGCAACGTCGCAGCACTGAAAATATTTTAGATCGATAGAACAGAACTAATTACCCAAGAATTCAAATTTTCAAAATAACCCTATGTCCCGTTTTCTAGAAATGTCTAATAGGCCATTGAGTTTGGGACACCCTGTATGTAATGTTGAATGCAATGTGTGACTCTTTTTCAAATGAGGAAAAGTATCAGTTTTCTGTGTCTCAGTTTACGTCTGACTTCTTACTATAACCTCACGTTAGTAAGTACATTTTCTTAATGTTTTACAACTGTTTTATAATGATTAAAATTTTGTAGATGTCTTGATAAAGGGAATAAACATTCTCGAAAGCTCGACCAGATAACAAAGAGTATTCCTTAAACAACAGCCCAGTAATTTGACTGCATCCCCAACAACATTCCGTATTTCTCCTATAAATATATATATATATATATATATATATATATATATATATATATATATATATATATATATATATATATGTATATAGCCATTCAATTGCACAGTTGAAAAGAATAGATAAATATAAAAGAGTTAAAGAGTTCAATGGTACGTTAGACAAGTAACCTTTTTTCTTTCACCTACCGACTTCTATTTAATGAGTAAGGGTTATAATGTTATGGAGATATTATTTGACCTAAGTCGAGCATTCGAAGCATCGAATCCAAATTATTTTTCCGAAAAACTTTCTCATTCAGGCATAAGAATATCTTTAAACAAATGGTACAAATTATATGTTACTTATAGAGAGATAAGAGTTGATGAAGAAAACTCCGATTCATTGAACATGGGACTGGGGATGCCACAAGGAGGCTTTTCCGGTCCTTTATTATCCCTTTTATACGTTAATGATTTGCGATCAATCAAATATGGGCGAGCTTTCCTGTACGCCGACGATACTCAAATTATTGTGGTGTTGTCGGACTTACATGAAATGAGAAGTAAAGTGAGTGGGGTTATATAAATGTTTTTGAAACAGTTGTGAAAATGATCTAATCAACAACAGAGATAAAAGTACATCCATCAAATTCTTGAACAAATAATTACATACTGTTCCAGTAAGCAGCAAATTTCAACATTCAGAATGAACAAAATTTTTGGACGCTCAGTTAGACAGTAAATAAACATACTCTACACATATTGATAATTAATGTCGATCTCTCAACAAGATACATTTCTTGACTCTTAAATATAATTTCGTCAATACCGTATTAACATTTACTACGCATTAGTCTAACCTAACCTTAGTTTGAACATAGGTATCTTTAGTACATCAACAGAAATCAGTAGAGTATTTGTGATTCAAAATCGATTCATGCGATTGATATTCGATCTTCAGTATGAAGAATCTTGCAAAGAAACCTTTGGGGAAATCGTATCTTAACGATGACGGGAATATATCTATCTCTATAAGGTAAGAACTCACGTAAATGCGAGTCTTCACACAAAAGCTTGAAAAAAATATTCACCATTTCATATCAGAAACAAAAATGACATTCATTTGCAGAGATTTGAACAAAACCTATTCAAAAAATCTCCACTTTATGCAGGTTCACATTACCAATGAAGCTATGACTATGACTATTTGTTCCATTCGGAAATAGAAAATTGGTACAATAAATATACCTACCAGTTTTGCTCATATGCGGAAGTTAAGAGAATTCAGACAACTCTTCGTGAATCTGTACTCGAATTTTATGAACCTTTGTTCTTCCAAAGTTCACTAGATCAAAAAATTATCGAGAGAAAATCTCCATGTTCCGCCGTGAAAGTACAGGAAAATTGTCATGACATACCGTGTTGTTGGGATGACGGTTATTCTGATTCTTGCAAGGGCGATTTGGCAGATTTTTGTATCCAAAATCCAGCTTCGAATGCTGAAGAAGCTGTTGAATTGGACAAATCTAAAAATTACCAAAAATAATTGTATTTCAGTAGGAAATATTTTTTCTTGCAAGTGAATAAAAAAAAAACTTCAAAACAAAGAAATCGTAAATGATGTTGGCCGATTTGAGCGAACTGTTGGCTGTGTATTCAAGCATGGTTCGTATGAATGTCCCTCGCCAAACAATATCAGTGTACATAACGCGACAGCACGAACACTGCGTCCACTGCCGCATTGACTTTGAAGTCATCTACCGCAGTTGTAGACGAAATGTCATTCCCAGAATTCTGCAGACCACGGCTAACAAATCCGGAAGCTGCTTTCAATTCATCAAACATCGGTCGTGAAAGCAAGCTCACACTCTTTGAATATAAAATATCTTTTCTTTTTCAATTTTGCACTCATTTTATTGCTTGGTAGCTCTGTGACAGACGCTTCCACGTCGTTGTCGATTACATCGAGTACATCCGAAACATTTACATTCATTTGCAGTTTAAAGCAAAAAAAATAAAAACATTTTAGACAAATTTCTTAACATATGCATTCCGCCCCCTAACGAGGACGTGTCACAGCCCGAAAATTTCAAACGAAAGTGGGGTCGATTGATACATCATATGGAAAGACCAAAAAGTTACTTTTTTTCACTCCCACCCGTAAATACGCTGAATTCTTTATAGTCAACTAAAGAGATAGGTAGGCGATTATAGTTAACTGAATGGATATGATTTCATATACTTTGGTTGAAAGGGGCAACTTTGTAGAAACGTGACAAGTCTGATCTGTTTACCTACGAGCACGAAATCCAAGCTATTTATTGAGTCAATTTTGAATTGTCACAATTGATGTTTTTTTTGTAGAATTGAAGGACTTACATCTACTCCTCACACAAATAATCAGCTGAAATTATACAGTCCAAGAGGACAGTTGGTTAGAATGTTGGCCCTCTAAGACGATTCACTTTGAAATCGTGGATTCGTGTCTCACCAAAAACGATTTTTCTTGGCCTTTTTTTAAATTGACATTACTAGATTAATTTGTATCACTCAATGGAGAATTTAATTGAGTTTCTTTCCTTTGAGTTTTTCATAAATATCGAAAGAATACTCATATCTAATAGTAGATTATACCACGAGTCAATAATAATAGTCATTATTGCGAGTAGCATACTCTATTTACCATAAATAAATGATTCTCCAGTTCCATTCATCTCAATACAAATACACAAACACTACTTATGCGTTTGACATTGACACTTTGGAGTTTGGTTACATCGTTTCCATATTCAATTCAGTTATTCTGAATCTTGAATCCCAAAACTAGTATTTTTCATCAGAACCAAAATCATCGGGTCAATGTTAACTCCGATTTTGCATTGAATGTTTGGGTGGATTCCAATGAATAAGGTATCATTGGAAAGACAGTTATGTTCCTTTCCACATGATATGTCACTTGACTCCACTTTTCAATTGAATTTTCAGGGTTGTGACACCCCCTCGCTAGGGGTTCATTAAAGGCAGAGGTTAGGAAATATGTGTAAAATATATCCCCTTCGGAACCAATTTCAATAGTCCAAGCCTTTTTGCTTCAAATTCCAAATGAAGGAGAACAGCTGAGTTCATACTTCTTGTTGGACCACTCTGTATAAAAAAGGAGACATTATGGAAAAATGGCAGGATGACATATCACATGGAATAATAATTGATCAGAGTGATTTCCAAAAACTCTGGAGTGGAGTAAAAACGAAAGTTTGAAACAAAATACGGTTTTGTATTGATTAGAAGAAACTGCCATTAGCAAATGGATATGTGGACAAATTTCAATTTGAGGGCGAGTTTTTTCGTGACGTAATTCAAATGTATGCAATGAATTGCATTCGAGAATGAAATTCTGATAGGTTTCGTATTGCAAGGTACATTATAATTTATTCGTGTATATCTCAAGTAACAGGAAATAAATATATGGAGTAGCCAGTGGTATGATACGAAATCCAAGCATGAGTTGGCACCTACCATTATTCAGGTAACTCTCTTTTGGAGTAAAAATATATCCTCTGATTGAAAAGAGGCGCTTCGAAGTAAATTAACACGATTTTCACACAATCTGGTGACGCAGTCTGCGCGATCGCCAAATTAAAAAAAAGCATCTACTCGCTATTTTTCTGATGGAGTGTCAAAGTGTGAGTTTATCATCTATATGAACTCTCAGTAATTTTACACTGTTGCTGTAAGTGATGTTACAATTTGAGGAAATAACAATGGATTGGTTTTTCTCGGAGTTGAATTTCAATTTGTTACTGATAACGTGGTGTCGTTTGCAGATAAAATGCATTTATCGGGAAAAATATTATATTAGAGATTTGTATATTGCTGGAATGAAGGTGGACCTGATGTACTTGCTCAGAAGTATTTCGTATTCGATAAATGTAATAGCAAGAAAAAAACCTCAATTTTGAAACTGAAACTTGTGGTTCCCAGGCCATTAATGACAACAATTCATGACCTGTTATTATTCGTAACCTACTGTGTTGTCATAGACAAATCTGAGAAGGAAGTCTGAAGACAGCCCGAGACTGATATTCAGAAAAACTGTTCAGTCTGATTCGAAATTCACTGAATTGCCTGATGAAAGATATAGGAGTTCACCGCGAAAGATGTAAAAACGAAAAACGACAAGAACACAAATTGGAATACAATCCTTGCCACTAGTCGAGCAGTTCATTCAGAAACCACTCAAAACTAGATCTAACGGTACAGAGATAGACAAAAAAAGATTAATAGTCCATTTTAGTCACGGTATGTGATCATTGCCTTTTTATTCGACTCATTTTGGCACGAGGAATTTAGTTATTTCCCTTTTTCATGTCGCCGCCGCCTCTTCAGGCAGCGCTGCAAAGCATTTCATTCTGGTTCGTTTCGTTTCAAGTTCACCGAGTACTTCATCTGCGTCACAAAAATTAAGCAAATGCATTGAGGTAGATTATCCACTTTTTGTGACTACAGCAATTATTTGATTCAATCTGTTCGAAACAGTTATAATTCTAGAAACAAGACTGATGCGCGATTCACTAATTTTTTGCTGATCATGCATAATCTTTCCATCTCCTTCGACTTCGGCTATAAATCGATATTTCATTCGATTTTGCTGCACTTAGATATGTCTAGGAAATGTCACTAACCAAATATGGAAAAAAAACATTTAATATGAAGTTTTTATTGGGAGATAAACATCTTCAGGAAGTAGCGGAAAAAGAAGACATTTTCAGAATAGATATGTGTTCTTGTCTTGAGGTGGTACGGCGGCTCATTAGTTCTTCTCCAATCCATGTTTTTTTCAGTTTGTTAACCTACCACAAGCTGAAAGAATAAGAATTGATTTTGGAATATACTCAAGTGTGAATGGGTTTCGAATCTGCCCCGAAAAGTTGGTGCGTTCTGTATGAAACACTTCAATCAGCAACTTCTCATATAACTTTCGAAAAAATACAAGAACTGATACCTATAAAAATGCGTATTGCTATTAACGTTTCGGAAACTAGATCTGCTTCCGTTTGTTTACAAATACTTCACTCCTAGGTCCGTCATCCACTAAAAAATATAAAAATATATTTTATCAAACAGTACGAGAGTATTCACGCAAACTTTAAACTTTGACGCCAGTGATAATTTTTTGTCGTAATTTTCGATAACGTTAAAAGGTAAGGCCCCGTTAATCCATTGCTTTCACATGTTTCGACTTCTGAAGGTTGCCGTTCGTCAGATGGTTAACGGAAAGAACAATTTTACAACGATTTAAAACAATTATCAAATATATTGTTTTTCGAATCAAGTGCCTTGAATGGGAAGCTTGGTTATTTTTGAATATATTTCACAAAACCCACCATTCGGAGAGTTTTGAAAGGACAAAAAGATGAATTCCCCTTTGCTCAAGTGCTGTTGAGAAATTTTTCAGTGGTAGGGAAGACTTGTGCATGCTATTTCAGAACCATTTTAGATTTTTGTTTGTCGCAACATAATTTCCATTATATTTTACTCTTTGAAGAAAATATCTGTTTCATCCCCAGATTTATAAGATTTATACCTAGACTTTAGTGAAAAATATTTCGCTAACATAAGTATTGAAGAGCACGAGACCTCAAATTGTTTTCCGAAATATTCCATTGTCGATAGTGTTTGAATGGCTGCGTTGTTATTCAAGTGTCGGAATGGACTTCTCACTCCCGGATTTCTCCTGAAACAAATTCAACGTACATGCATGTGAGACCCAATAGTCTACCATGGGCCTCCGGTACCGCTTTAATAACGCGTAAGAATTAATTATAGACAATGGTGTTTCCGCAAAACTTGACAACTCCGAACAGGTGAAACCGCGTAAATTATACGGTTGCCAGCCACTTTTCCGTTACGCTGTGATATATTGGAGTTTTTCGAAAAAATACGGACCACCTGTTCTGTGTGCGGATATGGTCTGGCGGTCGAGATTTTTGATCTTAACGTTTATTACTTGGATATGAGCGATTTGCTCTCAATTTGTTTCGATACAATTGATTTGTTAACGGAAGTCGCAATGTCTACAAAAAGTAGTTCAAAGGCATATACCTACTGTGACTGACTTTCAGAATATTATTTCTTGGGATTCAGTTGTTATAAGTGCCATATACATCAAACACGAGCAAGAATCACTACGACGACTCCACAATTCTGTTGTTCTGAAATATGTATAATCATGACTAATCTAAAGCCGGAGATAGAAATGAAAGATGTTTGGTGCCTGCATAATTGGCAAATGAAATTAATTTTTAGCGGCATTCAGACAATTATCGAGAATTAAAGAAATATAAACTTCCTCATGCGGAATTAGAACCCATGTCTTCTATTAACCAGATGGATGCTCTTACCACTGAACTACCGAGGATCCTGAGTTCTCCGTCGCATATTCGGGAGTCATCCCTTCAAATTCTAGTGTTAGTTGTTAATATTCAAATCTAGATCCTTTGGGGCGGTTTTTGAATGACGAAGGTATTAGATGAGAACGGAAACTCATTCATTGTCAACTGGTCTTAGTACCAAATTGTACCTTCCAACCAAAGCATCGTCGAATATGTCGACTTCAAAATAGGCGTAGTGCAACAATTGAAGCTGCTAAAGAAGCACATAATCATAAAATTCTTTCGAGACTTGTTGAATGTCCAAACGGTTTGGTCATTTGCTCAAGCTGTCCCCAAACATTTCACTTTCAGTTGATTTTCCCCTTCAACCAAAGAAGATGGTTCACAAGCAACCACTGCCTAACAAAAAGCAAATATATCCGCGAATATATTTGCAGGAAATTCTATTATGGACTCATCGGGAAAAGATCAAGCCCGTCGGCAGTCATATGCCTGGAAGACGAATAGGAATTTGATGGAATCCAAGCAATTGTTCTGAAAGCATGTGCTCCCGAATTGACACCAGTACTTCGCGAACTATTCAACATTTCATATAACTAGGTTTTCTTTCCTAAGTTCTGGGAAAAACAGGAGTTCAGCCAGTTCTTTAAGAAGTGAAGAAAATTTCACCTTGTGATTATAGACCAGGGGTGCTCAAAGTTGAACTGTTGGCGATCTACATCACTATTGTTAGACTACAATCGATCGACTCTGTGTAGGTCTGCTCTAAAATGTCAATGAAAAAACTCATAGTTATTCAAAATTGCTAGTTCATGGGTTCTTACAAAACAAAAGAGTTATAGGGTCTAAACTCAACTAACGAGTGACTTTGGATATTGAAGCGTGGCACTGCATGTCCTCAGCCTACTTCTCATAAGATGGTTCGTGATTACCGATTGCTAATCGCGAGTATGACGACGTCAGGTAGTCGATTGCAATAGTTTGACCCAATTATCTTTATTTCAGAAAATGCAGACTCGCACAAGTTGACCCAAACGCTGCTTTTTTTGACAAGTACCGCGCGTTCCGTTGTTCTAGTGACCTATCTACTAAAACAAAATCTGTGAATGGTTCTATATCGGAAAATTTTTCTCGGGGTCGACTCAAAAAGCCTTCGCGATCGACTCAAAAAGCCTTCGCGATCGACCGTTTGAGCACCCCTGTATAGACCAATTGCATTGCTTTCTATCATTCCCAAAGTCATGGAAAAAGCAATCAATATGAAGCTTATTAAATATCTAGAGGAATCAGAAATATCTAATGATCGACAATAAGGATTTCGCCATCAAAGATCAACCAGTGGATTATGTTTCTCATATTTGGCAGCATTCAATTGAAAAATTCGGAGATACGATAGCTGTTGCAGTTGATATTTTGAAAGCGTTTGATCGAGTTTGGCATCGGGATCTCCTTTCTAAACTGGCGTCTTATGGTTTGCCACCTCAGTTGTGTGCTTTGTTGAAGAGTTTTTTGTCTGATAGATCTCTGTATGTGGTTGTTGATGGAGTATCATCTGATATTCTCCCAATAAATGTAGGTGTTCCACAGGGTTAAGTTCTGTGGCCCACTTTGTTCCTGCTTCATATCAATGATTTGCTCGAGGAAACATCTTTTTTACTGAAGTACTCTTCATACTAGTTTATTTTCCAGAGTCCACATACCAGATCAAGAAACGAAAATTCAAAAAAAAAATTCACGTCAGTAAAATTAATGATGACTTGGAAAAAATAATAGAATGGGTAACATGAACTTGGCGCAATTTAACTCCAGGAAAACCCAGGCATGTCTCTTCTCAAAGAAAGCCTATCTATCATCATCTAGTATTCAGATGTCAAGAGTAACTATTCCTACAAAGTCAAGTATCTCGATGCTAGGAATTACGATCAGTAATAATCTCTCAAAAAAAAACCATGTGATATCGATCGCTAAAGGTGCTTCTATTTCGTTCGAAGAAATACTAATGATACATACAAGGCTCAGATGCGACTTGTCTTAGAATATCGTTCTCATGTATGGAGTTCGGCACCAATTGATTCATTGAAGCTTCTCGATTCTATTCAGAGGAAGGCAATCCGTCTTGTTGGTGATTCTTCGCTCACAAACTTACTCACTCCATTGGAGCATCGTAGAAGGGTCGGAGACCTATCTCTCTTCTATAGATATTTTCACGGTCGGTGCTCTTCTGAATTGTTATCAATCGATCCACCCTTGGCAATATCTACATATGACTCGACGAGTACAGAATTCCCATATCTTTGTTGAGAATTCAGAAACTTGTCGAACCGCTCTTGATCAGGGATCTTTTTTTAATAGAACAGCTGAGCTTTGGAACTCCTTACCGAGAGAGGTTTTTTCCGAGGCTTACAAACTTCAAAAATGTAAAGTTAATATCAATTCGTATCTCCTGTCCCTTGATTCACGCGGTGTTCTCCGAACATTACAGGGCTTCCCTTTCGTGTGAATCTGCATATATATAAAAAAAGGGGTAGATACCAATCAGATCATTTTAAGCCAGATAAAGAAACGAAATATGTTTGGTGTCTGCATGATTAACAAATGAAATGAATTCTTAATAGGAGACGTGGGTTCGAATATTACATGAGGAAACTTGTCTTTCTTGAGATCTGAATTGTCTGAATGCCTCTTAAAAATTATATTATGACTAATTTTGTTGAAATGCATACCAAAATGTCTTCTGTGATGAATCTGCACCTGTTGAGAACACTTCTATGCCCTTCGTGGTTGAGGAGTAGCAAATGTTTATACCACTGCGTAGGTTCAAATACCTTTATTTGTGTTAGCTCATAAGATTCGATAAACAACTTTTCATTAATAAACCAGCATACAGTATTTTTATTGAAATATCCTTCGATTTTTTCACAGCATTTTTTTAGAGATAATAGTTATGAAAACAGACGAGTACGTTTTTGACTTCAGATCAGTGCAATTTATTTTCCTGTTTCATATTGAGATTTTGTTGAAATAGTATTCCATAAAAAAATCTTAGAGAAAATGTATGAACTGAATATTTGATGGATCGATCGTTTCTGTTGTACATGTCTATCACATGAAATATGGATCCACAATTTCTGGAGACTACCTGTGCGAAATCAAAAACTGATATATGAATACAGAGTGTATATGAGAAATTCAATAGCAACTAATAATCATTTCAACAAGTACAGTTATAAGTTAAATAATAGTAGTAAGTTAAAATATGTATGAATTGATTATTATTCTTTACTCTTTAGGACCACGTCTTGGCAGTCCCCCCAGTGCCTAAAATGGGTAATACAATACATCTGGGAAAACACTCTTGACTATGAGTTGGCAATGAAAAGATTCGAGTTTTTGGTGAAAATAGCAAAAATGAGTACCCCAATGATTGTTGGAATTGTGAAAAAAAACACATTATGGATTGGAATCTCTATGGAAAAATAGAAAAATTGCTTTAATTAGACACTGAATATCAGAATTCAAATGTGAGAAGCTAAGCAAATCACGACAAAGAGATTCATGTGTTGTCAATAAGAATAGTTTGAGATATTTAATTGAGTTTATTTATGAATGGATTGCATACGGTAGTAAATGATGATACATTATAATGAAATAACTATTTATATGCAAGTAGAACAGCTGAAATTTTTTTTATCAGTTTTCTGATATTTTACGAATTAATTGAGTTGAAGAAATACAGATGTCTCTTGCTTGCAGACTTCATTATCATTACATGAACTTATACAGGTTAGTAAATACGTTGAGAAGGAATTACATTTCCTGGAAAGTAGAATAGTGTTAGTCTATAATGAATACTATAGGTTGAAAGTTATAAACTACTCAAATATTATTAGTGAAGGACATATGTTTTTTGGGGTCAGTCAATGAATCTTTCAATTGTATACCGGTTGACTCAATTCTAACATGAAGCTGGATATCTGGAATTTTGTATATATTATATAAAGATGATCTATTAAGCAGAAAGGTGATTGATTAAAAATTATTCATGGCATACCAAAAGGCACTGTGATAGGCCCTCTTTAATTCTCTTTGTATGTAAACAGTTTCCTCAGTTTGCCATGCGACGGTTCAATCTCTGCTGATGGCATGGCCATTCTTTTCACAGACGAAAACTGAGAAAGCCTCAGGAAAGTGGAGAATTAAATCAACTTAAGGACTGATTTGATCACAAATCACAAACAATTGAATTCGAGAAAACACTCAGATATATGATATATAAGTTCAAATTCCTGAGATCCATTCTCGATACAACTCCCCTCAAAACAATATACCTACTATGCTTTAGTGCAGTCCCGACTACAATATGCAATCCTCAGTTGGGGTGGAATACTTGATACTCATCTAAAAAAATGGAAGTAATACAAAACAAAAATTTGAGAGTGATGTACAACAAAAAGAATGACTACTGATTAAACTGAACCTTCAGAGATGCAGAGTACTTGATATACGTCAATATTTTATTATTAATTTTCGAAAATGAGAATATCCCGAACCTAACTATAACACAAGAAATAAATCTAAGGGTAACGTACAAGTCATCACGACAAAAAAAAAACATTGGCCAGCATACATATAACTACCTAAGTAGTAAAATATTCAACTACTCACCAGAAGGGTACAAAAAGTATTTACACAAAGTAAATAATATTAACCTCATGGAAAAACTTCAAAAGGTATGCTTGACCTCAAACAGACTCAACACTTATCACAATTCACCATACTCTTACTACCTCGAAACAACACTAGTTTCATACTGATTTTCATATTTACAACTGTAGACCTATACAACTATTCACCTAATAATTTGTAATAATTTTATAGAATCAAGGATCCATGTCACAACTTCGGATTTAGTGGGATTATCTATGTTTGTAATTTTTGTCACACTTTTCTTACTATTTTTAATATATTGATATTTTACAGAATAAACATTATATATCATTACCAACTAATCATTATTTCGATAAAAAATTTGAAATAACTATCATTTATGGGAAATTGTAGATGGAAATCGAATATAGCATAAACTTGGTGGTCTCGGTAGTGTAGTGGTTAGCATATCTGCCTATCAAGCGGAAGGCCGGGGTTCGAATGCTCGCCGGGCCACCGTGCTGGGTAATCGCACGTTGAGAGGTAAGGCCTCGTTGATCCATTGCTCGCACAAGTTTCGACTTCTGAGGGTTGACGTTCGTCAGCTGGTTAACGGAAACGAACAATTTTAGAACAATTTTTTTAGAACATATAATCGGTTCTTGAAACACATTTGAATGAAAATCAAAATGATATGAAATTGAAAACTGACTTGTTGGCAGAAGAATGTAGCATTCAAAAATGAATTGAATTCTATTGATTAAATTCACTCCTATGCTTGAACCAGCCTGGATCGGTCTGGTGTCAGCTTCGTCATCATTCATTTTTGCTTTCAGTTGAAGACAAGTTATAGTTCATTACTACCAAAAACCTCTCTAATCGCACTGAATGATAATATTTCATGTATTGTTGATGTAATTGATGAATTCGTTTCAGAGATAAAATAGCTGAAAGACATACACCTGAGCATTTCATACTTGTACCCGGGTGATGAAAATGATGCATGTGTCATGTTCTCCATTAATAATTTGTAGGCCAACAGGATTTGGAACTTGATTGAATTTGGCTATTACGGTACACAAAAAGATATGCATTAGTGCTCAATTTATTTCGATTCGTTGAGCTACTTCTCGTGACTGCTTCACTTTTTATAGGTAATGGATATGGTTGACAAGTGAATTGGTTTTTTGTTTCAATATCAATTTAGATTGATAGTTACTTATAGATCATCGATGTAAACTTTGAAAAAAAAACTGGTCTATTGGTGATAATGGAAACCATATTACTCGCTCAGAATATATAAGATTAGGATAACATTCTTTGAACCGTTCCAAAAGGATGTCTTACTGATAAGTTTGATTGTTTCTCCAAAGTCAATATTTTCGATGCGCAGGCTCTATAACTGTACTCAAGTACCTACTTTTTATCAGATCCGCACACATTTCTGATTCGCGCTTTTTCGTGGAGCCGTGGACAAGCTACCAATTTGTTTCTTATATCGCGTTATATTGTAGCTGGAGTTTCGAATCCCCCACTAAGGTACTATCAAGTAAAAACTAGTATTTTTATTTGAATATTAAGATTTTGAATTCGACCCCGACTTTTTCGCTGACACCAGTTTCTCCTCTGTGTAATATCGTTTCTGTGGCTAGAACGACTTTCGTATATTGGGCCGCTTCG
The DNA here is from genome assembly GCA_032362365.1 of Zygogramma bicolorata. Classification (NCBI taxonomy): domain Eukaryota; kingdom Metazoa; phylum Arthropoda; class Insecta; order Coleoptera; family Chrysomelidae; genus Zygogramma; species Zygogramma bicolorata. The sequence continues at coordinate 1,276,106 of JAVJAQ010004475.1, read as the reverse complement.
ATATCATGCAGTGGGAAGGGGATTTTCTCAAACCCATACAAAGGAAAATTGTGCAGGAAATGTGCAAAGCCTACGCCCACAAGACATAAAATTGCAACAAAATGTACTTGTTTTTTATGCGACCAGCGGCTGCGACACAACTTCCGTAATCTTTGAAGGTGGGAAGGCAAAATTCATCACTCTTTCATAAGAATAAGCAGTACGTCCAAGTTTTTGATGACGAAAATGCTGAGCCTGAAGCTGTCGGTGAAGCAGAGCAGCGTTTTTTTTTATCATTGAACGGTGCTAAATAAATGACAGAAGACTTGTTGTTCGAATTACGACTTTGCATGATCCCGAGCCAGGAAAATTGCTGAAATGCATTTCGTGTAAATGCAAAAAAGGCTGTGAACCGGTATGCGGTTGCAGGAAACCTGGATCAAAATGCAGTAACATATGATGATGAAGAAGATGCCGCTCCGATAACTATTATGGGACAAATAATAGAAGAATTGGATGACGATCAAGAATTTGAATCTAATGAGGAAAGTAGTAAAGAATCATAACCTGGAGATCTTGAAAAACCAGGACCATCGAGGACAGAGGAAACTTGATAAAATTCGCTTCGTGGATTATGCCTAATGGGGAAACCACACAAAAAAACTAGTAGGAATTCGTGCAATTGCGATAAAAAGTACTCACATTTACAGACCCGCTGCATCGAAACTATCAACTTTTTTCTGAATGGAACATAAATTGATGAGAATTCAGTCCCCTACATTCTTATACGGGAGGATATTTTTTCAGGTCGCGAAATCAATATGTTGTTTTTGACACTTGACCTTACATCATGCACCAGAAATCAAAACTCCTTGAATAATTTTCAGGTAGAGCCCCTTTTATTGCTCTAGCTGAAACCCTAGACTAACATTCAGACTAGTGTGAGAATGACGTGAAAAACTGTAGTTATTAACCTTTGGTAGAAGTCCATTGTATCTCAAAGTGGAGTGTAGTAGATTTACGATGCAGAAAAACTCAGAGTCGTCTCCACAATTTAATATTTGAAAGATGTCAGTACGGTAATTCAGTACATGTTTCGAACCTACATAGATTCATCATCAGCTGAATTCACATTGAATTATGGAGATGAAAACAAAAAATAGGAAATTCACATGGTGAAGTTCAAAGGGACATAAAAAATTTGGTTGTGGAAATTGTGATTAATTTGATATTAGGGGAATTTGGGATATCATGGTGTTAGGGATGTCCCAAATTCCCCTAATATCAAATTATTCACAATTTTCACAACAAAATTTTTTATGTCCCTTTGAACTTCACCATGTGAATTTCCTATTTTTATTTTTTTTTTCATCTCCATAATTCAATGTAAATTCAGCTGATGATGAACCTATGTAGGTTCGAAACATGTACTGAATTACCGTACTGACATCTTTCAAATATTGAATTGTGGAGACGACTTTGAGTTTTTCTGCATCGTATAACTGGAGTTATTGGTTAACGGTAATACGATGAATCTGTATTGGGTGTTTTTCAAAATTCCCAGGACGCTCACAGACTCAGTTGTGTAATCGCCAATAGTCACATTCATAGTGTTCATTACAATATTTACTCGTTGCAATTGAGTGCTGTTAAAGATGGAGAGGTTATGGAAACTCCAAGACAACACCTAATTTTGAGATTGAATTTTTTGAAAGTGTATCCATTCCTTATGAATATAATTCATCCAGGCTAGGATATATCTTTTTCTTTCCCTTCATCAATTCAGGTTTTGCGATTTTTATTCTCATTGTGACAATCATGATCAACCACCCAATGAAATATCTTATGCAGAATTTCAAATAATATGTTGCCCAGTATTCTCACTTTGCCTCGATTACTCAACAATAGGAACAAATTACTGAGAGACATTATTTTGCCAACTGATATTTGTGTAGAATATCGTGATGCACAAACAAAAGAACTCGCTTCGAAGAAAGTCAAGCCACCGAGCCTATGAAAACAATCAGTATAATCACCACAAGACAAGTGTCGGCTTGCGCATGATCTCACAGGCGTGGGTGCCCGTGATCTGAGGTTTTTTGTCGATTCACATTTGTTTGATTTCTCGCTGTTGACCCCAATTGCGACCGAGAGTTTTGCAATGCATTCGATCTCAGTAATGATAGTTCATAGGCCATTAATACACACGGCCGGTTGTAGAAACATGACATAAGAATTTTTCATTGGTTTCTATAATAATAATTTTTCGCGTGTTACTTGAGGAGATAGAAATGTCCTCAAATATTTTTTTTTTCAAAACAACACTTGGTATGGCTTTGGAAGACTTAGCCATGTCAGCTTCACATTTTGACATCATTAATATATATATTTTCAATTCCAATCTTCGAATTATAAACAAAATCGATACGTAAGAGACAAAATAGTCAAGTCAATTCTGCTTCTTTGAATATTGCAGTTACGTGTCGGGAAAAATATACCAATCATCCCTAAAAGAGTTTTTATGATAATTTGTAGTTTTTTTCTTCCTCAAGGGAGAGAAAACCCAAAAAATTTATTTCTTCAATAATAGTAATAATCACAAATTCATTTCATCAAAAAAAAACCCTGGTATGGGGGAACCAAAATGAAGGAAAAAAAATCTCTCAAAAAAGAATTTGGTAAGGAATTATTCAAATAATCAGAGATGAAGATGATCAAATAACAGTAATTGAAACTGCTTCAATATTTCTCTCATTTAGTTCAACTTCCATCCGACTTTTTTACATTATCACTTCTTTCTTCTTTCACATTTCTTACTATATTCTACTGCCTTCCGTTCTCAGTCTCAAGTCATTGGCAAGTACAGATTCACAACGACTACTCACCCAATATGGTTTGTACCAGAAATAATTTCTGTCGAATAGTAGTACTGATGATTGTCATAAGAAAACACAGTCGACAATATCATAGAAGAATTTACAAAGCCAGCGCAAGAAAAACTGTGAAATTGGTATTACTCAAAATTTCACCTATTGGGTTCTGATCATGACCTCATTTTATTAGGATTCAAATTATTATTGAGGAATAATTCTTTATTATGTTGCATAATGAGTTTTCGGAAAACGATAAAAGAGATTTCAAAAATGTATGAAACCCCCTTTTGATCTCATTGAAGCAGGATCATAATCCGATTTACATCGAAACATATTTATTCTCGATCAAATTTGAATAACTTCAAACCATCTTGAAACAATCATCACTTCATTAACTTGTGCATTATTACTGACAGCTACTATAAGAGCTCATAGCTTATCGAACTTCGAATGTTTATGAATCAGTACAAAATATGATCGATTATGACTCATTTGTAACTGAATTCGTTAAAATCTCGAATTCTTCCTACCCAACATTCCTCAGTTCCAAACTGTTTCATTACACAAGTCGAAAACCATTTCACCATAACATTTTCAACACTATAATATAAATCATAACAAACGGTAGATCAATTCTCGTTATGAATGAATTCAAAAGCTAATAACCTTACGCCTACATACATTAAACTACAAACAATCAGGTCCTTTTAACGAATTTATGTGTCATAATCCTAGAGCTAAACATTCACTGGAAGTTTCCCTAATACATAGTCTTTCTGTTGGTTACATTAGCCTAGAATCAACAATACTTGCTTGATTGCTGTTCAAACCCGTACTCGTGAATATCAAATCTATTCTTAGACCTTACGTTGAATATTTGAAATCTATTCATTCATGAGATTCGAATGTATTTGAATGAACTGTTTAGGATATATATATATATATATATATATATATATATATATATATATAGTCTTCGCAAAGAATCGAAACATTCAAAAGAGTTCAACGGCGCGTTAGACAAGTAACCCCTCGTCTTCAACCTATTCAGTTCTAGTTGTATTAGTGACATCTCTCCTTTCTTTTTTCTGTTGCATTTCAAGTATTCAATTGCTGAATTGAGAAATGATATCAAATTGTACGTTGTATTCTATAAAAAACGATTCCTTGTCATATGAGGTTAATGCCTCTGGAAAGACGAAATACCCTCATATGACAACTGATAGCTATTATACTTCGGTTGGTCCCATCCGAATAGATCACCTTGTAGTAGTACCTCTATGACTGAAATGCGCAAGTTGAAAGAAAGAATGATTCACGATGCCCCTATCTCACGAGTCCTCACCCGAATATCCGTCAATATACCTTGCGATGATATCGCCTTTTTGGGTCGGGATGACAGAAAAAATAATATATTGGATTTTTTTTTTCTTTGAGATGGGTGGGTGTCTCTCTATTCGGATGTGACCAACCTCGTATAATTTGGATTGAACTTCCTTCAGGTAAGTCGTTTAATCCTCAATTATACTTCGGTTGGTCCCATCCGAATAGATCACCTTGTAGATGTTCAAAGAATTATTAAAAGGCGATCAAAATTTTATTCAGACTGATCTCATACTAATGAAGTAGTCTAAATGAACTGTTTATGTCATTTGATTCACCACTATAAACTAAGAGTTTGATACAGACAGTATTTGAATGCTAATACAATATAATGTTGCAAAACTCAAATAACCAGAAAACTTACACTCGTTTAATGAAATTGCGGAGGTAATCCGCAAATGTACCATTTGTAATTACTGGTCTATGTAGAATTTACCAAAAGTATTTTATTTTTCGGACCAGTCTACATTTGATCGTATGGTGTCCGTGCTCATATCGATTTGGTTGGCCGCAGAAGTGGCAGCATGTCTTGTGCTGTGGCCTTTGAATTGATCAGTATCAACACCACCAAATTGCAGACTCATTTCCAGCAAACGGCTGAAGAGCTGAGGTGTAGCTGGGCGATGAGGATTTTTATAAGTAAAAATGAGAAAAAAACCTAATTGAATGTGTGCGGTTTTTCAATTGATAATCGTGGATGTCATACACAATTCACGTTTCACCGTGGAAAATGGTGAAAAAAAAATATACATGTTTGTATTTGTTGCTCTCTTGGTCTTCTGTGGATAATTTGGTTCTCGGCAGTGAAGAGACAAGCACGTCTGCCCCTCAAGCGGAAGACTCGGGTTCAACTTCCCATCGAGCTTCCGTGCTGGGACTCACACGCCAAGAGGCAAGAGGCCTCGTCAATACATTTTCTGCGGAAGATTCGACCTCTGAAGGGCGACACTCGTCAACCGGTAAACATTTTTTTTTTTTTAATTTTTATTTTTTATTTATTTTTTTTTGTACTGATCATACAATAAAAATGCTACTCATTCTGATTTTGAATCATATTTTTACGCTTTAGCAAGCTTTAGAGCAACCATAACAATAAGTTTGTGATATATTTTTCAAAATGAGGTTTTCCGATTTTTCTAATTTGGTCAACACTTGGTAAGGGTCCCAGATTTTCTCATATCGGGAAAAAAGTGGATCGTATTTTGAAAATACCCCTCTAAAACATTTCCATTGTATCATAGTTACATGCATGAGATATCAGATTTCAAGCTGATCTATGTAATTTTCTAGTACTATAATTTTTACCTAGCTGCACCCATGGGCGATCTACCTTATCCACATCTCCTTCACAAATATCCACCAATGAGACGAAAATAAATTGTATGGTTTCATCGTATTTGCAATCAGTGATGCCATCAGAATCGCTGAAGGTTCACCCCTCAGTTTTTCTCCTGGAAAATGGATGCCAGACAAAATCGGTTCACCCAGGGAAAGATGGCACCACAGTGGATGTAGGTGCTTAAACGAAACTGAAAAAATTATATATTGTGGTTCAAAATACAATATAATGGAATTCAAAATTGATATCAATTTGTGGAAACCAAGTTTGGGACTGCGATAACAGAAACACAAAACATGTTACTTTGTCCCCTTCGATCATTTTCAATATTCTAGGAAAATGTGGAAGTGGTGATGATTGGGAAAACACAAATGTTTGTGTAAGACCAAGTTAATGTAATGCATCAGTTGCATAACTTATGGGGTTTGGCTGTAAAGATAAAAATGTTTTACCCTATGTGTTAGAGTAGTTAGTAAACAGATCAACTTCAGGTTATCGAAATTTTTGGCCCGCTCTTGGAAGGCGTATTCTCGATATTGCATTCCGAAGGTGACACATCATGGACTTTGATCTGCTATAAACTCATATTTCGAATTTATTTATGAGACGAACATCACTAGTTGATAATTTTATATATATACACACATATATACACATATACACATACATATATATACATATATATACATATATACACATATATACACATACACGCATATACATATATATTCTCCACCAGAAAACTCAAGTTCCTGAATATCATTATGCTTAATTCTTCACACCACTTCCAAATATCACCAGCCAGTCCGTTGAGGTTTGGGTGCTTCATTCCAGACATCCGGTTGATCTGCGCGTTGACGGTGTTGTTGTCTCTATGCGACAAAATGTGACAGTTTGAGGAGAACTGTCTGAAGGTTTTGAACATTAATGTGAAGTTTGGCCTGCTTCACTGAAACCTTTGGCTTTCTCGTTGTTGCATGTAATATTCTGGAAAATTCAGGCCTTGTTTTACCTTCTAGTTGCCTAACATGAAAAGTCACTGTAACTAGGTGGAAATTTACATTGGGGGGGGGGAGGGGGGGGGGGGCGCCGCCGGCCTGCGCGTGTTTTGTCAAAATCTACTCGATCCGTCTGCAAGGTTATACATCGGTGCCCTTCAAATAATTTTGTAGACGGCCACCTATATTCAACCACAAGGCAAACCGAAATCAAGTGTCAAATGGATTTATTTTCCATTAATATTGAATCGTAATTATTACCAAGATACCTCAAATTTGTTGGATGTTTCCTGAACACTCCATCTTGGTAATACTAATTGAAAAAGATGTCGTCTAAATAGCTACAGATACAAAAAATTCCTGAACTCAAAAAATGTATAACCGTTTCTGAGATTTTTGTAAATATATAAGGTGCAAAGATAAGCCAAAACACAAAAAATTTAAATTCAAAAATTTTGTGTCTAGATTGAAATCGCAAATACTTCTTATGTTTATCGGCATCTGTCGAATCCACTGACGTTAAAAAACAATTTTCAGACATCAGATTTTTCACAGCTCCAAGTGAGGGGCTGTGATGAATTCATGCAAATGTTTCAGATTCAAAAGAAATCTATAGCTATCAGTAAGCCTCAAACCTGAGAAAATAGCTGAACCAAAAATTGTTCTTGACATTGACGGCTGGTCCAATGTAGTCAAATTCCAGTAATATAGCTAAACACTCACAACATAGGTTTAGCCGGCTGGGTGGAATTGTCGGGGTTCAGGTGCCAGTTTTTCATAAGGTAGAGTATAAAAATGGATTTTATATCTCTGAACACATTCCAAAATGTTGGAGTTGTTTGTTATAGATTGCCACGTGCTGTCAAATATTTAATGCGACCAGCGTATAAGTTCAAATATGTTATTTCGTCCATTTGTTGTTGTACGTCGTGAACCGCTCTCACCATCCTCTGTTTTGTCTGCTTGAGGTGTCCCCCCTCTGTTGATTTTTCTAAGACTGCCATTGACTTCGATGAGCAGTGCCCTCGAGGTGTTTTGAAGGGAAAGGTTGTACCTTCAGGTCTAGTGCAAGCAGAAATCTCCTGTGGTTCGAAATCGAGGGAGGAACGTTGCATAATGCTTCATCAGCACCGGCTTTGTCAGACAAAGTAGTCTTGAATGCTTCAGCATATCGATCACTCATCAGGCATAGCTGTACTGAGGGCTGAGAAACCTTTGCCCAACGAAATTTGAGGGTCCAGTAGAAAACCTCAATTCAGATGTCGAGAAAAAAGGTCTGAACTACCGGATTCAGTTGGGGTGGATATGAGGTAGTGTAACGGTCTGGAACCTGCGCCAACAGAAAAGAAATTGTTTTCGTGCGCGAGACACTCGGCGAGCACAACTCAGGAAGTGTGCGGGACAAAAAAAACGGCGTATGATGATTGAAGGTCAGCCGTAGAATGATCTACAAAGTAGATTGCCCCTGCCGATGATCAATGATCAGAAATCATTGTCAGTCTCAGCTGTTTCCAATTATACGTCCACTCACGTCTTTGGTTCCGTTCTAAAACGTGACAAAATATGAAAAACAAACTTACTTACGACGAGTAAGAACAGAGTTTGTCCTCGAGTGTTTTTAGGTTCCTCGTTGTCGTTCTCTTGTGCTTGTGTCAGATAGGTACACCACTGCAGTGCGAAATCATCCTGGATATCACTACCGTAAAACTTTGCTTCAGTCGGATCATCTCCCAGTATAGTAGTAACAGCGTTATCACTACGGAAAGATTCACTGTTGGTGGCGGAAAATTCCGATGTCAAATCTGACGACGGACCTGCGCCCACCAAAGAGAAATTGTCTTTGGGCGCGAGACACTCGGCTGGCACAACTCAAAAAGTGTGCAGGGCAGAAAACGGCCTAGGATGATGAATAAAGTTCAGCCGTATGTTGATCTACAAAGTAGATTGCCCCTGCCGATGATCAATGATCAGAAATCATTGTCAGTCTCATCTATTTCCAATTATATGTCCACTCATTCCGTTGGTTTTTCTAAAACATGACAAAAAACATTAAAAACAATCTTACTTACTAAACGAGTAGGAACGGAGTTTTTCCTCGAGTTTCCGTAGTGTTCGCCAAGTTTCTACGTTGTTTTCACTGAGCATCGTTTGTTTTGTTTCCCATAGTACATATGGAAAATTTTCTTCAATTCACTTATTTAAACTAATTTACACTTTCGAACTTATCACATTCAGCGCAAGAAGTATATTGACGGATATTCGGGTGAGGACTCGTGAGATAGGGGCATCGTGAATCATTCTTTCTTTCAACTTGCGCATTTCAGTCATAGAGGTACTACTACAAGGTGATCTATTCGGATGTGACCAACCTCGTATAATTTGGATTGAACTTCCTTCAGGTAAGTCGTTTAATCCTCAATTATAAGCAAACTTTTTTTGATTGTAGGTAGTCATGAGTGTTATATCTGCCGATACATTCGGACTTTTTTGGGTTAATAATAAATTATGCTTTGTGGTTGTAAGTCATATTTCATTGAAAGTGTCTGGAGCGCTCGAATCTTATTTTCCAGTCAGAAACTGTGGAAATTGCAGAATTATCAATTCTCCAAAAATACCATATTTCCCCTATGTTTGCTTGTCGTACATGCGAACCTTTTATAAAATCTGCTCAATGAGAGAGTTCATATTTTTTAAATCAGTTCTTCGAGATACATGACATTTCGTCGCAAAGGGGATGTGAGAATTGTGAGCTGTGCAGTCGTTTAGATCTAACGAATATGGAATATTGTGGAACATTTGGCATGTATACTTTCTGAATATGCCACAACGTATTCTCCTAGTCTTCTTCAATAATTCAATTCGGACGTTTCATATTTTATGTTGAACTTGTCTTGTGTTACGCTATCGTCTCCAGGAGTGATAACAAATATATCACCACCAACTTTTACAGTGCTAGAATTTTCCTCTGTATATTGTGAAATATTTTTCAATATTCCACAATAAATGATTCAAATAGCAATCATAGACTAGTACAGGTTGAATGAGCAAACTTTTCGAGGATGATAAAAATAAGTGTGAAGAAATAGTTTTGTTAGGAATGTGCGAATTGTTTCGAATATACCGAGGAGCAATACCACTACGTTGATTTGTATTTTTTCGGAGGTATATCCCGAGTGCACCAGTTTCATCGGTTGAAATGTGTGCACATCCATGAATTTTGAAATTTCATCCCAAATTATTATACACGAAAGCATTTGCATAAAAGCAAAATTCCAAAAATTATGGAAATGCTCGTATTTAGGTTGATCGAGTTTGATGTAGAAGGAATATATATTGAGATCATTTCCAAAAGAAAACTCGGAAAACTTCAAAATCGAACTAATGTAGTACTCGTAGCTGAAAAGTGAACCAAAATCCAGGTTTATTGAGATCAGTTCAATGAGTTGAAACCCATGTCAAAAACAAATGTTGTTCATTCCGTTTATCAGCTGACGAACGTCAACCCTCAGAAGTCGAAACTTGTGCGAGCAATGTATTAACGAGGCCTTACCTTTTAACGTGCGATTACCCAGCACGATGGCATAACGGAGATTTGAACCTTGGTCTTCCGTTTGAAAGGCGAACGTGCTAACCCTACACTACCAGTGCAAAATTCTGTAAGAAGCAGTCTATCTTTCAACTTCTTCATAGGTTACGCGCATTTAGGGGAGATAATTAATATTACAGCCCCTCGAATTGGTAACTGTTTGATATTATAGTGCGTAAGTGAAAAGCAAATCCCTCCACAAGGTAGGACAGAATATATATTTGATGAAATAATTTTTCGTTCTTCATAGTAAAAAAAATTGGTTGGCGTCACTTGTCGCCAAAGAGACGATAAAAACTTTCTTAACCAAATGAGAAGAGGGAAGATACGTCTTCTGAAAGGTCTATCAATTCTTAAACCATCTTTTGTTTAGAATCTTGAATCCGACTTGCTGTTCCCGAGTTATTACCATTCAAGTTACTTTCTACAACAATGGTTTCTCTTGCATGGAATCTCGACATTTTTATGGAAAAATCGGCGCATAATTATCGTAAATGTTAATTAAAGGATAGTGAACAGAATATAAGTGTAATTGATTTGAATTTTCATGAAGTTTGAAGACTACTGAAATGAGAATTTAGCTGCTTTCAACTTAAAAACGTCCAGATCCATTCAAAACAATAAAAATTTCAGAACATGATATATTCCCCTCGGAGGAAAGGGCGCCGAACAAATATTTTCCCACTGTGATTTCCAAGAACGATGTCATTCGAACTCTGTTCGATTTCGATATCTTTTTCTAGTCGAAAGTTATGACTAGAGGGTGGCTTTTAATATGTTCATTGCATTTGTCAACATGAAAGTGTGAAAATCAATTCAAGTTTTCCGTAATATATCCTTGGTATATTCTATTTAATTCGATTCCCAATCACTTTTAGGACGGTTCGTCCACCAGTCTCATATCCCCTTTCAGAAAAATTGATGAATGAGCGGACTTGCTTGCTTGATTCAGACAAATGATTGGTGCAGCAACTACCTAGATCCATATTGTGATTTACATCACATCAATCTCGGTTAAGCACCATAAAATGTGCATTATAGTCGGGTTTCTCAATAAACATCTCTTAAATGTAGCGAAAGTTATGTAAGATTGGAATAAGATATATTACTGTTTATTGTAATGCCGGTTGTTTTCTCTTGAGATACTTTTGTCGGCTGTCCGAAGCTGCACGACTTCGTTGATTCTTTGTGCTGTAACGCATTTGAAAGATATTTGGGAAAGTGGACGACCTAACGGAGAAAAAGTTCACTGAGAATTATAGAAATTCAAACCAACGGAGCATGTAACTGATTATATTCTGAAACATTACATAATTAACATACCATAATATGTTAATTCCATGAAGTAACAGACGTTATGACGATCCATATTTCCCTTTCCGAGGTAGTTGGTTCGAGTCAAAAGGATAAAAAAAAGATGTCCCTCTTAAACATTCGAAATCGAAAAAAAAAAAATGAAAAATATCTCAGTTAAATAAAAAAAATCATGAGATGTTAGGTGTTTGAACTTTCATTATGTAAACCATTTGACATCTTGGGAATATGTTGGAAAACTGAATAGATCGAGCTAATATAGTGAAACTGTGGGTAAATGTAAACGGCTATTGAGATTGTGAGAGTTGATGACATTAAAATGGAAGTGAGAATAGAAAAATTCACTTTGTTCTTTATTAGAAATTTATTGAAATTTTTTCATTTTTTAAATTTTTCATTGGAATTTCTAAATACATTTCGTGTCTCAAGTCACTTATCTGATTCTCTCAGTTTTCTTCTCAATATTTCTTTAGAGTTCATCATTCCATCCTATTCAGTCAGGGAGACACATAGTTTAGACAGTAGAAGGTCGAACCAGTATCACTGAATAGATGATATTATCAACCAGATTGAAGAATAAATCATAATTAATATATTAGAATTGATTGCATTCACATTTATTTCGATGCAAGGCAGCTGTTTCGACCCACCCTAGGCAGATCTTTCGAACACATTTCCAACTGTCTACTCCTCACGATATAAAAATATGAATCTGGTGTAGATGGTGAAAACCTCAAAGACAGAATGTCATCTAACATAATGAGCATGGTATAATAAAACATTCCTTCAGTAATCGAAGTTTTAATCAGCCACATTTTGCTTCTCGAGCGGTTGTTAAGCCATTGTTAGTGACAATCATGCAGAACACTGTAATAATTTTCATTGAGTATGGATTTTCATCAAGTTTCTGCCAGTTCAATTCAAGACTCAATTTCCTCATACACTAAGTACAGGAGAGCTTTCCCAACGGCGAAGCCGTTACGAATGACCCGAATGAGAATCGTCTTCGGTCTACTCGCAGAAAACGTTGTAACCACCGACAGTTCATCTCGGAAGAAATATTTTTTCGGTCTGTCTTCAATTATATCGTTCATTTTATATCTACTGGCTCATATGCATGATAATCATCTCCAAAAATACTTATTTTTTTATGAATCACAATTTATATTCTTCCAGGACCTCGTATTCAACTATAGCGCCCCTGTTTATATTTGCGATTTGTTCCACTTCTCATATAGTGTTTTTATACCTCAGTATGAGAATCAAACATTGCAGTAACAATTGATGTATATCTTTTCCGTCTGCACTCTCGGAATTCAAATCATATTCTATTAAAAAAAAACAATCATGACTTTATGAATGAAAAAGATTTTAATCATGGTGATAGATGTTTTGACAGACTATTCAACACATACACATTATGCATATTCATCAGAGTATGGCATCTCTGCGAGAGCATTATGCATGACTGAACAAAACTCACCTATGCGTTTTTTTAACCGTGGTCATTACAATACAATTTCTCAATGGGGCTTGTAGATTGATTCAAATGCCATAAATGACCGCTTCTCACATTAGAACCAATTGGATGAATACAGAAATGTTCAACAATAAACAGACATTTCTTTAAATAATCAATTTTGCTAATTATGTAAAGTGTTGAGTTGAAACTTTCGATTCGTCGGTACTTTATTACAGATGAGCGTTTTCTTAAATGGTAACAGTTTGGGAACTTTTCCTGGAGATTAACTAACCTAACACTAAACTGATTGAACCTATATTTTTGCATTCGCCGCGTTTCGCTAACAAGGTTAGCATCTTCAGGAGAAGAGAATTGTTACTCGAGTATTGAGATACGTCTGTTTGAAACTAAAAACAGATTAGGTGTCATCTATATTCGCTAATGATATATTCTGGATGAGAAAATTTTGTCAGTAAGGATGTACAATTAGCTATAAGCAAAACACTGTGTTTTTCTTAGGTCCGTTCGACCTTTTTATCATTTTTTACACTTTCTTGAATATATTGAGGTATTCCAAATCTTTTTTGTTTGTTTGAGCAGTGCACATATATATATATATATATATATATTTCAAGAGATATATTGACTTTTTGATTCATTCAGTTATTACTGATTTTTTTTCCTCTATTGGAAAAAAATCTGAAACACCTACCCATAGATGGAATAAAAAGCAATAATTTTGTGGGGTGAATATTTCATGTGATTAGATGAACAGAATTCAGTCGTGTAAACATTTGCAAATATATACTTTAGTATTAGTACACTGAACAGTTAGTTCTATCCCAAGTGAAAACTAATATGTAAATTACGAAAGTATAGTATTTCAGAGATGGCATTGGATTGGATCAATAATTATCTGCAGAATAGGAAACAGGTTATACATCTGAACAAAATAACATCCTCAGAAATTTCAAATGAAAACGGTGTATCACAGGGAAGCACACTGGGGCCACTGTTGTTCTTGTTGTACATAAATGATATGGTCAATTGTGTGAAAAGCTGCCAAATCCATCTATTTGCAGACGATAGATTTATCTACTTTTGTACTGAAGACATACTCACGCTAGCTGATACGATTAACAACGATTTACAAAATATAGTATCCTGGAGCAATGGTAACTTACTCAAATTGAACGCCTCAAAAACCAAAACTTTTTCAAAAATATTTAATAAATCAGTATTGGCAATAATGAAATTGAAGTTGTTGAAAAAATAAAATATTTGAGTATAATGATAGACCGAAACCTCACATTCAAGGACCACGTAACATATGTAAGCGAGAAAATCTCAAAAAACACCAACTTTCTATCTAGGGTAGCACCGTTTCTTAGTCAATGGTCCCGCATAACAGTATATAATACTATTATCTTACCACATTTAACTTTTGCGTCATCAATACAAATAAAAATGAAAAAGATAGAATGCAAAAGCTGCAAAATCAGCCATGCGTATAATTTTGGGTGTTTCTAAAGATACATCGATCAAAAATATGTTCAAACTGGATGTCAGAAGAACATTATTTAGAGTATCGAGCTTTGATTTTTATACATAAAATGAAAATCTCTCTCACCCATTCGTATTTGTCGTCTAAACTGGTATTTAACAATAATATTCACAAACACAATACACGCTCACAAAATGACATATATGTTCAGAAAGAAATAAAAAAAAGCACAGAAAAATCATAAGCATAAAGGTATCATTTGCTATAATGAGTTTCCCGAATCTTTGAAGACCTGCGTTGCTATCAATTTTTTCAAAGTAAATTTGAAAAAGAGACTACTGGACCAATGCCATGGACGAAGTAGTTGAATGTTCTGATTCTTTCAACTATATGTGATAACTGTGTTTTTTTTTTAAATGTGCTTGTTACCTTTTGAATTTGATTGATTTTATAAGTGTTTCACATTTTGTACAATTTTATAGGTATACATATGTATACTCTGTATTTTTGTGAATTAGTATTTTTTGCCAAATAAAGACCTAATAATGATAAAACTTATGTGATATTAGCTTGACAATGAGAGACCGAGTTCAGAAACGCTAGAAAGAGAAATTACTTTCTCAACAATAGACATTGAACTCCGCAGACTAGGATACCGGATATTGTCATCGGGGATTCTAGGCAAAACGGTAAGTTTCGTGATGATATATCTGCACACACACCTTCCTCAATGATAATTAATAACTATACGCCACAATATCTGAACAACCACTGAACACACACCATGCGCGGCAAAAAATATCATGAAATTATGGACGATTCAAATTCTATATGATCAGAGGCGTACGAAGATATTCAAATTTTGGTCGATATTCATGTTATCAGAGGGTAGAAGACAACCCAGTTGACTATATTAAAGGTTTTCACTACTTTTTAGTCCTGGAAATATCATTCATTCATCTCTGTCGTGTTGGGGAATGACTCTGCCACGTTTCTTGGTTGACGGGTCTGCGAATAACCATGCTGCTCCTTGGGGATGGCGTAGGGAGTTAATAACATACCTACTTGCTGAAGGACTTCGAAAGAAGCCGGTGGCGTTTGGTATATAATAACATAATTAACATTCACTTCTGCTACTATTTGATTTTATATACTGGAACTACTTAGTTTATAATGCAAATTATGGTATGCTTTACGGCTTACGCATTCATGGTGCCATTTGGTACCCTTTGTAGTCTGAAGATCAGATAATTTCGTTTGTTTTTGGCGTAATTATTGCATTTTGCATATAGTGGTGCCGTGAGGCGTGAGAATTGTGAAATCCAGGACCAGTCAATGAATCTTCATAAAAACCATTGGACTGGATATATATATATATATATATATATATATGCGAAATTGGTATTCTAGGAGTTTATCCGTTGATTTGTCGGTATTGACTTTCGACGTTTCGCCAGCATCTCAGTTGGCATTTTCAAGAATGTTACTGCTCCTACTTGGTGCTAGCGACTGTTGTTTGAAAAACGTCAAAAGTTTTTTAAACTCCCAGAATACCAATATCGCATACTCAAGTATCCGTGAAAACCTTCACTGTAACATATATATAGCGAATGAATAGAAATTTGAGATATATTTTTTTCAAAACGCACAATAGCTGCGTATTTAGCCTAGTTAGTTGCCATGTGTTGGTACTGATCTGTTGGGGACCGCGTCAATAGCTGCTGTTGTCCCTTATATAATTCCCCCACCTCCTACCTTCATACCTGCAGTCCTTAGAGGCCCATGGACAAGTTTGTAATAGTTCCCCTTTTTGAAATAAAATTGAAATCAATAAAAACTCAATACAACTCTGAAAATCGATTACTTGTATTGTTTGTAATAGTTAAAAAGTAGGATCGCATAATTTTTTCAAATATATTGTCAAAAACATAGTTTGAAAGTTTATATAAAGATTCATTGACTGGCCCTGGATTCCGAGGTATAAATCTTTCGGCGCTCCACTTTTTTTCAGAACAACAATCTGCTGCCGGTGAATATGAATATGATATTGATCTGGTAGAAATCGATTAAATCTAATTTGAATTTGGAAAGCACTTAGGATCAATCTAAGCACAAAACAATTCAACAAAAGAGGTGAAATCAAATATCAATTTGATGGCATATCTGTCAATGAAAGATAATTTCTGTTATACCTTGGTTGGTGTAAAAATTTCATTACACATCATATGCAGAAACTAATCAAAATAATTCGAAACTGTTCACTCAGGTTGTTCACTCAGAAGAGGTCAGGAAAGAACTTTGACAATTCTTTAGCACCCTTTCGACATCGTTTTATTCCTTTATTCGAAACGGCATTGTACTTATCGGAACTCAGACAAAAGAGATAAGCTACTCAGTTTCTCCCTTGAAACTTTGAACATTCCTAATAACCGCGAACTGACACTAGTTTACAGAAATGAAACTGGAGGGTTTATCAGCTACATATATTGTTCTTTTTGAATCCCGCCTTCCTAGCGAACAACAACTCAACCTAACCTGACCTGATCAAACCAAACCTCATCAAGTGTGATCCTGCCTCACTCATCCTGACTTCTTTATATTTCCTCCATTTCGCTGAGAAGGGTGTCAGCTATTCTTTTTGACGTCGGCTTCTCTCACTCAGGGCCAGTCAAATGCCTTCGTCAAAACGAAGAAAACTAAATAATCTTCAACCTCTACATGCAATTCCTACTTACATAAACATAAAGTTTATTAAAATCAACCATGCAAAGATTAATTTCTTGTTCATATATTCTTCAAATGATTGTGGATACAATAACATACGAACCTCAGGAAAAGTTTCATTTCTTTCTCTCAAGAGGAATTGAAATATGATTTCAAGCCCATCACCCTGTCTATGAACACGTATTATGAAGCGAGTTGGCCAAACAACATTTCGAAAGCTATCTATGAAAACAAGCTCCTAAACCAATAATATATCAGTATCCAAATCATGTAATATGAATGATTGTAAAGTGTGGGTGGGTTTTTTATTTCTCCGAATGAAAAGATGAATTGATATTCGCTTGTTTTAAAAATTGCTAATTTATATGGTTCGAGGGTAGAACTAGGAAAGCTTTGTATATACAGTGTTCTCAAATGTCGTCCTGATATTTCATTTGAGTCGCGTAGTATTTTCCTATGATTTATAAAGAAATCTCAAGTCTGAAATCTTAAAGTCTCATCGAACGCTTTGTAATGAATAATTCTTTCAATATGTGTACTGCTGTCGAATGCAAAATTTCTCATACACACCCTTTGTTTATATATATTCGAATTGGAATTATCAAAAAAAATAACATTGGAAATCGCTTGAACGAATCCATTATCATTATCCATTTCTGATTTATTTGGTTATCAAATCCGAGAGTTCATGTAATGTTTTGATCTTTTTCAACGTTTGTGATTGGTGGATATGTTATCTTACCCTGTGTGAATGAAATAATGTTTATTCAATGGCAGCGATCTTCGATTTTGTCAGAAATTGGAGGAACTCTGCAAGTTCTATCAGTTCTGTTTGTCGTAGAAACTCACCAATCCAGAACAAACTGTGCTTGCTATTAAATTATTCTTCATTTTGTTGGATTCAGGAAAAACGATAAAGAAAAGATGGTGTTTGAACATTCAAAGTATTGAACAATTAATTAACAAATACAAATTCAACAACTTCCGTCTCGTTTAATGAATAAATAAGCCAAATGACGATTGACATCAATGATTATATACTCCAAAGGATGGCTCATTTCCTATCTACGTACGTTGGCCAAATTTCAACTGCACATACGCGGATTTGCATTGTCCTTTGACGTCACACGGCCTACATAACTCATGTTCTGCCATAAGAGCACGTAGGTCCGGTGACGTCACGGAAGACAGATAAAATCTCCGAACTGGGCCATCCTTTGTAGTATGTATTCGTTGGGCTGACAAGGCCCCCAAACCTATCTAGCGCCATCTAATTCTATCTTGCAAACTTGCTCAGGATTGGAATTGCTTGCCTCTTGTCGACTGTAAACAAATCAGTATATTTACAGGGAGAGAAAAAATGTCACAATAGTTATTCCTCTTTGCCTGGAGACGGTTTGCTTCTTGAAAATTTCCTTTTCTTCCATGAATGCTGTCAAATATGTTGATATTTGTGAAGGATTCGCGGAAGATTATTGTTTCAAAGAGCGGAAACGAAACCGGATCATGGAACACGCCACACCACGCACCCGCCCTTGAATCATTCCATTGATCTTCAAGCAAGTACACGATTCTCCCAGTTCCTGTAGCTTTGATAAACGATCGGGCGTGGTACAATGACCATAAACCGTATGAATTATCTATTGACAAGAGTAGGACGGATACTACTAGTGGGCACTACTAAGTAAAATTGCAAGACACCTGCTATTTACAATAGATGGAAAAGTGCCTTCGCTCCAGTGACTCCGCAGATTATATCTCCCTAACTGCCTCACAGCTTGAATAAGTTGATCGGCTACGAGGGTTATGAAATAATTTGTACGAAAGCTTATATTGAGAGTAAAAAATTAAAACAATAAAATTGTTAATCTCAGAAATGAACCAGGTTCAGGATAGGTTCAAACCAGTTGTTACAGTACAAGTTTCACGCGATTACGCTTCGAAGAGTTAGATTGACAACTACTCCTGACTGGTTTGACTCTGTCCTCTACTGAGAACGCGAAAAAGTCTATTATGAAATGAAGTGACGAGAATGGCTAATAGGTTAAACAGGTTAACCGACGCTTCGAATGGCTACGCATTCATCCCTCATACCCTCCCGTACTAGGAATCACTCGATGAAATGTTAGACCTCGTCAATCACCAGCTCGCAAAAGTTTCAACCTTTGCGAGTTGATGTTCCTAGGAGGATGTCAGCTGGTTAACGAAAAAACCTGCTTCAAAACTACTTGACCCATTTGAAAATATAACGTTGAATTGTTCAGAGAAAAAGACCTCAAACGAAAAAGTTTATCTAAAAAAAAATACAAATGAACAGAAAATATAACAAAAAATATAAAACAGAGATTATATGCTGAATCCTTTCGATATTTTTCTTGATTATTCATTAGATGTTGTTCCTTATGTTCTTGTTGTTGTGTTTCCTGTCGCACATTTTTTGTTTTATTTTTTTCTCAAATTGCTCCCGCTTCTTCAATTCAATTTGATTGTATCAAAATTCACTGCCACAAAATGTTTTCATAGAGTAATTTATATAGATGAAAGTTCAAACCAGTATACTCAACTCGCGATCATGGCTCCGAGACTGTGAGACGAACATTCAATCACCTACCCCAACTCATCTATTACTTCTACAACCTGAATGTGGTTCATCATGGTTCCCCAAAAATGATGGGCCTAGTTAACACACGACTTCAATTGGGAAACTATGGTCATTTTTTTATCGTATGAAGATTTGACTTTCCTTCAAATTTTCAGTTCCAGCTTCGCACTCTTTTGAAAGGGAAGCTTTTGTCAACCAGTACCTATTGCCGTAATCGAATAAACAATTGCGAGTTATATATGCACTTTAAATAGAATATTATATATTTATGTCTGTTTTTTTTTTTCAGAGTGGTGATATAGAGACCAACAGAGCTGAAAAATGAACCTTGATTCCAATTTCATTCCACTTCATTTTGATGAGTTACTGATTTCAGACATTAGTTAGCAACGTCGAAAAAGTTCATGTCAACTTCACAACCGGTAGATTTTCCTTTCTCTGAAATGTTATGAGAGATTGATAGTAGTAATTTTCACCACTAGATTATTAGAAGAAATAATGAAATGTTTTCCTATTCGTTTTTGCTCGGTTTCCAGAAATATATAACCTGTTGAGAATGACCTGAATGTTTTGTATCCGTACTGAATCGAAAATCAATCAAAAAACCGACAAAAATGATATGGGTACCGTTCTCAAGACATTTCCTGTGTGAAACTATCCGAATCTATTATTATGCATGAAGAATATGAATAATAATCATTTTGTTAAACGTTTTACTGTTCACGGTTCATTAAAATTTACGTTCCGTAATAAATTCGTAGGCGATGATTTGGAGAATATGCATTGTGAGATTGAGTCATAAATGATATTCTCCAGCTTGATATTTGACCTGCGATGTGTGAGATTGACAATTTGATGTACACCATTCTTTGTCTCTATGACTATACAGTGTCGTGAAAAGTTCCCCTACCCCATTAACATGACAATACAGGGTGTTATGGAAGTACGTGGCCAACCTTGAGTGGGGTTCCTTGAGTAATTCTAAGACGGAAAGTTTATATAAACATAGGCTTCGTTTTTAAGATATAAAGTGTCAACGTTTATAAAAGAACTACTTTTTTTCAATATCTCAATCTTTCAGACGATTTTGTTGGAATTTGACAATGAAAAATTTAATTAAATCAAATCATTTCTGATACTTTTGAAAAAACTTTACATAGTTCTTGAACGGAACAAGGACAAGATCGAAGGAGGCATCATTCCAGTTGTATTTCGAAAATAAACTGTTTATGAGACGTTACCCATCGCAGAAAAAGTGGTATAATTTTTTTAATATAAGATTTTGTCTGTGATACCTTGTTGGTGTCTTTCAATTCTTTATCTGACACTTTTTCTTAGCCGTTCTTGCGTTATGTTTGAAGAGTCTTGAATAAAAAAAGGAACTTCCACCAATGAACGAAAAGGGAACGGAAAATTCGATTTTTGAAAAAGATTATCAGGGTTGGATAAAAATTGAAAAATGTATCTAGTAAGGTGTCACAAGTCTATCTTATTCATTTGAAGGAGAAAGTTGATATTCCCTTTGTAGCGGTGAGTGATTCACAAAGAATTTTTTTCATCAGATGCGGAAGAGTACTCCGCTCCCAAATACCCAGAATTATATTTTTTTAAATATCTTTGAGGAAAGAAATGATTGAAATAATTATTTTCGAACTACATGAAAATTCTGAGAATACGTATTATTGAATTAAAAATAAAATTCATTTCGTTTCAAATCAAAGTGAATTCTTTACGAACTCCAAATGAATTCATTTCATTCATGTCGTTGATTCAATTTCCATGATTAGTCAGTTTTTCATGGTATACTCCATCATACCCTGTATCTACTGATTGTTCGATTGCCCACGTAACATTTGTACCCTACAGCTAGCATCGAAACAAGTATTAGATATCAAGTTATATCTCATTTTGGGGCACAGGTCATCTTGTATGGTCGATAATTTCATAGGTCGGTAATTATTAGAAATATGCAAATTCATTTCATTTATAACAAGATGGAAACTAATTGGAATCTACCTTACATGGGACAAATAGGGTTTCACTGCATCGCGTCCCCTGAGGCATTTTAGTAGGTAATGACTCGCTTTGGGGGAAATATAGAATATAAATTACTAGAATTAGTGCATCAAAAGCGCCGATTCCTCACTATATAGTCCATCAAGACTGCCAATATCGATGTTACGAGTTTTCGCTCACATTTTTGTGCGGACAAACACTGACGGAGATTATACCGTGTCAAAGTGAAAAACTGACATACTATTTTTAGGATCGCCTGAAACCATCGGTAAAATATCCTCAGTGGTTGCTCTCCATATAGGATAGTCAATAGTGAAAAAGGCGAAACTACTAATTGATAGGTATTGTGTAATATTAGATAATTCTAGCGTAGCAAAAAAATATAAATGAAAATATAAAAGATTATTCGCATGAATGTTGAGGTACTTTTGATACAAATGATATGAAAAACCCATCTTCTGAGTGAAATAATTACATTATGAACGCTCCGAGGTCTCAATTTCGAATCAGGTGAAATATCACATCAAGGGAGTCTTTTTCTTATTCTAGATTCTCTCCAATGATAGATTAAAGTAAACGATGAGTTTTGGAACCTTTGGTGTAAAAGTTGAAACTTTTCCTAGAGATCAATTACCCTAACACCAAACTGATATTTTTGCACTCGACGCGCGTTTCGCTAACAAGGTTAGCATCTTCAGGAGAAGAAAATTGATACTAAATCTAGAGCTGAGGTTAGTTATTTATATTCCTAAAGTTTTCCGGTCCGATATGGACTTCGTTTGTTACTGTTAATTATTCTAATTAATTTCTCGGTAATGAACTGACTACCTGCAAGTTCCATCATCTGTTAGTATTGATTTCTGATTTACTTCCTCAACAATAAATTGAAAAGCGGGCTAAAAGGGATAGGTCCCTTGTCACCATTCATGCTGTTTTTACATTTTGCTATTTCTAGACTCTCACATGCATCGGGTAGTCTTGTGTCATGCACATGCTTGATCAGTTTCAGATTGCTTTCACCAATTTTGTGATCATCGTGTAGAGCGTGTTGGGCGACACTGGATTTTTCTACCCTCCCGTATTTTATATGTGCAAACTGCTCTTTGAAACGGGTTTTAATAGCTCGTCGGCTCTGGCCGATGTACTTGTTGTTGCAATCTTGACAACTGATCTCGTAAATTCCCGACTTCTCTGAGTTTTCTATTTTATCTTTTGGGTTACCAAGAAGCTGCTGTAATTTGTAAGAAGTTTTATTCATATGGGCATTGGATCAATATGAGTCAGTATTCGATTTGCACAATTAAAATATGTACACTCGAATAAAATTGTGAAAATTATTCAATTAGTTTCAGCAATCCCCGCTGGCAAGGAAGAAGTTGTTTGAATAGACTCTTCCCATTCACTGAGTTGTGTCAAAATTCAACACAATGAACTCTATTGAATTTTCATACTAAATTCATACAGAGTTCGAAAAAGGGAGCAGATTTCTTTTCAAAAATTCCCAAGAGAAAGTTTTTCTGCTTTGCTCATTCAATATCTCGAATCATAAAAAATATGGTACGTAATTTATAGTAGTAGCTCGTCGATTCATTTTTATTGAAGAAAATATATAATTTGTCCTAACAAACAAATAATATAAAAAATTGATTCATTCTCAGTAACTACCCAGATATCAAATCGTTAATGTACGCACCTTCCGAAAAAACTTCTAGACATTATTATAAGGACAATCTCTTCAGATTATCCGTTCAGATCCAATAATACCGTCGATGGATTATATTGAAAGTTATCGATACGCTCTTCATTTCGCAGCTTCCTAATTATTAACAAATTGATTTTGTGGAACCATCATTAAGTGTTTTGAACATTCCTGAAATGTCAGAATAAGGTGAGACGCCATACAGAAGATAATTCGATTAACATAAAATGCTCTGAAGAATTTAATAATGATGGTAATGAAATTTGATACCAGGTTCCATTACCAATAGGAGATTGGGGACCAATTAGAAAATTATTTTATAACTGTAATAAATCAGTTATATCTGTCGTTTTCACTTGGAGACTGTTAACAAGAGTTGAAGTAAAAGTTTTGATTTGAATGGGGTAGACAAGATTAAAATATAATTCGGAAAATATTACATATAAGAAAACTGAAAAAATGATCTACAGATGAGACATGAGATACCTATAAAGCATATAACAAGAGTTAGGGATTAATTGGACAATGAGGTAGCATTAAAAAGTTCGGAGTTCATTACACCAGTGGTGATATCCAGTGGGCACTAGCTGTGAAATATCCAAAGATTTTCAAGATTTCCCCTCAACAGTGACATGGTTAGGAAGGATCCATTCGATATTTCTCATCTTAGGAAAAATTCCAAGCAGCATATCTTCAATGCAGTAGCCTCTATTATATACTCTAAATCGTGAAAGTGAAACATTCAACAAACAGAAGAGTCACAAAAAATCGCGTCGAGTTATTTGATTTCTTCAAGAGGCCGTGGCATATTGAAATGTCAAGAAGCCGTGGCTCAATTAAACAACTGCAAATAACAAATTAGTTATTATATCCAGTTTTCCATATATGTGTATTGGGACATCATTTGTGTTCTGAATGTGTACAGCTTGTAGCTGTCTGTGAACATAGATCAAGTCATCAATATGAGAAACATTGAATATGTTTGTTGCTTTCTCGAAATTGCACGGAGAAAGTGTACCTACTAATCAAGTGTGGCTCCAAGGCAATCATTAAAATCGCCTTCAATTGTTGACCGTTATGTGTTGATGTTTACCGATCTGACGGGAATAATGATGAATGTGCAATTGTGGATTTGGCTAAATGAATGGTTGTTCCATCTTCACGAATCGATCTTATTGGGAGGATTGTCTCGAAAAGCAATTATAGCGGACGATGAATGAAGGTTGTAATTCTGATACCACTTCATGAGGCCAAATTTTGAAGACCACTTCATTTCTCATAGAAATTATTATGTTAGTATAATATGTGTTCGACGCATTCAATGAAGAGACTAATATATTTCAGTCATGTCCGCCACATTTGGATCATTTTTTCTTATGAATAGTGAGAAATTCGGAAACTGCCTGATTTGTTTCATGAATATCATTATTATTTTCAATACAAATCATTCACGATCATTTACAACATCGATCCGTTGTCCTAAATTTCAACTATGACTCGAAAATATCAATGATGTTTTTGAGAGGAGCACATTACAAATACTCACATCAGTCATAAAAAAGTCATTGATATGCAGCATACTACAAGAAATGTCTGCCATGGGAATAGTATCACCCATTATGTTTCGTGTGAGAAAATTTTAAAGGGTGCCATTTCAATGAATAAGGAGTATAATAATTCAGGCCACATATTTTTGTATGATTGGTGATTCGAAATTACAATGAAATTGCTAAAGAACTGAAAATGTGTCGCAAATTCGTGAAAATCTGAATTTAATTCAATTTTCTGAATCTGAAACAATTGAAAGAAGCAAAGGTATTATAATATTGAAACAATTAAAATTTGACTGGAAGATGTCCTTGACTGTAACAAAGGAAGTAGAGATATTATGGTGAATGGGTTGAGACATTTTGAAATAGCTCAAGATTCACTGTTTCACAGAACTGTTGAGAAAATAATAATATTTCACCAGATCGACAAAAATACTTTCAATTGTAGAAACTACATACATATATTTTCACATATATTCCACTCTTATCATCATTTCATTACGTGAGATTAAATTACCACTACCTACTCTGTTTTTCTTGTCTGCTCACATTCCTCAAGATTCGATTCATCCACCAATAGCACAAGTTGGATTTTTCCACAACTGTGAAGAATGATATTTCAATTGATTGAGTTGCTCGATTTCAGATTTCTATTCATCGATCATCAATGAAATCTTTGTTGAGGAACAATATTCCCCAATAACAGAATCTCATATATTTCTGATAAATGATCTACAAATGTTTTTTTTAATAGCGATCAAGTTTATGAATTCCTCAATGTTCACATCATGCTAAAAATTTTCGATTTGGATCATAGAATAATGTTGGATTTTGGTGGCCTTTACTTGATGGAAATCCATAGTTATTACGCTATAAGGTAGAACACGATTAAATTTCCACAGAATTTATTGTCTTCGCGACATGTTTCGATACACTGTATCTTTTTCAAGCGAATGTATTATAAACACTAAATCATTCTTTATTGAAAGCTCCTCAAATACATCATGGCCTACTCTAATTATCCCTGATTCCTAGAATAATACAACTGATACTGATGATGATTCCTAAAATTATGAACTGATGCTGATTCCTGAAATTATACAACTGATACTGATTCCTAGAATTATACACTGATAATGATTATGATATCTGAACATAGTTCTCTTGAACAAAATAACTTTCAATTTGACAATAAAGTATACTCTTCATCTGAAGGTTTGATCATGGGAAATCCGCTGAGTCCTCTACTGGCAGAAATTTTCATGGACAATCTGGAAAATATAATTCATAAGCATCCACTCTCGCAACAGTTTTTGTATTGGTACAGATATGTAGATGACGTTATAGTTTGTTTTAAAGGCACCAACAGGCAATTAGATACATTTCGTAAATATATTAACACTATTCATCCAAATATTCAATACACAATAGAGATGGAAGCAGAAAAATCAATTAATTTTTTAGATTTGACAATAATAATAATAACAAGGCACGAACGACTGACCTACGCCTAGAATTCGTCTTATATGGATCACTCTATTTTTTCAATATTTCCCGCACTATTAAGAAGTACTTCAGTTCATTCTAAACTATCATTGGAAACCAATGGTTTAAATACATCGATTATATGCCGTCACTTTTCAATTTTTTTTCAATTCTTCCCGTACTATATAGAAATCAACTCAACTTTTTTTTTTAAACTATCATTGGATACCAATGGTTTGAATACATCGATTATATGCTGTCACTTTTCATTTTTTTCTAAATTTTTCTCGTACTATTGAGAAATCAACTCAACTTTTTTTTAAACTATCATTGGATACCAATGGTTTTAATACATCGATTATATGCCATCAGTTGTTCGAAATTCGCAGTTTTCTACATAACACGACTATTACATATTTCATCGCTAACAATTAACTCGATGCTTAGTGACCATCACATGAATTTTCTATTGGCGAAATCGAGATGATATTTTGATTGTATATATTTGGTTTAAATTCTATTTTTCCTCATAGTCTATGCCATCAGCTGTTCATATTTCCAATTTTTTTACAATATTTTCTGATGCACTGTGATCCAAGATTGTTATTGGAATACTTAAGAAAACTAATATGAACACTAATTGGACAAATTATCTCTATTCTAGTTACTCACTGTTAGGTCAAACGTTTCAGATATAGATTGGTTCTCATGATCATTTTTATTTTTCAACAATATTTCTTCGTCTACCGATCACACGGATTTTTTTTATGGGATCTTATGAATTTCTCATCTGGTAGTTTTCGATATCAGTTTAGAGAATATTATTGTTGAAAAAAGGGTAATCTATTATGTGATTCGGATGACTATTGAAAAATTATGTCACTTATTATCATACTATTGCAACAAAACTGTTGTTGATGAATATTGGTATCATACATGTTTAAATTGATGTTTTATAATAATAATATTTACAAATAACGCAATTTATCATTCGAAGTCAAACTTTCACTCATAGTGCACTGCTTAATAATAATCCCGCCTGAGGAGGTTATCGTATTTGTCACTTGTGTTAACTTTTACAAATTACTATATTGGTATTATCTATTCGTGCCACAACTGAAACAAACTTCGTGATTAAGATTTTTTTTATTAAATTTCTGTCATTCAAATGATCGAATTATATCGAAAAATTTTCCAAAAAGGGTTAAAATAAAGCGTCGGTCCCGTCCTCCTCCCCGTCTTCTTCTGTTCCATTCCCCACGCCCCCTTCTATTCCATTCTTGACGTCCTGTGCCACCTCTATCGTTCCTTCGTCCTCTATCGTTCCTCCGTCCTCTATCGTTCCTCCGTCCTCTATCGTTCCTCCGTCCTCTATCGTTCCTCCGTCCTCTTCCACGCACCACCGCTATTTCTGTAACAATGATATGGCTGGAATGATGTGATTCTATTTTCAATCGAGAAAATTTTGTCTTGCCTGAAGAATTATCAAGAAAATATTCAATATGTGTGTTATCATTTACTTGTATTATCAGTAATTGTTGATTTATATGACCTTATCCTCTAATAATCGATTATCCTTTTCACAAGTAGGATTTTGCAATCAATAGCGGAAATAATTCTAATTCTGTTTCAGTAAAGATCTGATAAGTGCCTTATACAACAAACTGGACCCAACGAATTTACTTGCCATGTTTTCATTGTGAAATTTGTAAACGAAAACTAATTGTCACATCTACGCTCAGAACTCCAAAATAAATGCCAAGACACCAATACAATTTTTTATGTCTACCATAATATCATAATTTTTACTTTGTTGTCGTTTTAGAAGTGAACCTACACTGAACATTTATGTTAATAATGGTTGCTCGATTTTTTTTAGATATTTTGGGTTATTAAATATCATTAGGGGAAGCAGCCGAATGTTTTTTCGGTTATATGAACCGTGAATCAGTTCGTAAAACAAGCCACTATAAGCTAATATCATCAATTCACTTTTGTTGCGACAATTTTGTCAGTTCCGTTCATTTCTCATGCGATTTGTGAATTCTATTCGCGAACCTAGGGGATTCCCTTAACATTGGTAATTACCATGCCGTGTTCTATAGACTTTTGAAAATACGATATTTATCTTTTACTACTTGTTCGTACAATACTTTCAAAAACTGAAATGTGTTTTATCTACATTCATATCGTCCTTTGCAATATATACACACGAAAGTCAAGGGCCTACAGACCGTTTGAATTAACAAAATAAACGATTCTAATAATCGTATGCAAAATTAAACTTACCATGACGTGCTGGAGCCGGCGACGTCGTTGGTCCCGGCGGCGGCGTTGTTGGCCCCGGCGGCGGCCCGGGTGGTCCCAACGGCGACGTCGTTGGTCCCGGCGGCGGCGTCGTTGGTCCCGGCGGCGGCGTCGTTGGTCCCGGCGGCGGCGTCGTTGGTCCCGGCGGCGGCGTCGTTGGCCCCGGCGGCGGCCCCGCTTCTGGCGACGCCAGCCGTGGTGGTGGTGATGAAGGCGTTGGCGTCGTCGGCGGGCTTACCCATTCCTCAAAAATGTCAATTCCTGTGTGAAAACAAATTCAATGTATATATAATTTTTTTTTTGTAATTTTTCAAAATAGATCAAATTATATTTAGAGTCCGTTGAAAAATTAAGATTTATCTTGAAGAAAGCCAACATGCGTCAACACCCAATATTCCAGTGTTACATAGAGTGAATATACACTCCAGGGCTTTTCAAAAAGTGTATTTATTAATGACAAATTCTTACCTTAGTTCTAAATTACACCTTTATGACTTAATGACACATATTTAACTAATTAACGAAAACTCGGTTTTGTTAGAAAAATTGTTTAGCATAATTTTTATCTCTTTTGGTTATGAGAATTGCTATCTATCATTACCATTATCAAATATTTCGTTCGAGTGAATTAACGCATTTTTGAAAAAAATCTTACCTTCCTCATCTTCGAACTGCGTCAAGGAGTATGCTGGAAATGGTAAATAGACGGATTAATATAATCGGTGTATAATAATGTATTAATAACAAAAAAAAATGTGAAAAACTGGAAACTTAAATAAGAAAACTGAAAGGCAACCACCTAGGTATATATGTTTCATGTTCAAAAATATATTGAGACATATAGTTTTCTTGAATATATATATATATATATATATATATATATATATATATATATATAAACATATATATATAAACAAAACTAGGAAAATAGTTGGGTAAGCAGCATGCAGGAAGTATACTCTTATAACACGAATTCCAATATTTCGACACTGTTTATTGTCATCTTCAGGGAAAGCTACAATATTATATTATTTGTCAATTTGAAATGTAAAAGTGTGGAAAAACTACTTACAGTGTCCACGAGATTGAGTCCAAAAAAGGTTGTTAACAATTTAAAACATGTATGAAACATATGTTACACATTAAAACTTTCATTCTAATTATTCAATTTTGGTCAACATTACACAATTCAAAATTTATAACAAGATTTATGACTAGTAAGACGTCCATTTGCAAGTCGAACGCCGGCATGCAAATGGACGTCTAGTCATGAATCTTGATATAAAATTTAAATTGTGTAATGTTGACCAAAATTGAATGATTAGAATGAAAGTTTTAATGTGTAACATATGTTTCATACATGTTTCAAATTGTTGACAACCTTTTTGGTACTCAATCTCGTGGACACTGTAAGTAGTTTTTTCACACTTTTACATTTCAAATTGACAAATTATATAATATTGTAGCTTTCCCTGAGGATGACAATGAACATTGTCGAAATATTGGAATTCGTGTTATAAGAATTATCAGAATGCGTCAATTGAATATGAGTGTGTATGTAAAATTGAAATTCAAACATTTTTTGTTGTTTTTCGTTTAAACTGAAGGTAAAAAAGTTGTAGGTAATTTCTTATAAAAAATCACAAAAAATCTCTTTTTGTCATGTGCCACCACTGATATTATAATTAACGTTATTAATTGTCACAG
Organism: Zygogramma bicolorata; assembly: GCA_032362365.1. NCBI lineage: Eukaryota > Metazoa > Arthropoda > Insecta > Coleoptera > Chrysomelidae > Zygogramma > Zygogramma bicolorata. The sequence goes on along the minus strand of JAVJAQ010004475.1, from coordinate 1,245,578 downwards.
CATAACATAAAGACAACTGGGTTTTCTGGCATTATTTTCGAATTTTAAATTTTGAAAACATTTTTGAAAATCTTAATGGGAGGCCCGGGGGCTCAAAAATTATTATTTCGAACTACATACTGTCCTATATTCGTGAAGTTGGAAAAGAAAAGGGGGAACGAAAAGAAAAAGAACAACAGCAAACAGCCCTTTTCGTCTCTGTGTGTATAAGTTCTCTACGAAAATTGTTCAAGAACAGTTATTGAATATATGAAGTTTGAAAACTCTCTAAGCGAAAACACTTCCACTTCGCTGAACGCATACGTTGTTGCTAGGCAGAGACCAATCAGATCTGTCGTAGCTTAGCAACAGCTTATACGCAGAACTGTGATTGATTCAAGAATGCGGCCCCTGAACGGCTACAACCAAGATTCTAGGATGTGACGTCATGTTTCGCCCGGCGTTCTCGAAAGATTTTCAAACGCCCGGACGCGTCGTTTTAGTTTCTAAACGCAACACTGTGGTTGAACAGATCGCAAACAAAATAACATACAAAGATACATTTTTTTTGGAATCAGTATAGGCATTCAGATAATGTCTGGGTGGCAAACACCAGTTATACCATGGAAATTACACTGTTTTGAGAAAAATAAAGGAAGCTGTTTGAGGGGCAAATGCTGCCGTATTGGTTCATTTCGTCATATAGCCACCTTAAATTTGTCATTTGACAAGTATCTGGAATGCCTGATACTTTTAACCAGGAATTGCCACATGCATTATGTTACCTTTCAATAATTATAGAAAAAATAAAAATAAACTTACCCGAGTCTTTTTTCTCCATGACGAGTCCCTTTCACAACTCAACACAATATAAAATTATGTTTGTAAATATTCTAGTATTGATATATACCTATATCTACTCCCTCTTACTTCAACAACTCAACACGAAATGGTAGAACATCATTAGCCGAAATTACCCTTTAATGAACGTTGTAATAATTCCCCACCCATAATTAAGAAATGGATTAGCCCTAGAGAGAGGGAGAGAGAGGCATACGGATTAAGCAATATGGCAACTCTAAGAATTGAAATTGAAGACATTCCTTCCTTAAGAAGATAAAGAGAGGTGGTGAATGATAGAGAAATTCAAGTTTGAAGTTATCATCCTGTCCTTCACAATCTCTGTTTAAACTTGATATCTTTATATGGCAATGGGATATTTGAATTTGGATAGATCAACTAAGATCAATTTCAAAATGGAACTATTTTTGTTTGGAATTTTGCCCTAATTTCGATTGATGAATGACGAAATTTTATTAAATAAGATTGATTGTTATGAACACTATTCTTATAACCACAATGACTTTAGATGCAATAGACCGATGATCACTGGCGTGATTTTAGAATATCGCTCTAGATTTTATTTGAAAAAGTGACTTTCGGCTCTTTCTTCTCCAACTCAATGCAATAATAATCACAAAAAAAATTTCTAATGGAATAAGTTACATTAAATATTTATCAAACACTCTTTGTCGATATGTTTCATTCATGTACGTTGAAACCATTCACAAATAGAAAAAGTATCTGAAACAATTACTTTGCTTCCTAAATGGAGCATCGTGCGCTCGAACACATTTCGAAGTCACTTTTTCTTGCACAATTCTTATACAAAGGACTAGAAACTTGAATCGAACATATATCTTTCATGAAATACTTGTACAAGAATAGAGAGTAATCAGTAAAATAATGCATTCATCAAGATAAAATTTCATTCTCAAACATAGACAGACTTGTTCCGCCCAGAGGAAAGAAAAGGATTCCTTGCAGTGGTGTATATTATACAACTTTCTCACTAGATACACCAAACTATTAAAAAAACAAACAAAAAGGCTGATTTCGAGCTAATCTGCTCTGAATTAATCGACATTTCGTTGACACATATATACATTCACATCACTACTGAACCGAGCCTTGGCTAATATTTAGGAAAATATATAAATAACTGTAGATTCAACTTACTACTATTTCTGTCCCATTTCGTTCTTAAGTATTGTCGGTAGTGCAGTGGTAGAAGGCCTCGTGAATCCATTATTCGGCTAGTTTCGATTTCAAAGTGTAGGGGGATGTGAGCTGGTTAACAAAACATCCTATTTTTTCAACCCATTGTTAGCTTACGAAACTGGTTCTTCTAGCATATAAAACATTTAGATTCATTATTACCATAATCTGTAACATAATCAAATTTTCATTTACCATTTGAAAAAAAGTAGAACATCAAATTGAACTTGCTATTACTGCATTTCCTTTTCGTTCTTCAACAGTTGTCAATATGGTAGTGGTAAGCCTCTCCGCCTGCCAAGAGACCGTGGTTCGATTCCCCGCCACGAAACCACCGTACTAGGATCAACACGTTGAAAAGTGTTCATCTTCCATATGGGGATGGAAACCGGTTAACAGAAAAAGAAAACATTTTTAAATCATTGTGAGCTAAGTAAATGGAATATTCCAGTGAGTGAAAATTTTTTGTTTACCAGTTGAAAAAAGACAGAACAGAAACTCACAATTACTGCATTGCCATTTCGTTCTTCAGATAAACTGCTCTAAAAATCCGAATGATAATGATTATTGTATTTGAAGAAACATGAATAGGAAGAGCATTGGTCTCAGTGCTAGATGAATGTCCGAATTTCTGTTGGCGTTGGTGGTATCTAAACAAATTCAAAACAAAAATTAAATTCAATTCAGAAATATTACAATGCCATTGTGTTCTTCTAATGTACTGCTTCATATAAATAAGGGCTATACGAAAAAAAATTGATCAAGTCTGTCTCACCTTTTGATACCCAGTTGAAGTGGTCCAACTCCATTATTCTTCTGATATATCCTAACCTAACTACATCGTTCATCATTTCTTTTCAAAGAATACAAATACATTGTGACAAGTAGACTAATAATTATTATTATCACTTATTGAAATATTCAACAGGATAGATCTAAAATATGAACCCAAAGGAAATTACATCATCCTACCTATTTAGTTGATCTATTCTAATCTTATTACATTCATTGTTATCAATCAATCATTCTTATCCTTTATTAAATCACCCGTATAAAGCATATCCAATAATATTTTAATCATGGAATAATTCGTAAGATTTGGTAACAATCAGAAACAACTAGGCTACAGTAAAACTAAAAAAGTATTCAGCACCTCATTGCGATTTGTTCTCATTGACGATACAGTAGCAAACAATTTAAAAATGATATTTGAAGTAATATACTTTTCAATAGTTCTGCTATAGGGAATTGTGAACAAACTCAAACAAATTATTCCGTTACAATTCGTTAATATAATATTATTTCATTTTCAGATGTGAACAATTAAATTGTTTCTCTTTAAATTCTTTCAGAATTGAATTCAAAATTATTTAACTCATCCTCAATTATTCCTAATGGTAATACTTAATTCGAATATTAAATTACAGAAAATATAAAAAGTATCATATGATCCCTTGAGATATTTTATCAAAATCACATAACCTAATCTTCGAATGACGTCACTACAATTTTTCCAAGGCATTATATTCTAGAAAGACAAATACTAAAAAAATGAATTTCGAAAACATTTGTTAAACGAACCAAATGAACTATTGTTTCTTAGGCGTGCTACAGCTTGCCTCATGCCTTATGCCTCATCTGCTGTTTCATTTGGATGCTTCTACTGTCCGAACTAATTATTGGTCAACATAATCTTAATAGATTATGTGGTTTCAAATGTGCTCTTTGTATGATGCATCCACAGTTCGAACTAGTGTACGCTGTTCTTGTAATCTAAAAGATCTAATCTGATTATATTTTCGTGAAAAACTTGTTTTTGTAATAAAATAAACAACAAAAAGTATTGAAAAAACCCACATGTATTGCTTACTCATTTATGCAATATACGTGCAATAACTTCCCTTTTTTTTCTCTTGATTTCCTTTGTTTCAAGGTTGGGTTTGAAAGTAGCTTTCATAGCTGAACTCCTCCTTTACATCGTACGTACCTACCATTGCGTTATATTGACTTCGTAATATTTTCATATGCATTTTTACTTTTTTTACTGCTGACAGTAAGATATAAAATGTGCACTGAATGCAAATCGAATCAATATTTTAAGAAAGAAAGATTCAAATAGTTTATTACTTTACTAGTGCGGAAAATCACTTTCGCACAAGTAACGTACAATATTTTTTCTACGACCGTTTATTTTATTGAAAAATATATAAATATTTATTTGTGTTGTATTGTGTTGCCCGACAAATCTTGTTTTTTACTCTGGTTGTTTATCTTACATACAATTAGTTCGTATTAAAACCAACTACTGAAAAAAATATCAATTAACAGTTTTTAGCTTTCGTTGCAAAATAACTTTTTTTTTCAATATGAAAATACTATAAATATCATAATTGAATTGATGTAAATCCTATGTGGTCGTAGAAAAAAAAAATATATATCAAATATGACCTTCTCGATTACAAAAACAGCATATGAGAAGCATCTGCGCAATATCATTATTAGCACAGCCTCTAGTATAACAATTTATTAGCACTTCATTTTCATAGGGGAAATAAAGGGAAACATTGTTGTTATCTAGGCGTGCTTTGGCACATTTGATTGTACTGTATTCTGTATGTTAGCATAACTGACTAGATTTATCCCAACAGCCTCGATCCGCTCAAAAGAAAAATTGAAAAAATATTTGTAGTAGTGGTGATGTAATGGATGTTATTTAAATGGTATTTTGTATATCAAAGGCCATCGAAGTCCTACAGAAAGTAAGACTTGTTACTAACTCTCTACGCCATACCTCAGTCAACCATGAGACGTGTCAGTGATTACCCAATACGACAGCAAAATTCTCGAGAGAAAAATTTCTGTCCCGTTGGAGATCAAACCCACGACCTCTGGTTCACGAGTCGAGCACAGAACAACAGCGCCAATTCCCTCGCCGAAAATTTGTGTATTTTGCTTCATCTAATAATTATATATATATATATATATATATATATATATATATATATATATATATATATATATATATATATTAAACAATGATGATTACAAATCCTGTGGGGTCCTGTAAGCCTCCAAGCACCATAAATTCGCTGAAAGTTCATCTATTTATCAAAAGAAGAAATTCAGATTTTCGCTAATCTTTATGTCATGTTAAACTTTTTGTAAGGGTAAAAAAAAACTGTGTTGTTGAATTCAATTTGTGAATTGTGGAAGAAAAATTGTAGAATACCCTACAAGAGTGTTATAGTAAGTTTTATTTCTCAATATCAAATGTATAGCATGTTCATTTAGATATATCAAGTTTCAAAACTCCTTTATCACACTCTCCCGAAGCTGAAACAACCAGGTAAGCAAGATATTTTTACTGTCTTCGCCAAAAAGACACGGAAACGAAAATTGTGTGTCAGAAGTGCAATAATCATATTTGCCCGAATCGCAGAATTGCTGTTTGTCAAAATTTCTTGTAACTATTTTTTTTCATATGCTACGAGAATCAAAATGTAACGTTTCCACAATAGAATTTGAAAAGTATCGACCCTGATGTTATTTCTAAATATTTTTGCTGGGATCGTAGAGGACCCCACTAGAATGCCTACGTTTTATTATTTCATCAAAGTGGTTAAGGGTTACTCTATCTTTCAAATGGGTCGAAGCTATCGATATAAATATAGTTTGTGATTATGCTTGTACTAAAGTCTCCAAAATGGTAGTCACTTAATTCTCAGAAATTGTATTGCATCAAAACGAAAACATTGTTGGTAAGTTGTTATTCTATATATTTCAATATCTTCTATTTTAATCATTGTTATTCAAGCTAAATGGTCATAGAATGACGCCACTGGAAGGGTCCGATTGAGGCAAATATGTCACAATCATTTCTGAGAATTAACTGCCTGCTATTCCGGAACTGTAGTATTTAGTGGATGCATCTTGTATTCATTTTTGATATGCGCTATTTCTATATCGGGCACAGCCTCTAAGACAACAAATCGTTGACATTCAGTTGTGAATCGCGTAAAAGATGTGATCAAATAGGCGCCTTGAAAAAATTTCTTGTAAGATATAAGAATGATGGATTGATTATTCCCAAATAAAATTCACTATATACAGTTGTGAATTGGATTACTGAAAGTTTTCCTGGAATGAACTTGGATGAACATTCCAAAATAGGTATTTGTATATGCCACTGAATCGTGCATTATGTGCATTCTGGTTGTGAATATCATCTCAATATTCATTGTCGCATTTTTGTTAACTATTTCATTTTCATTATATTTGGCAACACCAAGATGAAAATTGTTAACTATTTCATTTTCATCATTTTTGCCAATACCAAGATGAAAATAGGAATACTGTTCAATTCATGATAGTAAAAAACCGAATTATACTTGAGGCATTTTTGAGGCATTTTGGTTGAAGTCTACTGTATTCATGTGATGTTTTTTGAATCACAATATTCAAATCATAGACTTTCATATGTATAGCTCGAAAGTGTTTAAGATGGGTCTATAAAAAAAAGTAGGATAAAATAAGAAACAAAATAGGAGAGTTGAATATACCCATTTAAGGCAGAGCGTTTATAAAATGAATAAGCTAAAATAAGGAATAAGCAGTAAGCTTAAAATTTGGTCAACTTTTTGTTTTATCTCATTTTGATACGTCACTTTGACTTATGAGTTATATTTGTGAATACTTTTAATGAGAAAAAAATGTTGACCGAGAGTGTATGTGGTTGATGCTCATGTTATCAACCACAGCGGCAATTGTGTCTTCAAGAAAAAAAAAGAAGCCGAGATGGTACAAATTCCATCCTATGAACAGGCAAAGAAATGTGGATTGCTACCAAAAATTGGTCAGGTTTGCCAGAAATATGGTCTTCCAAGGATTTCCTCTCATTATTATTAATATACTGCCAACCTCAAAATTACTTCGGTATTATTGGTTGGAAAATATTTTATGGTTTCCGTTTTACTTTTCTTATAAACGGGTACATTGATATATCACTTCTTGCTTTATAGTATTTTGTTCCTTATTTTATTTTACTTATTTTATAAACCCGTCTTCATTCGGTACGAACTTCAGATTTCGTGAACATGTATCCCAAATCATTGCTGTTGAATGTATTTATTCATCTTTGGTCGTTGACAATTAACTAAAAAAAAATGTGAAAGTGCTGTTTTCCAAGAATCAAGAATGAAGTCATAATTTAGATATATTTGCAAATATGTTATGCAAATTTGATTTCTTCATTATATTCAGTTCTTTTATAGTTTCTTTATATTCCACTTACCACCACATTTTTGGAATATTTCAATACATTTTTGGAAACGGTTCCAACTTTTCGGTACTGAATATTTTCAACAGATGACTTCTCATTTTGTCGGTGTCATATTTACGGGCTTCCCTGAGTTCCTGTTTGAAATAAAGTGCTACAGCATTCGCAATAGCAAATATTCCCCCATCAGTGTTATTACTCTGCCGTTGAACTTCGTGTAGAATGTATTGTGGATTGAACGGATACAATTTATCCAGATATTTCTGATAACTGGAATCCTCGCCAATGAATCCAGGATTCAGGCTATCATATATGTCGACTCGTTCTCCGTTATAGTGCGTACATATCCAATGGCCTGAAACATGAGAATCGACTTTATATCCGAACAATATTTGAATATGATGAGTATCTTGTGGAATCGCCTGCACTTTTGATAATTCTGACGATTGCCAATACGTTACGTTTTGAGGATGATACTGACGTTCATTGATTTCAGTTTCATTTTTCGAAAAATTACTAAAAATCTCGTTGAATCTATTAATGAAATCATGTGAGAGAACACGATTTTCAGATTCAATTTCTTTTGTGTATTTATCTCCCAATTTAGATTTCTCATTGGAATCCCTAATATGTGAGGGAATACGATTTCTATATTTCATTTCTTTTCTATACAATTTATCCCCTAAATCGAATACGCTATTCGAATCACTGTCATCTAGCGAATCGTCATTGATTTCATTATCCCTTATTTCAATAGGAGAAAAATCATCCTGAGTTACAGTACGATCTACTAGAGAATAATTATTCGCTGGAAAAAGTTCCAAGACATTCGTACTGAGAATTTTCCACAGATGATTTCGCATCAGTGGTGTGGTATACCGAACTTTTGCGGGATCTTCTTTGAAATAAATCGTGACAGCATTAGCGATTGCGAATAAACCACAATCCGTATAGTTGGGTTGCTGTTGTACGTTATGGAATACATAATTTGATTTGAACGGATATAACTTTTTCAAATATTTTTTGATGGAATCATCAGTAATTTTACCATAGTTTAAGCTATCATAAATATGTACTTCCTCACCATCGTAATAGGTACAAATCCAATGTCCAACAGAACCAGTTTGACCGCCATATAGAATTTGTATATGATGAGAACCGAGCACAATTTCTTTAACTCTATTCATTAAATCAATTGATTGCCAATATAGCACATCTTGCGGGTAAAATTCGTGTTCGTTAATAGTATGTTCTTGCCTGGAGAATTTACTAAGAACTTCGTGAAATCTATTGATGACTTGATCTCCCAAATAAGCATCGGAAGTTTTGATTTCGTTTTTATCCTGTTGATTTAACTTGAACATCATATTTTCGTTACTGATAATGCTCGAAAAACTGTCGATCAATGGAACGGTTTTTGTATTTATCAACTTTTTTGTTGTAACTATTTTTGTATCAGCAGGAATATCATCCACGTCATCAACATCACTAATATGAGAAGACGGGGTCAAAACACTGCTGTCTGGCTTACTTTCGTAAAGCGAAACTGCTATCGCTTTATGATGACTGAAAACGGTTTCGTAAGTGTTTGCGTTACATTTGTCGCAATTACTAAAACACCAATCAATGTGTGTATCTGATTTGGTTGTAGAAGTATTTAATTTCAAAACAGGTTTGAATTCCAAATCTTTCAAAAGCGTTACTGTAGAATTATTTTTTTCAGACTTCAAATTTTGATTGAAATCTCCAAGAATTATTGTTTCTACATTTTTATTTTCGGAAATGAATTTTTCTATAAAGTTTTTGGTTGCAGATAATTTTTTTGGATAATTCGGAGGAATATAAAATACCCCTACGAGAGTATCTTTGAAAGTAAACGAAATGAATTGAATACTATATTTTTTGTTAGATTCCTCGAATTTCGATTTCACAGTAATATCGTGTGAAATAGCATGTTTACAATAACAACTTATTCCAAAACCTTTATTGGACAACTTGGTGGTGGTTCGTGAAATTCTAGCGAAATTTTTGAAACCATCTATAGCGACGTTATCTTTATCATAATTCCATGTTTCTACCAACAATAATATATCAGAGTTGACGAATAATGGATTATTGATAATTAAAGGTTTGTGACAATTGAAACCTTCTACGTTGTGATAGGTTATAACATACTCACCGTGTCCTTTTGCAAACTGTTTGGAATATTTCGATTTCAGAGTTTTAGTTTCTCTGAGTGCTTTCAGTTCTTTGTCAGCCAAATCGTGTATATCAGGTTTTTTTGGCGGAACGAACTTACCGTAAATATACAAACCATTCAAAGAAGTTGCCCTGCTGCAAGCAACGTAAAGAAAACTTCTCGAAATGTTTGCTTCGATATGTACGGCTACTTGATTGTATGTTGCACCCTGTGACTTGTGAATAGTGATGGCTTCTGCCGGAACAATAGCGAATTGTTTACGTTCAACGAAAACATTACCTTCTTTTCGCATTTTAATCGCTTTAGCACATCTCTCTAGCGGCGTCCATTTTTCAGAAAATTTCTTAGCTCGAATAATATCGGCATTTTCTTTCCTCGCCATTTTGCCGCTGTTTTCATCGATAAATTCAACCCATATTCTGGACGGAACATTCGATGCATCTTTTTCCACGTGGCGTAAAAAGCACGCAGCACCGTTTACGATACCGTCTTGCGTATTCAAATTGACGGTTACCATGTACTTTGCGTCAATTTGTAATCGTAAGGTGACTGCTAAACCGAAACTATCGGTTTTTTTGAGATTCTTTGCTTGTTTAAGCATCACCTGTTTAGTTTTTTGTGCACAAGACCCTTTAACTATATCTATAGCTTCGGAATATGAAATCTCTGTGGTATATTCAGATAGACGTTTTTCATTGAGAATGTCTACCGATTTATTACTTTTGAACAGATGAATGGCTGTTGTAGGTACGATTATCGAATCGTCGATTATTTCTCTCGATTTGATCAATTCGATATCTTTCGGTGTCATTTCCCCTATCGCCATATTATTCAAAGCGTTAGCAAAGAGTTTATCATTTTTCTGCCTCATAATTTCGGTAAGTTCAAAATATTTGAATTCTTCCCATAAATATGACCCACATATAACGTTATAACAGTTTCCTTGATAGGGAGAAAATATCCACTTATCAGCTACGGGAGGAAGTTGTCTGATATCTCCGAATAAAATAACTGATATTCCTCCGAAATTTTCTTTGTTTTTGAAAATCTGTTTCAAACGTTTGTCTATATTGTGGAACATTTTAGAACCGACCATAGAAAATTCATCAATTATTATCAATTTCAAGTCAATTAAACTAGCATGCATCGTATTAACGGTATCTGGATTCAAAGGGAGCAATTCGGAACTATAACTACTTAGTGGCATACCGAATGCTGCGTGTAGCGTCATTCCGTTGATACCGTACGCTGCTTTACCTGTTGGGGCTGCTAGTAACACTTTAAGCAAGTTGGGATCGTTGCCCGGTAGAGAATTATAATATCTCAACAACGATTGCTGAATGGCAGTTATGAGTCTCGATTTTCCAACTCCTGCACCACCACACACTACTTGATTTATCACTTTGCCACTAATGACGTTATCCAATACGTAATTCAAAAATTCGTATTGCTTCGCATTCAAACTTGCAATCAATTCCAAGTATATTTTTTCGTCGATTTCTAACGGCGTTTGAAAAGTCGTTGGTTTCGACGGTTTTTCTAACTTTAACTTAGTCCCATCTAAACAATCTAAAGGATTGAAATTGGGATCGTTTAAAGCATAAGGAATATATTCCTCGTCGACATCATCGTCATTGTTATTCGGATACAAACGATTAGTCTGTTCTTCTGCTAATTTTAAAGCTTCATCAAATTGTTCTTCGTTCACTTTATCGAATTTTGAACGGTTTTCTTTGATGCTTTCGACGTTGGCTTGATATAGTCGAGCTTGATCGACATTCTCTAATTCTGCGGCTTCATTTCGCCAAGACTTGTACAACATCAGTTGTTCTCTGTAAAAATTGACGGGGTCTTGCAAAAGACCGTATCGAACAAAATTAATAATACTGGGATTCTGTTTTTTTGACAGAAATCCGCTACCGTCTTTGAGAGTCAGCTGATTCTTTACTTTCTTCGTTTCCTTTGAAAAAACGTAATACGCGGCAAATTCCGCGAGACAAATGTTCTCCAAAGAGTCTGGTCTTTGAATATAATGTTCGATTACGCCAGATCGGAAAATATCCGAATCGTCACTTTCCATGGCAGTTAATTCTTTGTTTTGTTTTAACATTCTTGCTCGATCGCAATACGGCTTCGTATTAATATAAACGTAGGAAGCGCTCGCTTCGGATAAATGCATCTGCAATATATTATACGCAGCTTCTTGAGCGGAAACTTCGCTGGCATTCAAAAATATGTGGCCAAGTTTTTTCAACTGTTCTTTTACGGTCAAATTTCCTTGCTTTATTTCATACATGGCGTCTCTCATGAGTTTAGACACTCCCCTTTCAGGTTTATTTATATAATTTACAATGTAATTTACACATGAAAACGGGTCGAGTACGTATTGAATGTCCATATTAGCCTTTTGCTTACTCAAAATGTCAGCATTGAAGGCATTTACGAAACAGTCTTTAACTTTACGTTTCAATATTATAGTGGGCTTTTTGATGACGTTTCTCAGAAATTCCCTGTACTCCTCAGTATTGGAATTGAATTTGATCAAAAAATCTGAGAAAGATATATCTTCTTTATTGGAATTGAGAAAAGTCGTTATATCTGCGAGTAAATTTTTAAATCGGTCTTGTTTCTCGATGGTCAATTTCATGTTGTTCTGTTCCAAAACTAACGTAATGTCGGATGGAAAGAACGGAATATTATAACGACAAACCGCTACATCTTTCACCATCCTTTTGCAAGATTTCGAATGATGATGGAGTTGATAATTGATCACATCTTGAACAGCCTCGTTATCTCCGTCGCAAGTGATATATTTATCGACGAAGGCGGCCACTTCCCTTTTCGATTCGATGCTAGAAGCATCATAACTTGGAGCATTTTGTAACCAAAATAATCCGTGTACATGAGGAGATCCTCTATGCTGAAATTCCACTCTATAGTAATAATGGATGATGGGATTATTTTTGAAAGGACTTTCATCACTTTTCATGTGCTTCAATAATACGCGGAAACGATTATCGAAGTACCTAGCACAAGTTATTGGGTCGCTCCTCAAGAGTCTCGTCTTTTCATTATAACTCATTGAGATAGCTTCGTCTTCGCTTATTATTTTGTTATCGATAACTTTACTCAATATTACCAACAATTCTGGCCATTTCGTTTCTGCAGCAGATACAGTTATAAAAAGTGTCGGTATATTGAATTGACGAACCATCGCGAGTAATTTTCTTTTTTCCTTTTCCCAATGAGCTGGAGAAGTTCTGATTTCGCTGAGAAATCGATATCCTTCGTCAACTTGTAAAAGTTGTGCGATGAAATCTTTGTTCGTCACTTGTCCAGCCGTGTACTTATCTTTACCTGCAAGTTTTTTACGAATTGCAATGGAAACCTTATCGATTACTGCAAGCATTTGGGTTTTCTTGAACATATATAATACAAAATCTGTTCTTGCAAATCGTCGATCACAATGACTCGCTTGTAGTTTAGCCTTTTGAGCGTAGCTCAATTTATTTTTAAACTCTCTCGCATTACCACAGAATAGTGTTGGGAACGACAGTTCTTCCGCATGTTCATCGTACACTAAATGAATGGGTAACTGTCCCTCTCCAGGAGCGAAAGCGATATTCTCAATTTTCGTATTATCGAGGAGAGTTTGCTCTCCTGCGGGATTCAAACGAGCATTGGCATCTTCTCTTTCGAATTGATTTTCGACGTCTTCATCATCGCTCATTTCGGATTCGACTTTTTCCATAAATGCCATGATATTAGCTTCGAAACTGTCATCGCTATCGAAATCGATAACATTATTCGATGCATTCAATTGATCGTCAACATCTTCTTGACTATTCTTTAATAGTAAATCAATTTGTGAACTCAAAAATTGTTCTGAAATAGTTATTCCTTCAGACTTATACAGAGGTTGGTTGACCAAATATTCGAGAGCATTGAGAACTTTTTTTGGCCGAATAGTTTCTGTAATATACGCATGTTTATATGACATTTTTCTCATCAACTTCAACTGTATAGTATGAGTGTCGTCGACCTTTCTTGGCAGTTCTTTCACGGTCGTATTTATTTCGATGGGTACATTCACAACTTGTCCTCGAATACTGCATTGCTTTTCATAACCTAATCGTCTGATTTGCATGAAAGGTATTCGGGGAGAAACTAGTCTCTCTTCTAAAACTGTCATACCTCTTAGCTCAGGGGGTATATCGAAAATTATTTTATAATTTTGGTGACAGTATGTTGGTATTTCCCCTTTTTTTATGCCAGCGGCACACGTTGAACAAAACGTATCCTTATACTGGTCATAAAACACTTGTTCGACGTACGTCAAGCCGAATTTTTCCACTATTGGATCTTTTAGAACTGTCAACGTAAGTCTCGGAAAGATTAATCTCAAACAACAATTGCATATTTCGGTCGGTCCTTCTTTGATCAATTTTTCGAATTCAGTGAGAGGCGTTGCAAAATGTGTTTGATTGAATTCAATTGACTTTTGGACCGACTCAACGGCTTTTTTCGATTGCTCGTTTAATTTGAGTCTCTCTGCAAGAGGCATTTCAGAATCTTCTTGACTCGATTCAATTAGCTGTTGGACAGACACAACGGCTTTTTTCGATTGCTCGTTTATTTTGACTCTCTCTGCAAGAGGCATTTCAGAATCTTCTTGACTCGACTCAATTAGCTGTTGGACAGACTCAACGGCTTTTTTCGAGTGCTCGTTTAATTCAAGTCTCTCTGCAAGAGGCATTTCAGATTGTTCTTGACTCGAATCAATTGATTCGTGAAGTGATTGAGACACTCTTTCTTGAGAAAGATATTCGTTTTTCTTTTTCAAATTTGCCTTCCTTCTTCTATCTTGCTCCCTTTCTATCGATCTAAAGACTTTATCTTGCCTTAATGACATTTTTCGAAGTTTATCGAGATTTTTCTCATGAGATTTATAAGTCTCATCTTGCCTGAGGAGAACTTTTCGTTGTTGATTGGCCTTTTTCTCCTGAGACTTATAGGTTTCATCTTGCCTAAGGAGAACATTTCGTTGTTGATTGGCCTTTTTCTCCTGGGAATTATAAGCCTCCTTCTTTCTTAACGAAGTTTTCCTTTCCATATCGCGGACCCGTTCTTGAGATCGGCAAATCTCATTCGATCGAGATTTGCGTTTTCTCTGGGCATTGTTTTGCTTTATCACAGAATGAACATTTTCATCCTGGATTTTAATTCTTTTCTTATCTTGTTCTCCCAAATTATCCACATTTTTCCTCTTTTCAGTAATCCTCCTTATGCCTATCCCCTTGTTTTCCCCTTTTGCTTGCTGTAATGTATTTTCGATTTTTTGTTGAATTTGAACTGTCTCCAAATTTTCCAAGTTGCCCAGAGATTCATCAGTTTTTGCAAGACTTCGAATCGCTTTTTGCAGTTTCCTGCGTTGTTCCAAGGATTTCTTTTTTGTTTTCGGCATTTGGAAGAACAAAATAACGCAATACAAACCTTTTCACTAACATACACTAGCACACACTAACACTTAAACACTAAATTGTTCGAAAATCTGCAAAAGAAAAGTACCAAATCAATCTTCTTCATCCACTGAACTCAATGACGTACAATAATGATATTCTTCCATGAATGTTATTCAAAAGTCTGTTGAAACGAAAAGAGTAAATCATTTTGTAAAACACTTGTGAATGGGTTCATAACTCATTCTTTACCACCTTTGGCTAATTCAAATTCATCCATTTTCCAATGGAGGTAAAATTAATATAAGATAAATAAAAGATGTGAAAAAGAAGAGTCATGGCTAAATTAAGTATAGTTTTCCTGAATCTCGCAAATATCAAAGTTTCTCAACAGAAAATATTTTTTGGCAAGCATAATATGATTTGGTTGCATAAATATACTATTAACAACAACAGTGGAACGTATCAGCAACAATGTAATAGTATTAAAAAATTAACTTGGTACAAACAAAATCCTTATTTATATCCCATATGTTATATGAAATTGTTGTGAAGTTAGAAGTGAAATATTAGAGTGCTACCGAATCTGAGATTTGTGGATTAGCATAACATTCACCGATATGAATACTTGATAATTATAAATTATGGAACATCTGTAAGATACGCGAAAGGCCTATAAAATATTATATTTCTCCTTATCGATTTTCTGATACGGTGTTGTTTTCCGAAAAAATGACACTAAGTAAAGCGTTTCTTCATAATCTTTCTATACGTTCTGACGATATACTTTCGATTTTGAAAAGTTTTCAACAACCCAAAAAGTACGAAGGAAAAATTTGCGAAAATATTTGGAAATTCAATCCACCTTGCTTTCGGAATAGTGGGTTAGGTTAAAATGCAATTTTTATACTCTTTTGAACAACAGAACATAGTTTTTCATCTTCAACGGTTTCGAAGATATAAAATATACCCCCAATTCAATCCCCCTTATGAGAGATCCAATTTAACTTTAACGGCTTTGAATGAAATTATGTACACGTCGATAAGTATATAAGTTTATGGATTTTCGCGTAAAATCCTTCAGTCGAAGCAACACCTAGGAGCTGGAGTGAGGCTGGGAGTTGGAATTTGATACTGAAAAATTAATATATTTCGACAAAGGAATTTAATTCGATATAGATAAAAAACATTTCTTCTCTTCTTTCAAATCTTCTATTGCTTTTGTCAAAAATCAATTACATTTTTTCAGTGTATACCCAAATTTCGAGAAACAAACCTCCACAATTGAATATATAGACGTTATTTCAGCTGATACCACTTTGCTTCGATGTCGGTCAATAATAATCACTTTTCAGATCGTGAATATCTATGGTTGTATTCAAGATATTCGAGAAAAACTGAAAAGTCGAATTCCTTTTTTGCCTCTACCGCCTTCATTTATAAAAAAATCAATGGAACTTTCAATACTGTTTCATACTCAACATAATCTGATATGAACCAATTTTCAGTGCGACGTTTTGTTTATTGGATTCCATGATCAGCTGTTTTTTTTTATAAATACGGACCTCTAGTTTTTATCATCCATTTTTGTAACTACTTCCATAACAAAATGAGTTTTGTTTTGAAATGCATGTGTCTAGACGTTTTTTTCCGAAAAAACATCATCAATATTATTTTTGGTCATACAATTCCCGTCAGGGCAATCTCAAAAATAGTCCAAAGGAACTATCAATACTGTTTGAAATTTGTTGTAATATCATATAAAATACATGTATATTAATTAAAAGCTGAATTTGAAAAATAATGGGTACTAATGGATGAAAGCATACTTAAATTGGTTGACGATGGAATGTGATGAACGAAAGTTTCTGACTTTTTCTAGGACTGCACTGACGAAAATATCATGACCGAATATTGATGATGTTTCTTCGGAGACAAACGTCGAAAACCACATTTATAGTAAATCAAAGCTGTATTTGTCTTTAAAGTGTCTACAAAAATCGATGGAAAAAACTAGAGGCCCATATTTAAAAAAAAATTAAGTTGACGATGGAATTTAATTAACGAAACGTCGCATTGGAAATTGGATCATATAAGATTATAGCAAATATGAAACAACATTGAAAAATCCTCGACTTTTTTTTGATACTGCACTGGCGAGAATTTAATGACCAAAAATTTATGATGTTTTTTCGGAGAGAAACTTCGAGGAACCCACGTAATGTAATACATAGTTAAATTTGTTATGAAAGTGGCTACAAAAATCAATGAAACAAACTAGAGGTCTGTATTCAAAAAAATAAAGTTGATGGTGGAATCTAATGAACGAAACGTCGCTTGACAAATGGTTCACATCAGATTATAACAAATATAAAACAGTATTGAAAATTTCTCTGACATTTCTCGAGACTGCACTGACGGGTATTTCATGACCAAATAATGATGATGTTTTATCGGAGAGGAAAGTCGAGAAACACACCTATTGTAATACTTAGTTGAATTTAGTATGAAAGTGGTTACAAAAATCAATGGAAAAACTAGAGATCCGCATTCAAAAAAATGAAGTTGATGGTGGAATCTAATCGAACGAGACGTAGCTTGAAAAATAGTTCATATCAGATTATACCAAATATAAAAAACAATTATTGTGAATTTCTCTGACTTTTTTTCGAGACTGCATCGACGGAAACTGTATGACCAAATATTGATGGTTTTTTCTAGGGTTTCGCGAAACCAAGAGACTAGACTTGGTCTTTTTACAAGACCAACACCGAGACTTGACTCTTGAGACCAAGACCAAGACTCTCTCCCAAAAGTCTTGGTCTCGACAGAAAAATTATCTTTTAGTTCTTAGCAACAGGTTTCAAGGGTTAATAAAATAGACATTGGAAGTCCGAACCAATAACACTCAAAAATAATTGAACTTAAAATTACACAATATCAAGGAGAATGTGATGGAAATGTTATGGCAATTTATTTGAATCATTCATTTTTCATATGGTAGGTTTTTTAATTTTTGTTCACTCAAAATCGAAAATACATTTTTCAAATTCAGTATTGCAGTTTAGAATAAACAAGTGTATGTTGTAAGGTCGCAGTCGTCCATACCTCCCCCTATTGAAATGTTTGGAAATATTTTTGATACTACGTTGTTGTCACAACTTGTCAACGATATTTTATTTTAAATAAATCATCCTGTGTATTGATGCATACCTATTTAAATTTTGGGTATTTATCGGACTGAAAAAGACCAATTCTTCATATCCATCAGCCGAAATCTTTGGCATATAATGGAAAATCTGACCTAATAAAAAAATTGTTGTTCAAGGAAAATTACCCAAGAATTATGCGCAAGTGTTGAGTGGTGACAGACCGTTAAATTACCCGCCATTCGGATAATTATCCAAAAAACGTCAATACTGATAATAAGTGTTGCAAATTCCTCGGGATTACGATTCCACCCATCGGCCGCATCTACATCTTACTGCTCATCACACAATAATCCATTGTAAAATGGTCAATAAAAACTAAAGTAACATTCCTATCCCTTTGACCCATTTATGTGGCCTGTCGGCCTGTGCGCTGTGTGGGTCTAATTAAATCTTTATTTAAGATGTCTTAAAAATTATATTCTTATGGTGAAATGAGAATTTCATTCAGAACTTTACCCGTTCAAACTGACAATAATTGTTCAAGACTGAGAAATACGAAATAGGTACATTATATGCAAAAAACTGTTGGACAATTAAATTGAATAATTCAAATTTCTAGACGCATTTTAAGGGTTGTTTGACATATGACAAAACCGAATGAAACTTGCTATACAAGTTACCCAATGAATATAGATTACTGTACAATTTTTTTAACATTTCTTACCGAATGATTTTTTGAGTAAATGGTTGTTAGAATCAGGTATTTCAACATAGCCCAACAATCAACGATCATTTTCACCCAATTTAATTTTACCTTACCGATCATTTTAAAAAATAATTAATGAAATTATGAGAAAAGTGCGTCTCAAGTCAGAAGAGAACTCACAGAAAGGTTATGTTAATTGTTCAAAACTGAGAAATACGAAATAGGTACATTATATGCAAAAAACTGTTGGACAATTAAATTGAACAATTCAAATTTCTAGACGCATTTTAAGGAGGTTCGATACTTACAGACATATGCACAAAACCGAATGAAACTTGCTATACAAGTTACCCAATGAATATAGATTACTGTACAATTTTTTTTACATTTCTTACCGAATGATTTTTTGAGTAAATGGTTGTTAGAATCAGGTATTTCAACATAGCCCAACAATCAACGATCATTTTCACCCAATTTAATTTTACCTTACCGATCATTTTAAAAAATAATTGATGAAATTATGAGAAAAGTGCGTCTCAAGTCAGAAGAGAACTCACAGAAAGGTTATGTTATTCGCAGAATAAAAATTAGCATTGCTTTACGAAAAAATATTGACCAAAAATAAATGGATTTGGACCTTGAAAACACAAGATGAACTGAAATAATTCCGAAAGAACAACAGTAAAATATGATTATGGCAAATTAGCAAATATTCAACAGAAAACTACTTTCCGAAATGATAGTCCGACGGCTATTGAAATACAACTGATGAGTGTGCATCTGGTTATGAGATGGCACTGTGTAATGAGCCTCTCCCATTGCGTGTCCATTTTCTCTAACTGGTGTTATTATTATTATTATTATTATTATTTTCGGTAGAACACAGACGATTATCATAGTCTGTGAAAATCTACCCTGCACTGACGATGGTCAAAGACCCCAAAACCAGTATACAGGTAATTTCTCTGTCTCAAATGTCAAAGTGAAAGCATTTGCAAAGTGAGGTCTGTAGAAACTTTGCAAATGCTTTCACTTTGATTTGAGACAGAGAAATTACCTGTATACTGGTTTTGGGGTCTTTGACCATCGTCAGTACAGGGTAGATTCTCACAGACTGATAATGGTCTGTGTTCTACCGAAAATAATAATAATTATAACACCAGTTAGAGAAAATGGACACGCAATGGGAGAGGCTCATTACACAGTGCCATCTCATTATCAGATGCACACTCATCAGTTGTATTTCAATAGCCGTCGGACTATCATCTCGGAAAGTAGTTTTCTGTTGAATATTTGCTAATTTGCCATAATCATATTTTACTGTTGTTCTTTCGGAATTCTTTCAGTTTATTTTGTGTTTTCAAGGTCCAAATCCATTTATTTTTTGTCAATAATATTTTTTCGTAACGCAATGCTAATTTTTCTTCTGCGAATAACATAACCTTTCTGTGAGTTCTCTTCTGACTTGAGACGCAGCTTTCAAATAGAAATTGTCGACATCAATCAACATTTAATGAGATGTGAATATTTTTAGAAAGAAAACGTGATTAAAACAAGTGATAGGTTCAAACTTTTTATCGATTAATAAAAACTTCGTAACGGATTCTTGTATTCTTCTCCACTTTTCACTGTTGTCACTTTCAGGCATTTTTGACAGCGTATGCAGAAAATAGATGCTAGACTATGATGAGTTTCTCCTTCGATATTTTGTAATGATAAAAATTCTTTGCAATGTAGGCATTGCATGCTGGTCCATATATTTCAGCGAAACAATCCTGTTACCTCTTACATTTGACATGGAACATCTATCATTTTTCTACATCTACTATTACCATTCATAACACGTTGTTGCATTGTGTGGTGCAGTTTTTCATTAACAAATTTGCCTTTCCAGCGAAAACTATTTTTAGTACTTTCAGACATATTCATTTACTACGCGATACGCGAATAATCGTTTTTTGATTAAAACACTGACGCTACTAAAAAGCCGCATCAGCTCTCAGACCGGACGCAGGACAGCGTTGCCAGATATTTTCTCGCCAGTTCGCGCTCCGTTACTCTGTCCTTCTTTTTCACCCCCCACCGAGTCCCGACTATCGAACCTCCTTAATCCATGACCAAGACTATCAAGACCAATACCAAGGCTACATTTATTTTTGTAGACCAAGTCTTGGTGTCGCGAAACCCTAGTTTTTTCGGAGAGAAAATCGAAAAACCCAACAATTGTAACACATACTGGAAATTTTTATGAAAGTGGCTACAAAAATAAATGTAAAAAACTAGAGGTCCGTATTCAAAAAATAAAGTTGATAGTGGAATGTAACGAACGAAACGTCGCTTGAAAAATGGCCCATTTCAGATTATAACAAATATGCAACAGTATTGAAAATTCCTCTGACTTTTTTTCGAGACTGCACTGAAGGAATTGTATGACCAAATATTGATGGATTTTTTCGAAGAAAATGTCGAGAAACACATGTAGTGTAGGTAATATATCATATAATAATGAATATGAAAGAGTATTGAAATTTCTTTGACTTTTTTATTATATCATTCGAAATGGAGGCGGCAGAGCCAAGAAACAAATAAGACTATTTTAGTTTTCGGCGGATATCTCAAAAACAACCATTGATATTCATTATCTGAAAAGAGATTATTATTGCTCCCCAAAATAGGATTTTTTATAAGGATATTTATATAAGATATCCCCACTAGGAGTGTCGTAGCCTCAGAAATTGTTCGATCCGTAATATTCCGAAAGTATAAGAAAAACAAAAGAATAGCTCGAAATTTTATGATAAACATTTTTAGCTGATAGTGTTATATTATTCACATGAAGTACAACGTAACACGCAGAGTTATTGAACGTAGTACACATTTACCAAATTTACCCCCTATTATTTCCAAAAGAATAAAAACCATCATACTATGCAATTCAAAACCTAAAATCTATTTGTTTTATTATAACAGATATCAACATCACTTCGTAAATAATTATTGGTAAAGGATCGTTCATCGGATTGCACCACGTTTCGAAATGAAATTTTATAACAAAATAGGTAGGTACGTATTTTGAGCCACTGAACACGAAACGGAAGTCTAAGCGCAATGCTCTTTTACATACCATACCACCTTCTTGAATACTTTTTCGAATCGTAACCATTTTCAGTACAAAACTCAATGCTCGATAATTTGGTTTGTTGATATCGAAATCATATTGAAATATATCTTTTTGAGTTTGTAGTGACACCCGACGAATATAAACGTTTGTGTTTCCGGTCGTGAAAAATTATGCCCAAAATGGAGGCGTAATGTGGTCTTTTTCTGAACTTTGGAGAGCGTAGCTCTGGAACAAAGAGAACTGATTTTCGGTGTCGTGTCGGATTCTGCTTGTTCAACGGCTCGAAATACCTAATTTTTGTTCAAAACCTTAACGTAGGTATATTGTAGCAACTATTCCATAGTTACATAGATATGCTATTTGTTTCAACCTTCTGATATTCTGTTTAAAAAGCAAGATAGAAAATTCAGTCACAATTACAATTTCTTCTAGAACTTTACTCTCAGATAAATTACGAAACGAGGTGCTGTTCGAAATTGAGGGGATATTATTTTCACACAGAATATGGAACAATAAATATATTATAGGTACTAACGACCATCCGAAATAGAAAAAAATATAGAATGTTCAAAAATCAATCGAGAAATCCATATATGTTAGGAAAAAGAACTTTGTTTATTTCAATTAAAGGTAATTATTCGTTCAGCGGGCTCCATCGTGAAATTAAAAAAAAATTGGTGGAACTCACGTATTTTGGCCTCCTGAACAAAAAATTCTAATTAAGTTTTTGGGGCTCGCAACTAGTTTCGGAGATACGGCCCCCCAAAGACAGTAAATCGGGGTTTTACGCCTATGTTTGTTTCTCATCCAATTCCGCCCGAAATTCATCCTTCTTTCTATCAGCACAATATACTCATTCTATATATCCTTCTTCATCACTTTCCAACAGAATCATAAGCATTTTTCACTGTAAAACTCTGTAATGTAAATCGTCATAGAAATTCGAATTTCTATGACGATTTAACTGTAATAGTAATTTTTTACTGAAAAATGGAAAAATGCTTAGAATTCTGTTAAAAAGTGATGAAGAAGGTGGTATTGAATGTGTATATTGTGCTGATAGAAAGAAGGATGAATTTCGAACTGAATTGACTGAATAAACAAACATAAACGTCAACCCTGAAAACCCCGATTTCCTGTCTTTGGGGGGCCGTATCTCCGAAACTACTTGCGAGCCCCAAATTACGTAAGTTCCAAAAATTTTTCAATATCACGACGGAGCCCGCTCAACGGATAATTACCCAATTAAATTATTGATATCAATTCAGATTTCTTCGAAAACAGATAAAAATTGTAAAAGAGCATATTATTTAAAATTGTTACATATCGATATGCATCTGGAAGATCACATAAATGCAAATAACATTTTGAATTATATGTACTTACCACAAATTTGTGATATTAAACACACTACACACTATTCACTAAAATATCTGATCAAAAACGCTTGAACGCTGAACGTATCAAACAGACAAACAGACACAGAATAAAGAATTTCACTCAGCTACGCTACGGTCGCTACGGAACAGAGGCTCTATGACAGTATCACAGGACAGCAAGACGCCACAATATTAGGGAACACTACTTGTGGAATGTAGAATGATCAGTGTCGCCGACAATAGAGTTGGGGTTTGCGCCACGGATAATATAGTAGGGGGGCACGGGGTTGGGGACTTACTTTACTAATAGAAATCATATTATAAGTATAGATATCTATGACTTTTCCATATGCTTCAAATGTTTTACTATGAACCCAGCATAAAATAAACTACAATGACGTGGCATTGAACGACCGTATACTCTATTATCCGTGGGTTTGCGCGACTTTCATGTCAAAAATATCTGATCGAAACTCGCAGAACGGAAACTCGAAAAAGACAAAATCATACTTGAAACGTTACTACATATATGCAAACTGTATGAAAAATGGGATAAATGTCTTAACAGATGTGTTATAATGTTCTCTCGTCTATTTTCTGTTTTGATATGTTTTAATTTTTCTGTATGAGTGACAAAGCGCGGAATCGTTTTAATCTCTTGTATCAACCATATTATATTTGATGGAAATGTTACAGTCTTCGATGGAAGTCAATGTATGTGTAAAAAGGATTAGAAGCGTTTTTGTTACGCCATCTACAATAAAATGTCGACATTTCCGTTCAATTGCAATGCACAACAGTTTCGTTTTCTGACTGGTAAAAAAGGTGCAGATTTCTGTGTGTTATTTTGACTGAAATATTGAAAGAAAGCTGATGAAGCTTCGAAATAAGGTTGACAATAAAACTTCGTACAGAAAATTAAAGTTTGGGAATAAAAATAATCTTCAAAATATGGATGATCTACAATATTGACAAAAATTTCAATTCTCTAACTGAAATGACTTCCATCTTTTGGCAATATGTATAAGTTATGAAGACAACTTTGTCATATGGTTAGCTAATTATGTATATTATATATTTAAAAACAATGCCTGAAATAAACGATATCCAAGGCTACGAGTCATTATTATAATCATACGTACACGAAGTACGACATTGATATTTGCAACCATGCGTTGCAACTTCAAATCAATGAAAAAAAAAACGAAAGTGGAAATTTTAATTTAGCCAAAAATATGCGAAAATCGGATGCACAAGGATTGGCCTTCACATATTTCTGAGAAATAGTTCTATATTGTAACGGAAATCAAAACATTTTCTGTTCCGTGAATGAAAATTCTTTTCGTCTTTAGTTGATACACTTGCGTGAGATAACAATTAAAAAAACGCCCTAAAATATGTGAAAACATTACCATATATTATAAATTGGAATGAAAAACTTCAAAATACTCTAGATAATCTGTTATTTTTTCTTCCATATCTACAAAAAGCACAAGCAGAAAATTCACAAAGTGCATTTCTCAGAGGTGCTTTCTGGAATTTTTCTTGATTTGGTAATATTGGTTAATGGTGCCTATTACTTTTGAACATGCCAAAGGCTGCTGGAAATGTAATTTTTTGAGTCTAGTCCATTATCGTCGCAGTTCCCAGATGAGAAACATGCTCAACACTCGACAACTGTTTTAGAAGAATATTATGATACTCCATCGTGTTTTCTGAATCATCTCGTAGGTACTGGTTTTTCGACATGATATATTATGATGACGTAAAATACCATTACTATAACATTACTGAGTAAATTCCAAGATAATTATCGAAGTAGGTACTTGTGGATGGCTGATTACTAAAATCATTCGTATTAATCCGATTATGACGACGAAATTCACAAAATTCGTCTGAATAGATACTATATAACACAAAACGTATCGACAAAAAATGTATCGATACATAATATAGAATATCGAAAGGCAAAATATAGAAACCTAAAAATTTCATATCGTATCGCCCATCCCTACCACATAGAAAAGAAATCAATTTTTCACCAAAACATAAAAGGTTACCACATGATTTTCTAATTAGGCTTTCTTCTGGGTGAATATTGTCGATATTTCCGTTCACTTGACATCGCACGACAATTTCTTTCTTTGAGGGGAAAAATAGTTTAGAATTTCTATTTGTCAGTTTGACTGAAATGTTATAAAAAGCCAATGAAGCTTCAACATAAATATCGCTGTTATGCACAGAATCTCGTTATTGCAGAATATTGAGTTGACAATAGAAGTTTATACCGTAAATGTGAGAAAATACATCACTGGGAAAAGAACTCCCTACCATCTATCCGTAATGTCAATCCCTCCAGATTATATTTCCATATGGTTGGGTAACTATCCTATATCTCTATAAACAATCTAGCTTGATTAAACAAACGTAATGTCTATTTTCTATCAAGGTTGTTAAAAATCCTAATTCTCGAAAACTGAATGAAAAAATTGAGTCTTGATTTTTAATTTCGTTTGCTTTTTCAAAAGTTTTAATAAAATAACAGTTCATGGAGTGTATATTCCTCCCCGATCAGATGAAAAAATGATTCGAATAAATGTGTCTATAGACATAAAAATCGGTAAAAACGTTCGGGTTCGTGACACCAAAATTGACACTGAACAATACATGACTTTTCTATTGCCGAAGAAAGTGAGTTTTTGGATTGTACGCATTTGGAATATTTGGATTAACTTCGAATTTTTGTCTGTGATTTTGTATTTCTGACGAACAGTAAACTGAACTCGATATTTCCTAAACTATTGATTCTAGAGAAAAAATGTATTTAGATTTTTTATAGCATTCAACGAGATCTACAATTTCACGCCCATGACAAATTTTGATTTGATGAGTTGTTTCGGAGATATATATAGTTTTTTAAATCTTTATACTTGAAAGAATTCGAGTGGATTGAATTTTCAGCTTTTCGTCGATATTTCCCAAACTATTGATTTAAGAGGAGAAATGAGATGAAGTTTTTTGAAGTATACGACGAGATCTACAATTTCACTCCTATGACAAATTTTGATAAAGTGAGTGGTTTCGGAGATATATAGTTTGTTTTCTTAACAAAAATTCATATTTTCCGTAATATTGATTTTAGAAAAAACATGTATCGAAGGTTTTGATAGCATTCGATAAGATCTACAATTTAACTCTCTTGACAAATTTTGATTTGATGAGTGGTTTCGGAGATATATATAGTTTTTTTAATCTTTATACCTGAAAGAATTCGAGTGGATTGAATTTTCAGCTTTTCGTCGATATTTCCAAAACTATTGATTTAAGAGGAGAAATGAGATGAAGTTTTTTGAAGTATACGACGAGATCTACAATTCCACTCCTATGACAAATTTTGATAAAGTGAGTGGTTTCGGAGATATATAGTTTGTTTTCTTAACAAAAATCATATTTTCCGTAATATTGATTTTAGAAAAAACATGTATCGAAGGTTTTGATAGCATTCGATAAGATCTACAATTTAACTCTCTTGACAAATTTTGATTTGATGAGTGGATTCGGAGATATAAATAGTTTTTTAAATTTTTGTACTTAGAAAAAATTCGAGTGGATTGAATTTACAGCTTTTCGTCGTATTTCCTAAACTATTGATTTTAGGAAAAATGAATTTGGGGTTTTTATAGCATTCGACGAGATCTACAATTTCACTTCCATGACAAATATTGATAAAGTGAGTGGTTTCGGAGATATAGTTGATTTTCTTAAAAAAATCATATTTCCCGTACTGTTGATTTTAGAAAAAAAAATGCGGGGTTTCTATAGTATACACTGAGTTGATCATTTTTTTACTCTTGTTGATTTTTGATTTTCTCATCCGTTTCCGAGATATTTACAAAAAAAACTCCAGAAAAAAATGAATTTCAGAAATTTCCCGATTTTTCCATTTTCCGAACGGTTTAGAGAAAAATGTTTCGTCTAAAAAGTGTAGAGTATCACGAGACCTATACGACAATTCTCTCGTTTTTCGATTACGAGCAACGGTATGGTCTACAGAGCGTTCCGAAAAAACAGACATGTTACACAAAAAACACCCGTAAAATCTAAAATAATTTTTTTTGATTTTTTTCCTTCAGATAAAAGTTGTAGCAGATGGTTGGAGGATTTCTTCAAAAGTGAGCAAAAATTTCTGCGATCGAAACTGTAATAGCCACCGCATTTCTAGCGAAACTCGAAAAAACGTCATTCGAATGTCAAAAAAACACCTTTCTCATTTTCCGATTTTCTTCAAAATCAATAGGGTTCTGAACCTCTATGAGATCTAAAAATGAGCCGAGTTTCGAAGCGATAACTCTTTGCTTTCGAGAGTTATCGTGTTTCAAAAAAAAAGTGTGACAGACACACACAGACACGACAAAAAAAAATCAAGTTGGGCTCAATCGGCCTATTTTTCGACGCTGATCATTTTATTCTTATGAAATTTTTCGATATCTCTTCAAATAAAAAAGTTTTGCCCGCTGCCCTGTCCGGTGCACTGCGAAAAGCAACCGTAGAATACACCGATTAATACTAATCGATGTATAACAAGGCCCAAACGAACTGACCTAGGCTAGAGCCTAGAATTTGTGTTACTCTATTTTTCATCTCAATATTTCCCGTACTATTAAGAAATCAACTCAACTTTTTTAAAACTATCATTGGATACCAATGGTATGAAAACTCCAGAAATATTTGAATTTCAAAAATTTTCCAATTTTTCCATTTTCCGATCGGTTTAGAAAAAAATGTTTCAAATGAAAAGTGTAGAGTATCACGAGGCGTATGAGACAGTTTTCTTGTTTTTCGATTACAAGCAACGGTACGGTCTACAGAGTGTCCGAAAAAAACCGACATGTTACCCAATAAACACCCGTAGAATCTAAAGTAATTTTTTTTAATTTTTCCCCAACAATAGGTCTTTGTAGGAAAGAATAAGGACTCCTTTGATGGCAAGTAAAAATTTTTCCAGTCAAAACTGCGATCTGAAACGTGTTACAACCGAAAGGCCAAATTTTGTCGAAAAAATGGCGGAAAAACCACTTTCCAATTTTCCGATTTTTCTCAAAATCAATAGGTCTCTGCACCTCTACGAGGGTTAAAAATGACCCGAGTTTCGAAGCGATATCTCTTTCCGTTCGAGAGTTATCGTGTTACATAAATTCCAACGACAGACAGACAGACAGACAGACAGACAGACAGACAGACAGACAGACGTACATACAGAGAAAAAATCAAGTTGGGCTCAATCGACGTATTTTTCGACGCTGATCATTTTCTCCAAAGGAACCATGCCTCTATCTCTTCAAATAAAAAAGTTGGGTCCGCTGCCCTGTCCGGTGCTCTGCGAAAAGCAACCGTAGAATACACCGATTAATACTTAATCGATGTAAACAAGCAAAAAATTCACGAATTGCATTTCTCAGAGGTGCTTTCTGGACTATTTTCTTGATTCGGTAATATTGGTTAATGGTGCCTATTACTTTTGAACATGCCACAAAGGCTGCTGGAAATGCAATTTTTTGAGACTAGTCCATTATCGTCGCAGTTCCCAGATGAGAAACATGCTCAACATTCGACAACTGTTTTAGAAGAATGATTACGATACACCATCGTGATTTCTGAATCATCTCGTAGGTACTGGTTTTTCGACATGATATATTATGATGACGTAAAAGACCATTACTATAACATTACTGAGTAAATTCCAAGATAATTATCGAAGTAGGTACTTGTGGATGGCTGATTACCAAAATCATTCGTATTAATCCGATTATGACGACGAAATTCACAAAATTCGTCTGAATAGATACTATATAACACAAAACGTATCGACAAAAAATGTATCGATACATAATATAGAATATCGAAAGGCAAAATATAGAAACCTAAAAATTTCATATCGTATCGCCCATCCCTACCACACAGAAAAGAAATCAATTTTTCACCAAAACATAAAAGGTTACCACATGATTTTCTAATTAGGCTTTCTTCTGGGTGAATATTGTCAATATTTCCGTTCACTTGACATTGCACGACAATTTCTTTCTTTGAGGGGAAAAATAGTTTCGAATTTCTATTTGTCAGTTTGACTGAATTGTTATAAAAAGCCAATGAAGCTTCAACATAAATATCGCTGTTATGCACAGAATCTCGTTATTGCGGAATATTGAGTTGACAATAGAAATGTATACCGTAAATGTGAGAAAATACATCACTGGGAAAAGAACTCCCTACCATCTATCCGTAATGTCCATTCCTCCAGATTATATTTCCATATGGTTGAGTAACTATCCTATATCTCTGTAAACAATCTAGCTTGAATTAACAAACGTAATGTCTATTTTCTATCAAGGTTGTTGAAAATCCTAATTCTCGAAAACTGAATGAAAACTGAATGAAGACTGTTCGAGAAAATTGGGTCTTGATTTTTTGAATTTCGTTTGCTTTTTCAAAAGTTTTAATAAAATAACAGTTCATGGAGTGTATATTCCTTCCCGATCAGATGAAAAAATGATTCGAATAAATGTGTCTAGAGACATAAAAATCGGTAAAAACGTTCGGGTTCGTGACACCAAAATTGACACTGAACAATACATGACTTTTCTATTGCCGAAGAAAGTGAGTTTTCGGATTGTACGCATTTGGAATATTTGGATTAACTTCGAGTTTTTGTCTGTGATTTTGTATTTCTGACGAACAGTAAACTGAACTCGATATTTCCTAAACTACTGATTCTAGAGAAAAAATGTATTTAGATTTTTTATATCATTCAACGAGATCTACAATTTCACTCCCATGACAAATTTTGATTCGATGAGTTGTTTCGGAGATATATATAGTTTTTTAAATCTTTATACTTGAAAGAATTCGAGTGGATTGAATTTTCAGCTTTTCGTCGATATTTCCTAAACTATTGATTTTAGGGAAACTAAATTTGGGGTTTTTATAGTATTCGACGAGATCTACAATTTCACTCCCATGACAAATTTTAATAAAGTGACTGGTTTCGGAGATATAGTTGATTTTCTTAAAAAAATCATATTTTCCGTACTTTTGATTTTAGAAAAAAAATATTCGGGGTTTCCATAGTATACACTGAGATGATCATTTTTTTACTCTTGGTGATTTTTGATTTTCTCATCCGTTTCCGAGATATTCACAAAAAAAACTCCAGAAAAAAATGAATTTCAGAAATTTCCCGATTTTTCCATTTTCCCATCGGTTTAAGGAAAAATGTTATTCTCTGAAAGTTGTAGAGTATCACGAGAGCTATACGACAGTTTTTTTGTTTTTCGATTACGAGCAACGGTATGGTCTACAGAGCGTTCCAAAAAAACAGACATGTTACACAAAAAACACCCGTAAAATCTAAAATAATTTTTTTTGATTTTTTTTCTTCAGATAAAAGTTGTAGCAGATGGTTTGAGGATTTCTTCAAGAGTAAGCAAAAATTTCTGCGATCGAAACTGTAATAGCCACGGCATTTCTAGCAAAACTCGAAAAAACGTCATTCGAATGTCAAAAAAACACCTTTCTCATTTTCCGATTTTCTTCAAAATCAATAGGGTTCTGAACCTCTATGAGATCTAAAAATGACCCGAGTTTCGAAGCGATAACTCTTCGCTTTCGAGAGTTATCGTGTTTCAAAAAAAAAGTGTGACAGACACACGGACAGACAAAAAAATCAAGTTGGGCTCAATCGGCCTATTTTTCGACGCTGATCATTTTATCCAAATGAAATTTTTCGATATCTCTTCAAATAAAAAAGTTTTGCCCGCTGCCCTGTCCGGTGCACTGCGAAAAGCAACCGTAGAATACACCGATTAATACTAATCGATGTATAACAAGGCACGAACGACTGACCTACGCCTAGAATTCGTCTTATATGGATCATTCAATTTTTTTATTTTTTCTCAATATTTCCCGCACTATTAAGAAGTACTCCAGTCCGCGTTTTCATTCCAAAATATCACTGGAAACTAATATTTTATATACATCGATTATATGCCGTCACTTTTCAAGGTTTTCTCAATTTTTCTCGTACTATTGAGAAATCAACTCAACTTTTTTTTAAACTATCATTGGATACCAATGGTTTGAATACATCGATTATATGCCGTCACTTTTCAATTTTTTCTCAATTTTTCTCGTACTATTGAGAAATCAACTCAACTTTTTTTTAAACTATCATTGGATACCAATGGTTTGAATACATCGATTATATGCCGTCACTTTTCAATTTTTGTCTCAATTTTTCTCGTACTATAGAGAAATCAACTCAACTTTTTTTTAAACTATCATTGGATACCAATGGTTTGAATACATCGATTATATGCCGTCACTTTTCAATTTTTTTATTTCTAATTTTCTTTTATAATAAACAATCAACTTTTATATTAAACTATATTATACCAATGGTTTAATAATCGATTATATGCCGTCACTTTTAATTTTTTCTCAATTTTTCTCGTACTATTGAGAAATCAACTCAACTTTTTTTTAAACTATCATTGGATACCAATGGTTTGAATACATCGATTATATGCCGTCACTTTTCAATTTTTGTCTCAATTTTTCTCGTACTATAGAGAAATCACCTCAACTTTTTTTTAAACTATCATTGGATACCAATGGTTTGAATACATCGATTATATGCCGTCACTTTTGAATTTTTTTTCAATTTTTCTCGTACTATTGAGAAATCAACTCAACTTTTTTTTAAACTATCATTGGATACCAATGGTTTGAATACATCGATTATATGCCGTCACTTTTCAATTTTTGTCTCAATTTTTCTCGTACTATAGAGAAATCAACTCAACTTTTTTTTAAACTATCATTGGATACCAATGGTTTGAATACATCGATTATATGCCGTCACTTTTCAATTTTTTTCTCAATTTTTCTCGTACTATTGAGAAATCAACTCAAATTTTTTTTAAACTATCATTGGATACCAATGGTTTGAATACATCGATTATATGCCGTCAATTGTTTGGAATTTTCAATATTCTCTTATAGTTCCCCTAAGTATTATTTATCTGTCACCTATCAATACAAATTCAACTCCATCCCTTCTGAAAATCATCTTAAAACTATCATTGGATACCTAATGGTTTAAATACAGTCGATTACTATGCCGTCAATTGTTTGGAACTTTTAATTTGTTCTTAAATAGTTTCCCGTGAGTATTATTTATCTGTCACCTATCAATACAAATTCAACCTCATCTTCTCTGAAATTCGTCTCGAAATCATCATTGGATATCAATGGTGTGAATGCAGCGATTCTATGCCATTAGTTGTTCGAAATCCCCAATTCCTACATTACACGACTTTTGCATATTTCATCGCTATCAACGATGCCCACTGAACATTACATGACATTTTCTGCTTGACGAAATTTAATTCATTTTCTGATTTTATGTCGTTGGAGTAGTTTTCTCTACTGAAATTTCGTGGTTGTGACGAACGGGAGACTAGACGGTTACGTCATGCTAGGATTTTTCATACTTAGTCGTTTTCGAGTGGATTGAATTTTACAGCTTTTCGTCGATATTTCCTAAACTATTGATTTTAGAGGATAAATGACTCGAAGTTTTTTATAGTATTCGACGAGATCTACAATTTCACTCTCTTGACAAATTTTAATAAAGTGAGTGGTTTCGGAGATATATAGTTTGTTTTCTTAAAAAAAATCATATTTCCCGTACAGTTGATTTTAGAAGAAAAATGTATCGGAGGTTTTCGATAGCATTCGTCAAGATCTACAATTTAACTCTCTTGACAAATTTTCATTTGATGAGTGGTTTCGGAGATATATCCGTTTTATTAAATTTTGATACTTTGAAAAAATTCGAGTGGATTGAATTTATAGCTTTTCGTCGATATTTCCCAAACTATTGATTTTAGAGGAAAAATGAGACGAAGTTTTTTGAAGTATACGACGAGATCTACAATTTCACTCCTATGAAAAATTTTGATAAAGTGAGTGGTTTCGGAGATATATAGTTTGTTTTCTTAACAAAAATCATATTTTCCGTAATATTGATTTTAGAAAAAACATGTATCGAAGGTTTTGATAGCATTCGATAAGATCTACAATTTAACTCTCTTGACAAATTTTGATTTGATGAGTGGTTTCGGAGATATAAATCGTTTTTTAAATTTTTATACTTTGAAAGAATTCGAGTGGATTGAATTTACAGCTTTTCGTCGATATTTCCTAAACTATTGATTTTAGGAAAAATAAATTTGGGGTTTTTATAGTATTCGACGAGATCTACAATTTCACTCCCATGACAAATTTTTATAAAGTGAGTGGTTTCGGAGATATAGTTGATTTTCTTAAAAAAATCATATTTCCCGTACTATTGATTTTAGAAAAAAAATATTTGGTGGTTTCTTAGCATACACTGAGATGATCATTTTTTTACTCTTGGTGATTTTTGATTTTCTCATCCGTTTCCGAGATATTTACAAAAAAAACTCCAGAAAAAAATGATTTTCAGAAATTTCCCGATTTTTCCATTTTCCGATCGGTTTAGAAAAAAATGTTTCGACTAAAAAGTGTAGAGTATCACGAGAGCTATACGACAGTTTTTTCGTTTTTTGATTACGAGCAACGGTATGGTCTACAGAGCGTTCCGAAAAAAACAGACATGTTACACAAAAAACACCCGTAAAATCTAAAATAATTTTTTTTGATTTTTTCCCTTCAGATAAAAGTTGTAGCAGATGGTTTGAGGATTTCTTCGAGGGTAAGCAAAAATTTCTGCGATCGAAACTGTAATAGCCACGGCATTTCTACCGAAACGCGAAAAAATGTCGATACGAATGTCAAAAAAACACCTTTCTCATTTTCCGATCTTTTTGAAAATCAATAGGGTTCTGAACCTCTATGAGATCTAAAAATGACCCAAGTTTCAAAGCGATAACTCTTTGCTTTCGAGAGATATCGTGTTTCAAAAAAAAGTGTGACAGACACACACACACGGACAGACAAAAAAATCAAGTTGGGCTCAATCGGCCTATTTTTCGACGCTGATCATTTTATTCTAATGAAATTTTTCGATATCTCTTCAAATAAAAAAGTTTTGCCCGCTGCCCTGTCCGGTGCACTGCGAAAAGCAACCGTAGAATACACCGATTAATACTAATCGATGTATAACAAGGCACGAACGACTGACCTACGCCTAGAATTCGTCTTATATGGATCACTCTATTTTTTTTATTTTTTCTCAATATTTCCCGCACTATTATTTTATATTATCATTGGAAACCAATGGTTTAAATACATCGATTATATGCCGTCACTTTTCAATTCTATCTCAATTTTTCTCGTACTATTGAGAAATCAACTTAACTTTTTTTGTAAACTATCATTGGATACCAATGGTTTGAATACATCGATTATATATCGTCACTTTTCAATTTTTTCTCAATTTTTCTCGTACTATTGAGAAATCAACTCAACTTTTTTTTAAACTATCATTGGAAACCAATGGTTTGAATACATCGATTATATGCCGTCACTTTTCAATTTTTGTCTCAATTTTTCTCGTACTATAGAGAAATCAACTCAATTTTTTTAAAACTATCATTGGAAACCAATGGTTTGAATACATCGATTATATGCCGTCACTTTTCAATTTTTGTCTCAATTTTTCTCGTACTAAAGAGAAATCAACTCAATTTTTTTAAACTATCATTGAATACCAATGGTTTGAATACATCGATTATATGCAGCCACTTTTCAATTTTCCTCGTACTATTGAAAAATCAACTAAACTTTTTTTTTAAACTATCATTGGATACCAATGGTTTGAATACATCGATTATATGCAGTCACTTTTCAATTTTTCTCGTACTATTGAGAAATCAACTCAATTTTTTTTTAAACTATCATTGGAAACCAATGGTTTGAATACATCGATTATATGCTGTCACTTTTCATTTTTTTCTAAATTTTTCTCGTACTATTGAGAAATCAACTCAACTTTTTTTTAAACTATCATTGGATACCAATGGTTTTAATACATCGATTATATGCCATCAGTTGTTCGAAATTCGCAGTTTTCTACATAACACGACTATTACATATTTCATCGCTAACAATTGACTCGATGCTTAGTGACCATCACATGAATTTTCTATTGGCGAAATTGAGATGATATTTTGATTGTATATATTTGGTTTAAATTCTATTTTTCCTCATAGTCTATGCCATCAGCTGTTCATATTTCCAATTTTTTTACAATATTTTCTGATGCACTGTGATCCAAGATTGTTATTGGATTACTTAAGAAAACTAATATGAACACTAATTGGACAAATTATCTCTATTCTAGTTACTCACTGTTAGGTCAAACGTTTCAGATATAGATTGGTTCTCATGATCATTTTTATTTTTCAACAATATTTCTTCGTCTACCGATCACACGGATTTTTTTTATGGGATCTTATGAATTTCTCATCTGGTAGTTTTCGATATCAGTTTAGAGAATATTATTGTTGAAAAAAGGGTTATCTATTATGTGATTCGGATGACTATTGAAAAATTATGTCACTTATTATCATACTATTGCAACAAAACTGTTGTTGATGAATATTGGTATCATACATGTTTAAATTGATGTTTTATAATAATAATATTTACAAATAACGCAATTTATCATTCGAAGTCAAACTTTCACTCATAGTGCACTGCTTAATAATAATCCCGCCTGAGGAGGTTATCGTATTTGTCACTTGTGTTAACTTTTACAAATTACTATATTGGTATTATCTATTCGTGCCACAACTGAAACAAACTTCGTGATTAAGATTTTTTTTATTAGATTTCAGTCATTCAAATGATCGAATTATATCGAAAAATTTTCCGAAAAGGGTTAAAATAAAGCGTCGGTCCCGTCCTCCTCCCCGTCTTCTTCTGTTCCATTCCCCACGCCCCCTTCTATTCCATTCTTGACGTCCTGTGCCACCTCTATCGTTCCTCCGTCCTCTATCATTCCTCCGTCCTCTATCGTTCCTCCGTCCTCTATCGTTCCTCCGTCCTCTATCGTTCCTCCGTCCTCTTCCACGCACCACCGCTATTTCTGTAACAATGATATGGCTGGAATGATGTGATTCTATTTTCAATCGAGAAAATTTTGTCTTGCCTGAAGAATTATCAAGAAAATATTCAATATGTGTGTTATCATTTACTTGTATTATCAGTAATTGTTGATTTATATGACCTTATCCTCTAATAATCGATTATCCTTTTCACAAGTAGGATTTTGCAATCAATAGCGGAAATAATTCTAATTCTGTTTCAGTAAAGATCTGATAAGTGCCTTATACAACAAACTGGACCCAACGAATTTACTTGCCATGTTTTCATTGTGAAATTTGTAAACGAAAACTAATTGTCACATCTACGCTCAGAACTCCAAAATAAATGCCAAGACACCAATACAATTTTTTATGTCTACCATAATATCATAATTTTTACTTTGTTGTCGTTTTAGAAGTGAACCTACACTGAACATTTATGTTAATAATGGTTGCTCGATTTTTTTTAGATATTTTGGGTTATTAAATATCATTAGGGGAAGCAGCCGAATGTTTTTTCGGTTATATGAACCGTGAATCAGTTCGTAAAACAAGCCACTATAAGCTAATATCATCAATTCACTTTTGTTGCGACAATTTTGTCAGTTCCGTTCATTTCTTATGCGATTTGTGAATTCTATTCGCGAACCTAGGGGATTCCCTTAACATTGGTAATTACCATGCCGTGTTCTATAGACTTTTGAAAATACGATATTTATCTTTTACTACTTGTTCGTACAATACTTTCAAAAACTGAAATGTGTTTTATCTACATTCATATCGTCCTTTGCAATATATACACACGAAAGTCAAGGGCCTACAGACCGTTTGAATTAACAAAATAAACGATTCTAATAATCGTATGCAAAATTAAACTTACCATGACGTGCTGGAGCCGGCGACGTCGTTGGTCCCGGCGGCGGCGTCGTTGGCCCCGGCGGCGGCCCGGGTGGTCCCAACGGCGACGTCGTTGGTCCCGGCGGCGGCGTCGTTGGTCCCGGCGGCGGCGTCGTTGGTCCCGGCGGCGGCGTCGTTGGTCCCGGCGGCGGCGTCGTTGGCCCCGGCGGCGGCCTCGCTTCTGGCGACGCCAGCCGTGGTGGTGGTGATGAAGGCGTTGGCGTCGTCGGCGGGCTTACCCATTCCTCAAATATGTCAATTCCTGTGTGAAAACAAATTCAATGTATATATAATTTTTTTTTGTAATTTTTCAAAATAGATCAAATTATATTTAGAGTCCGTTGAAAAATAAAGATTTATCTTGAAGAAAGCCAACATGCGTCAACACCCAATATTCCAGTGTTACATAGAGTGAATATACACTCCAGGGCTTTTCAAAAAGTGTATTTATTAATGACAAATTCTTACCTCAGTTCTAAATTACACCTTTATGACTTAATGACACATATTTAACTAATTAACGAAAACTCGGTTTTGTTAGAAAAATTGTTTAACATAATTTTTATCTCTTTTGGTTATGAGAATTGCTATCTATCATTACCATTATCAAATATTTCGTTCGAGTGATTTAATGCATTTTTGAAAAAAATCTTACCTTCCTCATCTTCGAACTGCGTCAAGGAGTATGCTGGAAATGGTAAATAGACGGATTAATATAATCGGTGTATAATAATGTATTAATAACAAAAAAAATGTGAAAAACTGGAAACATAAATAAGAAAACTGAAAGGCAACCACCTAGGTATATATGTTTCATGTTCAAAAATATATTGAGACATATAGTTTTCTTGAATATATATATATATATATATATATATATATATATATATATATATATATATATATATAACAAAACTAGGAAAATAGTTGGGTAAGCAGCATGCAGGAAGTATACTCTTATAACACGAATTCCAATATTTCGACACTGTTTATTGTCATCTTCAGGGAAAGCTACAATATTATATTATTTGTCAATTTGAAATGTAAAAGTGTGGAAAAACTACTTACAGTGTCCACGAGATTGAGTCCAAAAAAGGTTGTTAACAATTTAAAACATGTATGAAACATATGTTACACATTAAAACTTTCATTCTAATTATTCAATTTTGGTCAACATTACACAATTCAAAATTTATATCAAGATTTATGACTAGTAAGACGTCCATTTGCAAGTCGAACGCCGGCATGCAAATGGACGTCTAGTCATGAATCTTGATATAAAATTTAAATTGTGTAATGTTGACCAAAATTGAATAATTAGAATGAAAGTTTTAATGTGTAACATATGTTTCATACATGTTTCAAATTGTTGACAACCTTTTTGGTACTCAATCTCGTGGACACTGTAAGTAGTTTTTTCACACTTTTACATTTCAAATTGACAAATTATATAATATTGTAGCTTTCCCTGAGGATGACAATGAACATTGTCGAAATATTGGAATTCGTGTTATAAGAATTATCAGAATGCGTCAATTGAATATGAGTGTGTATGTAAAATTGAAATTCAAACATTTTTTGTTGTTTTTCGTTTAAACTGAAGGTAAAAAAGTTGTAGGTAATTTCTTATAAAAAATCACAAAAAATCTCTTTTTGTCATGTGCCACCACTGATATTATAATCAACGTTATTAATTGTCACAGCATAACATAAAGACAACTGGGTTTTCTGGCATTATTTTCGAATTTTAAATTTTGAAAACATTTTGGAAAAATCTTAATGGGAGGCCCGGGGGCTCAAAAATTATTATTTCGAAGTACATACTGTCCTATATTCGTGAAGTTGGAAAAGAAAAGGGGGAACGAAGAGAAAAAGAACAACAGCAAACAGTCCTTTCCGTCTCTGTGTGTATAAGTTCTCTACGAAAATTGTTCAAGAACAGTTATTGAATATATGAAGTTTGGAAACTCTCTAAGCGAAAACACTTCCACTTCGCTGAACGCATACGTTGTTGCTAGGCAGAGACCAATCAAATCTGTCGTAGCTTAGCAACAGCTTATACGCAGAACTGTGATTGATTCAAGAATGCGGCCCCTGAACGGCTACAACCAAGATTCTAGGATGTGACGTCATGTTTCGCCCGGCGTTCTCGAAAGATTTTCAAACGCCCGGACGCGTCGTTTTAGTTTCTAAACGCATCACTGTGGTTGAACAGATCGCAAACAAAATAACATACAAAGATACATTTTTTTTTGGAATCAGTATAGGCATTCAGATAATGTCTGGGTGGCAAACACCAGTTATACCATGGAAATTACACTGTTTTGAGAAAAATAAAGGAAGCTGTTTGAGGGGCAAATGCTGCCGTATTGGTTCATTTCGTCATATAGCCACCTTAAATTTGTCATTTGACAAGTATCTGGAATGCCTGATACTTTTAACCAGGAATTGCCACATGCATTATGTTACCTTTCAATAATTATAGAAAAAATAAAAATAAACTTACCCGAGTCTTTTTTCTCCATCTTTCACAACTCAACACAATATACAATTATGTTTGTAAATATATTCTAGTATTGATATATACCCTCTTACTTCAACAACTCAACACAAAATGGTAGAACATCACTAGCCGAAATTACCCTTTAATGAACGTTGTAATAATTCCCCACCCATAATTAAGAAATGGATTAGCCCTAGAGAGAGGGAGAGAGAGGCATACGGATTAAGCAATATGGCAACTCTAAGAATTGAAATTGAAGACATTCCTTCCTTAAGAAGATAAAGAGAGGTGGTGAATGATAGAGAAATTCAAGTGTGAAG
Source organism: Zygogramma bicolorata (assembly GCA_032362365.1). Lineage (NCBI taxonomy): Eukaryota > Metazoa > Arthropoda > Insecta > Coleoptera > Chrysomelidae > Zygogramma > Zygogramma bicolorata. Next base: position 1,205,399 of record JAVJAQ010004475.1, on the reverse strand, counting down.
TTATCATCCTGTCCTTCACAATCTCTGTTTAAACTTGATATCTTTATATGGCAATGGGATATTTGAATTTGGATAGATCAACTAAGATCAATTTCAAAATGGAACTATTTTTGATTGTAATTTTGCCCTAATTTCGATTGATAAATGACGAAATTTTATTAAATAAGATTGATTGTTATGAACACTATTCTTATAACCACAATGACTTTAGATGCAATAGACCGATGATCACTGGCGTGATTTTAGAATATCGCTCTAGATTTTATTTGAAAAAGTGACTTTCGGCTCTTTCTTCTCCAACTCAATGCAATAATAATCACAAAAGAAAAATTCTAAGGGAATAAGTTACATTAAATATTTATCAAACACTCTTTGTTGATATGTTTCATTCATGTACGTTGAAACCATTCACAAATAGAAAAAGTATCTAAAACAATTACTTTGCTGCCTAAATGGAGCATCGTGCGCTCGAACACATTTCGAAGTCACTTTTTCTTGCACAATTCTTATACAAAGGACTAGAAACTTGAATCGAACATATATCTTTCATGAAATACTTATACAAGAATAGAGAGTAATCAGTAAAATAATGCATTCATCAAGATAAAATTTCATTCTCAAACACAGACAGACTCGTTCCGCCCAGAGGAAAGAAAAGGATTCCTTGCAGTGGTGTATATTATACAACTTTCTCACTAGATACACCAAACTATTAAAAAAACAAACAAAAAGGCTGATTTTGAGCTAATCTGCTCTGAATAAATCGACATTTCGTTGACACATATATACATTCACATCACTACTGAACCGAGCCTTGGCTAATATTTAGGAAAATATATAAATAACTGTAGATTCAACTTACTACTATTTCTGTCCCATTTCGTTCTTAAGTATTGTCGGTAGTGCAGTGGTAGAAGGCCTCGTGAATCCATTATTCGGCTAGTTTCGATTTCAAAGTGTAGGGGGATGTGAGCTGGTTAACAAAACATCCTATTTTCTCAACCCATTGTTAGCTTACGAAACTGGTTCTTCTAGCATATAAAACATTTAGATTCATTATTACCATAATCTGTAACATAATCAAATTTTCATTTACCATTTGAAAAAAGGTAGAACATCAAATTGAACTTGCTATTACTGCATTTCCTTTTCGTTCTTCGACAGTTGTCAATATGGTAGTGGTAAGCCTCTCCGCCTGCCAAGAGACCGTGGTTCGATTCCCCGCCACGAAACCACCGTACTAGGATCAACACGTTGAAAAGTGTTCATCTTCCATATGGGGATGGAAACCGGTTAACAGAAAAAGAAAACATTTTTAAATCATTGTGAGCTAAGTAAATGGAATATTCCAGTGAGTGAAAATTTTTTGTTTACCAGTTGAAAAAAGACAGAACAGAAACTCACAATTACTGCATTGCCATTTCGTTCTTCAGATAAACTGCTCTAAAAATCCGAATGATAATGATTATTGTATTTGAAGAAACATGAATAGGAAGAGCATTGGTCTCAGTGCTAGATGAATGTCCGAATTTCTGTTGGCGTTGGTGGTATCTAAACAAATTCAAAACAAAAATTAAATTCAATTCAGAAATATTACAATGCCATTGTGTTCTTCTAATGTACTGCTTCATATAAATAAGGGCTATACGAAAAAAAATTGATCAAGTCTGTCTCACCTTTTGATACCCAGTTGAAGTGGTCCAACTCCATTATTCTTCTGATATATCCTAACCTAACTACATCGTTCATCATTTCTTTTCAAAGAATACAAATACATTGTGACAAGTAGACTAATAATTATTATTATCACTTATTGAAATATTCAACAGGGTAGATCTAAAATAAGAACCCAAAGGAAATTACATCATCGAGTACCTACCTATTTAGTTGATCTATTCTAATCTTATTACATTCATTGTTATCAATCAATCATTCTTATCCTTTATTATATCACCCGTATAAAGCATATCCAATAATATTTTAATCATGGAATAATTCGTAAGATTTGGTAACAATCAGAAACAACTAGGCTACAGTAAAACTAAAAAAGTATTCAGCACCTCATTGCGATTTGTTCTCATTGACGATACAGTAGCAAACAATTTAAAAATGATATTTGAAGTAATATACTTTTCAATAGTTCTGCTATAGGGAATTGTGAACAAACTCAAACAAATTATTCCGTTACAATTCGTTAATATAATATTATTTCATTTTCAGATGTGAACAATTAAATTGTTTCTCTTTAAATTCTTTCAGAATTGAATTCAAAATTATTTAACTCATCCTCAATTATTCCTAATGGTAATACTTAATTCGAATATTAAATTACAGAAAATATAAAAAGTATCATATGATCCCTTGAGATATTTTAGCAAAATCACATAACCTAATCTTCGAATGAAGTCACTACAATTTTTCCAAGGCATTATATTCTAGAAAGACAAATACTAAAAAAATGAATTTCGAAAACATTTGTTAAACGAACCAAATGAACTATTGTTTCTTAGGCGTGCTACAGCTTGCCTCATGCCTTATGCTTCATCTGCTGTTTCATTTGGATGCTTCTACTGTCCGAACTAATTATTGGTCAACATAATCTTAATAGATTATGTGGTTTCAAATGTGCTCTTTGTATGATGCATCCACAGTTCGAACTAGTGTACGCTGTTCTTGTAATCTAAAAGATCTAATCTGATTATATTTTCGTGAAAAACTTGTTTTTGTAATAAAATAAACAACAAAAAGTATTGAAAAACCCACATGTATTGCTTACTCATTTATGCAATATACGTGCAATAACTTCCCTTTTTTTTCTCTTGATTTCCTTTGTTTCAAGGTTGGGTTTGAAAGTAGCTTTCATAGCTGAACTCCTCCTTTACATCGTACGTACCTACCATTGCGTTATATTGACTTCGTAATATTTTCATATGAATTTTTACTTTTTTTACTGCTGACAGTAAGATATAAAATGTGCACTGAATGCAAATCGAATCAATATTTTAAGAAAGAAAGATTCAAATAGTTTATTACTTTACTAGTGCGGAAAATCACTTTCGCACAAGTAACGTACAATATTTTTTCTACGACCGTTTATTTTATTGAAAAATATATAAATATTTATTTGTGTTGTATTGTGTTGCCCGACAAATCTTGTTTTTTACTCTGGTTGTTTATCTTACAATTACAATTAGTTCGTATTAAAACCAACTACTGAAAAAGATATCAATTAACAGTTTTTAGCTTTCGTTGCAAAATAACTTTTTTTTCAATATGAAAATACTATAAATATCATAATTGAATTGATGTAAATCCTATGTGGTCGTAGAAAAAAAAAATATATATCAAATATGACCTTCTCGATTACAAAAACAGCATATGAGAAGCATCTGCGCAATATCATTATTAGCACAGCCTCTAGTATAACAATTTATTAGCACTTCATTTTCATAGGGGAAATAAAGGAAAACATTGTTGTTATCTAGGCGTGCTTTGGCACATTTGATTGTTCTGTATGTTAGCATTACTGACTAGATTTATCCCAACAGCCTCGATCCGCTCAAAAGAAAAATTGAAAAAATATTTGTAGTAGTGGTGATGTAATGGATGTTATTTAAATGGTATTTTGTATATCAAACGCCATCGAAGTCCTACAGAAAGTAAGACTTGTTACTAACTCTCTACGCCATACCTCAGTCAACCATGAGACGTGTCAGTGATTACCCAATACGACAGCAAAATTCTCGAGAGAAAAATTTCTGTCCCGTTGGAGATCAAACCCACGACCTCTGGTTCACGAGTCGAGCACAGAACAACAGCGCCAATTCCCTCGCCGAAAATTTGTGTATTTTGCTTCATCTAATAATTATATATATATATATATATATATATATATATATATATATATATATATATATATATATATATATATATTAAACAATGATGATTACAAATCCTGTGGGGTCCTATAAGCCTCCAAGCACCATAAATTCGCTGAAAGTTCATCTATTTATCAAAAGAAGAAATTCAGATTTTCGCTAATCTTTATGTCATGTTAAACTTTTTGTAAAGGTAAAAAAAAACTGTGTTGTTGAATTCAATTTGTGAATTGTGGAAGAAAAATTGTAGAATACCCTACAAGAGTGTTATAGTAAGTTTTATTTCTCAATATCAAATGTATAGCATGTTCATTTAGATATATCAAGTTTCAAAACTCCTTTATCACACTCTCCCGAAGCTGAAACAACCAGGTAAGCAAGATATTTTTACTGTCTTCGCCAAAAAGACACGGAAACGAAAATTGTGTGTCAGAAGTGCAATAATCATATTTGCCCGAATCGCAGAATTGCTGTTTGTCAAAATTGCTTGTAACTATTTTTTTTCATATGCTACGAGAATCAAAATGTAACGTTTCCACAATAGAATTTGAAAAGTATCGACCCTGATGTTATTTCTAAATATTTTTGCTGGGATCGTAGAGGACCCCACTAGAATGCCTACGTTTTATTATTTCATCAAAGTGGTTAAGGGTTACTCTATCTTTCAAATGGGTCGAAGCTATCGATATAAATATAGTTTGTGATTATGCTTGTACTAAAGTCTCCAAAATGGTAGTCACTTAATTCTCAGAAATTGTATTGCATCAAAACGAAAACATTGTTGGTAAGTTGTTATTCTATATATTTCAATATCTTCTATTTTAATCATTGTTATTCAAGCTAAATGGTCATAGAATGACGCCACTGGAAGGGTCCGATTGAGGCAAATATGTCACAATCATTTCTGAGAATTAACTGCCTGCTATTCCGGAACTGTAGTATTTAGTGGATGCATCTTGTATTCATTTTTGATATGCGCTATTTCTATATCGGGCACAGCCTCTAAGACAACAAATCGTTGACATTCAGTTGTGAATCGCGTAAAAGATGTGATCAAATAGGCGCCTTGAAAAAATTTCTTGTAAGATATAAGAATGATGGATTGATTATTCCCAAATAAAATTCACTATATACAGTTGTGAATTGGATTACTGAAAGTTTTCCTGGAATGAACTTGGATGAACATTCCAAAAATAGGTATTTGTATATGACACTGAATCGTGCATTATGTGCATTCTGGTTGTGAATATCATCTCAATATTCATTGTCGCATTTTTGTTAACTATTTCATTTTCATTATATTTGGCAACACCAAGATGAAAATTGTTAACTATTTCATTTTCATCATTTTTGCCAATACCAAGATGAAAATAGGAATACTGTTCAATTCATGATAGTAAAAAACCGAATTATACTTGAGTCATACTTGAGGCATTTTTGAGGCATTTTGGTTGAAGTCTACTGTATTCATGTGATGTTTTTTGAATCACAATATTCAAATCATAGACTTTCATATGTATAGCTCGAAAGTGTTTAAGATGGGTCTATAAAAAAAAGTAGGATAAAATAAGAAACAAAATAGGAGAGTTGAATATACCCATTTAAGGCAGAGCGTTTATAAAATGAATAAGCGAAAATAAGGAATAAGCAGTAAGCTTAAAATTTGGTCAACTTTTTGTTTTATCTCATTTTGATACGTCACTTTGACTTATGAGTTATATTTGTGAATACTTTTAATGAGAAAAAAATGTTGACCGAGAGTGTATGTGGTTGATGCTCATGTTATCAACCACAGCGGCAATTGTGTCTTCAAGAAAAAAAAAGAAGCCGAGATGGTACAAATTCCATCCTATGAACAGGCAAAGAAATGTGGATTGCTACCAAAAATTGGTCAGGTTTGCCAGAAATATGGTCTTCCAAGGATTTCCTCTCATTATTATTAATATACTGCCAACCTCAAAATTACTTCGGTATTATTGGTTGGAAAATATTTTATGGTTTCCGTTTTACTTTTCTTATAAACGGGTACATTGATATATCACTTCTTGCTTTATAGTATTTTGTTCCTTATTTTATTTTACTTATTTTATAAACCCGTCTTCATTCGGTACGATCTTCAGATTTCGTGAACATGTATCCCAAATCATTGGTGTTGAATGTATTTATTCATCTTTGGTCGTTGACAATTAACTAAAAAAAAATGTGAAAGTGCTGTTTTCCAAGAATCAAGAATGAAGTCATAATTTAGATATATTTGCAAATATGTTATGCAAATTTGATTTCTTTATTATATTCAGTTCTTTTATAGTTTCTTTATATTCCACTTACCACCACATTTTTGGAATATTTCAATACATTTTTGGAAACGGTTCCAACTTTTCGGTACTGAATATTTTCAACAGATGACTTCTCATTTTGTCGGTGTCATATTTACGGGCTTCCCTGAGTTCCTGTTTGAAATAAAGTGCTACAGCATTCGCAATAGCAAATATTCCCCCATCAGTGTTATTACTCTGCCGTTGAACTTCGTGTAGAATGTATTGTGGATTGAACGGATACAATTTATCCAGATATTTCTGATAACTGGAATCCTCGCCAATGAATCCAGGATTCAGGCTATCATATATGTCGACTCGTTCTCCGTTATAGTGCGTACATATCCAATGGCCTGAAACATGAGAATCGACTTTATATCCGAACAATATTTGAATATGATGAGTATCTTGTGGAATCGCCTGCACTTTTGATAATTCTGACGATTGCCAATACGTTACGTTTTGAGGATGATACTGACGTTCATTGATTTCAGTTTCATTTTTCGAAAAATTACTAAAAATCTCGTTGAATCTATTAATGAAATCATGTGAGAGAACACGATTTTCAGATTCAATTTCTTTTGTGTATTTATCTCCCAATTTAGATTTCTCATTGGAATCCCTAATATGTGAGGGAATACGATTTCTATATTTCATTTCTTTTCTATACAATTTATCCCCTAAATCGAATACGCTATTCGAATCACTGTCATCTAGCGAATCGTCATTGATTTCATTATCCCTTATTTCAATAGGAGAAAAATCATCCTGAGTTACAGTACGATCTACTAGAGAATAATTATTCGCTGGAAAAAGTTCCAAGACATTCGTACTGAGAATTTTCCACAGATGATTTCGCATCAGTGGTGTGGTATACCGAACTTTTGCGGGATCTTCTTTGAAATAAATCGTGACAGCATTAGCGATTGCGAATAAACCACAATCCGTATAGTTGGGTTGCTGTTGTACGTTATGGAATACATAATTTGATTTGAACGGATATAACTTTTTCAAATATTTTTTGATGGAATCATCAGTAATTTTACCATAGTTTAAGCTATCATAAATATGTACTTCCTCACCATCGTAATAGGTACAAATCCAATGTCCAACAGAACCAGTTTGACCGCCATATAGAATTTGTATATGATGAGAACCGAGCACAATTTCTTTAACTCTATTCATTAAATCAATTGATTGCCAATATAGCACATCTTGCGGGTAAAATTCGTGTTCGTTAATAGTATGTTCTTGCCTGGAGAATTTACTAAGAACTTCGTGAAATCTATTGATGACTTGATCTCCCAAATAAGCATCGGAAGTTTTGATTTCGTTTGTATCCTGTTGATTTAACTTGAACATCATATTTTCGTTACTGATAATGCTCGAAAAACTGTCGATCAATGGAACGGTTTTTGTATTTATCAACTTTTTTGTTGTAACTATTTTTGTATCAGCAGGAATATCATCCACGTCATCAACATCACTAATATGAGAAGACGGGGTCAAAACACTGCTGTCTGGTTTACTTTCGTAAAGCGAAACTGCTATCGCTTTATGATGACTGAAAACGGTTTCGTAAGTGTTTGCGTTACATTTGTCGCAATTACTAAAACACCAATCAATGTGTGTATCTGATTTGGTTGTAGAAGTATTTAATTTCAAAACAGGTTTGAATTCCAAATCCTTCAAAAGCGTTACTGTAGAATTATTTTTTTCAGACTTCAAATTTTGATTGAAATCTCCAAGAATTATTGTTTCTACATTTTTATTTTCGGAAATGAATTTTTCTATAAAGTTTTTGGTTGCAGATAATTTTTTTGGATAATTCGGAGGAATATAAAATACCCCTACGAGAGTATCTTTGAAAGTAAACGAAATGAATTGAATACTATATTTTTTGTTAGATTCCTCGAATTTCGATTTCACAGTAATATCGTGTGAAATAGCATGTTTACAATAACAACTTATTCCAAAACCTTTATTGGACAACTTGGTGGTGGTTCTTGAAATTCTAGCAAAATTTTTGAAACCATCGATAGCGACGTTATCTTTATCATAATTCCATGTTTCTACCAACAATAATATATCAGAGTTGACGAATAATGGATTATTGATAATTAAAGGTTTGTGACAATTGAAACCTTCTACGTTGTGATAGGTTATAACATACTCACCGTGTCCTTTTG